>NC_069492.1:10563009-10644651 GCF_026875155.1 Cherax quadricarinatus | reverse complement strand
TAGGGTTTACTGATGGGCTGTGGTACTGGTGAGGCAAATGGAAATGATTGGGGGCTGGGGGTACTGACTGAGGCTATGGTTTAAGGGCGGGGGGTTTGGGGTTATGCCCTGGGCTGTGGTCCCTGACTGGGGCCCTTGGTACTGATGAGGTTTGTGGTACTGACTGAGGCATGGTACTGATGAGGACTTTTGGAAATAAATGAGGTTTTGGTACTGATGGGCGTGGTACGGGACTGGGCTGGGGTAGGGTTTTGAGGTATGGTACTGACTGAGGGTGTGGAAACTCTTAGGGGCTTTTTAAAATTTTTATTAGATATCTAGTCGTTCCCCAGAAATGTTTTTGTCTTTTAATTTTAAAATTATGGGGAAAAATGGGTTTTAAACGTCAAAGCTGGGTCTCTTTTTTGTTGTTTCGAAACTTTTTCCCCTAGCAGTAGGTTCTTCAGCAATTCTTTGGCACAGCCTGTAACCCGTCTAAAAACCTTGAAGAAATTTTTTTTTGAGGTTGTAGTCCCTCAGCCAAAGGGGAAAGTGTCAGCTTACAGTTTTGGACCCGGGACAGCCGGAGCTGAATTCTCCGGATGAGGGATGACCCCCTCAAATGTTTTTTTCCCAAAGGGTTGAGGGGATGATTCCCAAACCTTTTTACTTTCGCTGTTATACCTGCTGTCTCCGCTTTTGGGGGACTAAAGAACCCTTAGTGACGAGAAACACTTTAGTCAAATGTATATACCTCCCTTTGGGCCCAAAATTTTCCCTTTACTCACCCATTTCAATTTCCTTAACTGGGGTTAAAAATTTCCACTTTTAAATAGGTTAATAAACCTAACTCGGGCCTTTAAAATGGTTCGTTTTTTTCAAATGTTTTAACCCACAGCCTTCAAAAAAATCAGGGGGCCCCCGTTAAACGATAAAACCGAATGCGACCAATTATGAAAAGGGTTATTTATGTAAGTGCGATTGTACGTGTATGTTTGGGGGTTAAAAAGGCCTAATTACTTAAAAATTTTTCCCTTATGGGAACAAATTCGGTCAGTACGGGGCCCCCTGAACATATTTTGGATTAAAAAAAAATTATAGTTAACCGGGTTTTTAAGGTTTTGGGGTTAGTGATTTCTTTACATTTTACTGTAAAAAAAAAGTTGTTACGCAGATTTTTCCCAAAGAAAATGTAAATTTTGTCAAGGCCCCATAACAATCGATAACCCCCATTTTTACCTATTTTACTAAGGGCCGGGAAACAGGGACACGTGTAAAGGAAATACCCCCAAATATTTACACTAGGCGGGAATCGAAACCCGGACCCTCGCGTGGGTTGGAAACGTTGGGGGTTTTTTCCTTACGGAAAGTTTTTCCTTCCCACGAAGCTGCTAGCAAGTGTAAATTTTTTCGTGGATATTTGGGGATGTTGTAAAAACGAGGTAACGATTTAAATTAGTCATAACTGTTTGTACTATGTATATCTTTCAATAAAGGATATTTAAATAACTGTGAGGGGAAGAACAGGGGGAAGGGGGAAAAGAGCAGGAGCCAGCTGGAGTCTCGGTGTAGGGAAAGATGACCCCCGATTTCCCGCTTTACAAAATCGCCCCCCGTCACCGTTCGGGAATTTTGCTTTTATAGGGGTTTTTAAAGGCGCCTATGGGAAAGCAGCTAAATGAATTATCAGTGAATTTTTATATCTGACGGCGTTGTAGTGTGTTACATCTGATGACTTTTGTAGTGTGTTACATCTGACGTCGTTGGTAGGTTTACATCTGCCCGACGTTAGGGATGTTTTTACATCTGGCCCCGTTAGTAGTGTTGTTACATCTGAAGGGGTTAGTAGTGATTGTTACATCTACGACGTTATTTAGTGTTTGGGTTACATTGACGACGTTAGTAGTAATTGTTACATCGGGACGACGTTAGTAGTGTTTGTTACATCGGGAGGGACTTATTTAGTGTTTTTTACACTGACGACGTTAGTAGTGATTGTTACATCTGACGACGTTAGTAGTGATTGTTAAATTGAGGGATTTTAGTAGAAATTTGTTACATCTGACGACGTTAGTGTAATTTTTTAATCGCCGCCCGTTAGTTGTAATTGTTAATCTGAGGGCTTTTGTAGAAAATTTGTTACATCTGACGACGTTGTAGTGATTGTTAAAATTTGACGACTGGGAGTGGAAAAATATATTTTTGGGGCCTTTATTTAGGGGTTGAAAGCGGGAAATTTTATGGGAGTTTGCCAAGATTGGCAAAAGGGATCTCGATGGGGGAAACGCAGTTTCCCTATCACCAGGTAGCGGGAATGATCCTCCGGGTTTTTGCGCTTCCTTTAAAGAAAAAAAAAAAAAAAAAAAAATTGGAAAGGATTCTTACCTTTACTTCTTGAAGCTTTCTAAGTAATTTGACTACACAAGCAATCCTCCATTTTTTAAAAAATTTTATTCGCCCACGGGAAAAAATTTGTTTGGGGTTTAAATTTGGGTTTTTTAAACCCCAAAAATGCTGGGAATAAAAGGGCGTTTTTTTTTCTTTATTATTCGCCCAATTGTTAAAAGATTGAGAATTTAAAGCAGCATATGGGAATCTTTATTCGGAACTTTTCCCGCCACCATTTGGTTTTCTCAGCCCCAATAAAAAGGGGGAAGGCTTTAAGGAGAGGAGGAGAATGAGGAAACGCCCCTCAACCTTGGTCGATGTGTTCAGCCCATAAATTTAAATAAAATTTGGGCCCATATCAGGGGGAAGAGTTTAAACCGTAGGCGGGAGAGGTGCGCAGTCTTAGGTGGGTCCCCCATTTTTTCCCAATGTGG
Organism: Cherax quadricarinatus; assembly: GCF_026875155.1. Classification (NCBI taxonomy): domain Eukaryota; kingdom Metazoa; phylum Arthropoda; class Malacostraca; order Decapoda; family Parastacidae; genus Cherax; species Cherax quadricarinatus. The sequence continues at coordinate 10,641,850 of NC_069492.1, read as the reverse complement.
AAGTGGGGTTCGTGCCCAAAATTAGGCAGAATAAATGTGACCGCCCTATGACTGCTCACCTCTCCTGCCATACGGTTTTTAACCCTGCTTCTCCGGTTATCCCGTATTCATTCAAGTTTGGCGGGGGACTGAAACTTTGGGATAAAGGGTTGAAGGGAAACCTTGATTACCTCATTCCCCTCCTGTTCTTAAAGTTTCCCCTACTTTAGGGAAATGATAAAAGCCATGGGGTTGGCAAAAATTTTCCCTAAAAAAGATCCCCAAGAGTTGCACAGGTGTTTTAATTTTTCATCTTTCTTGCTTTTAAACGGAAAGACGTGTTGGAGTCAGTAGCGGGAAAAGTCCCGAGAGGTAGGGGGGAAAATTTAATTTTCCCAAAAAGCGGGAAACCCCTTTGGAAAAACAATAGTGTGAGCCCAGGGCCCCCGAGAGGGCAGGGGGGCAAAACCCCAACAGAAAAATGAGCATTTAAAAAATTGTGGGAAAAAACGAAGGATCCCGGAGAAAAAGGTTTAAAAAAAATTTGGGAAAAAAAGGGAAATTTGAGCCGATTACGAATATACGAAAAAACCCGTCCCAAAAAAGGGGAAAAGCTTCCCCGACGCGTTTCGGTCCGACTTGAAAAATGTGACTTTGTAAAGGTCCAATCGGACCGAAAAGTCGCCCGAAAGCTTCTTTTCTTTTATGTGGGGTTATTTGTGTATCGTTAAAGTCACGGTTTTGTGTTTTTTTTGTTTTCAATTATCCCATCAGAAAGGGAAAAAGGAGGTGGATGGAGTATGGCAGCGAGAGGCAAATCTGGTCTTAATTTTTAAAAGTTTACAGCAGAAAAAAAATAACTTTTAAAAGCCCGGGTTAAAATAAGAGAAAAATAAAAAAAGGGATTTGGGGGGAAAATAAAGGGGGAAAGTCTGTGAAATCTAAACAAAGGTTTTTGGGAAAAGATATCAGGGGAAAATCGGAAATTTTGCCAGTGAGGAAAAGTTAAGATCAAAAAAAAAAAATTTCCAGAGTGAGCTAGTTTCCCTTTCAAAAGCAATGGGACCGATATCGTCCTCGGTTTTCTTCGGAGTTAGAGAAGAGCTGTGTGTCGACTTTACGAAAAGAGGTATCAAGGCATAAAAAGTCAAAGATTTGAAACGAAAACTAATACAGGAGCTGTGGTATGGGATATGAGGAGAGGTTAATAACAAAATTAAAACCCTCATAATTCAAGAGTTTTAAAGAACTAGGGGGGGGGTATGATTACTACGTGAAAAACCCCAAAGGAAAATTTTAAAAGGTAAAAGGGCAAGTGTGTTGGAGAAGGGGTATAGGTGCAAGGGGGTACAAAAAGAGTCTCCCTTTTTGGGGTTATTGGGTTTAGGAAAATTTGGGTGGGTTTCAAATTTGGGCTGGATAAATATTTTTGAGTGAGGGGGGTTTGGGGAATTTGAGTGGGACTTGCAAATGAGGGGGGTAGAGTTTTCAGAGCTTATTTCTTGGGTAGTTTTGGGGTTTGGGGGTTGGGAAATGTTTCTTTTTGGGGGATAAATTTTTAAAGGCCCTGCCTAGTATAGATCAACGGGCCTGTACAGTTTTTTTTTTTTCCCCCTTCCTTTTTCTTATGTTCAAAAATGTTCTTATAAAATTAAACAGGTCATTCCCCGAGGATGAAAAAAGTAGTCAGGTTGAGGCCCCGAAGTAGACTGCAAAAGGGCCCCAAAGGGTTTAGGATTACACGTTGTTTAAAAATTGGAAAAATGGGGTTTTTGCGGGCAGGAGAGAGGCGAGGCAAGGATCCGAGACTCGACCCCAGCTACAACAAAGGATAAATACAAATTTGGTAAGCTCAAACACACAAACCAACACACACACCCCACACAACACACAACACCCCAAAACCCCACCACACACACACGCACACAAAAACCACACACACGGGTTGCCAGGAAGTAGAACAAACTGGTGAGTGATGAAATGAAGACGAAACCATACCAAAACTTTAAAAAGAGGCGTTTAAAGGGCCCCTTTTAAAAAAGGGAGAGAGTAGATAATAACGATAAACGAAGAAGAGGGGGGCCAAAGGGGCTTTTAATCGACCCCCGCAAACCCCAAATGGGGATACACACAAACACACCACACACAGGAGGGCCAGGGGAGACATGATAACAACATACAAAATACTGGTGGAATAGATTTAAGGGGGATTTGAGGAAAGGTTTTTCCCGAAAATGGGGGCAAAAAAAAAACGGGGGGTCAAACTGGAAACTGGAAAAACCCCAGACGAGTCAGAGGGATGTTTTGGGAAATATTTCTTTCAGTATAGTCAGGAAAATGGGAAAGCCCCAGCAAGTGATGGGATGGAGGCAGGGAAAACCTTCATTGCCCTTTAAGGGCGAGGGTTTACATTGTCAGGGGAAAAAAGGGAGGGGAGAGAGAGGAGAGGGGCCCAGTAGAGATCAGTGGGAAAAGGCGGGGGCCCGGGCTGAGCTCCCATCCTGCAAAACCCCAATTTTGGGACACACACCAACACACACCCCCACACCACACACAACAAACACCACACATACAACCACTACAAAAAATACCACCAGTACTACCCCAAAAAACCCCCCAACCCAAACCCGCCCCCCCAAACCCCCAAAATTTCCCAAAATTTCCCCACCAACCCCTTTACCAAACCATTTTTGATGTAATTACCGTGCCTCAAGTTTAAAAGCCAGAAGGCGCCCCAAAAGGGGGGTGAATACCCCTTACAAGAGCAGTGCTTGTGTGATAGACCCATCTTCCTTTTAACCATTCCCCAATTAAATTTTCCCCGACCTGACCCCCTTGGGTTTACACACTGTGGGGTTCACAAAGCCCGTGGTGGTTTACATTGCCCGTGGTGGTTTTACGCACCCCCTTTTGGGGGGTTATGCACACCCGTGGGTTTTGGGGTTACACACAACTGTGGTTCACGCACACCCGTGGTTTGGTTTTACGCACCCCTTGGGTAAAAATTCTTTCTGTTCTTCGTCTGCGGTTCATACCCCTTTATGAAAACCCGTGAAAGAAAAAACAGAAAAAACAAATTTTTCCTGTGTTCCCAACCTTTGTTCACTCATTTTTGGGGGTTTACGCATCCCGGGATTCAACACCTTTTGGGTTAAAACCCCTCTTTAGGGCACCCCCTGAATTTGTACTTTTTTGATTTCCCCAAAATGTTTTCAATTTTCTAGGCCACCCCAAAACCCGTGAGAGGGCATCTATTTCCAAATTAAATGACTCACATAAACTGGATCAGTCACCCGTGTTTCCAAAGGGGCTTTTATAATCAACTTTTGATTGGTTTGGGTAGAATGGTAAAGGTTGGTTAAAAATGGGGTTTTCCCCCCTCCCCAAACAACTACAAAAGTGTCTTTAGGCCCCCGTCCCTTAAAGGGGTTAAAAATTAAAAAAACCTTAATTGTGAAAGGTTTCGGATTAAAGCAATCTCAAAAACAATAACTCGAGGATTTATTTTCCAGTGTTTTACTCACGTGTGAGGCTTTTTTCTGTCTCCAAGCTGAGGCCCAAAGTAAGTTCCCCCCCCCCGGGGAAACTTCTATATAAAACTAAAGATCTCGAGTTTGTAATCTGTTTAAAACCCATTTAAAGGCAGGGGGGGAAGGTCCTTGGTTTTTGAACCCATAGACCTTTAAAACTTACCTACATGTGGGAAAATTTAGGAATCCCCAAAAATTGCCGAAGCAATTTTGTAGCCATCTTGAAAACACAGATTGATTAATGAATCTCAACTTTGGGTTTTTCAAAGGGGCGTTCCTGTTAAGAATTTACTAACTTTTTTACTAAGGGGGTTTGAGGAGGGAGATCTGGTAATGAATAGAAAATTTTGTATATTACTTCAGGGAAGGCTTTCGATAGAGTCCCACACCAGAGGTATTGAGGAAAAATTTAAAGGGACACGGGGGAAAAGGAGAATTTTTTTCCCGGGTTTGAGGCATGGTGACAAATAGGCAGCAGAGAGTTTGTTTTTAAAAGGGGAGGAAAACAGAAAAGGGGGGACCCTCACAAGCGGTGTTCCTCAGGGGGCAGTGTTGGGGCCCGTTGTTGTTTAAATTTACATAAAAAAACATAGAAGGAAGGGCCCGGCGTCAAAAACCCCCAAATTTGCCACAAAGCAAAAATTTTTTTGATGACACCAAAAAAGGCCCCCAATTCCCTTTTAAAAAGGACAATAAAGGCCCCTCCAGGATGATTTGAATAGACTGAAAGCAAAGGTCGGAGAAGTGGCAGATGCGTTTAAAATTGATAAATGCAAAGTTCTAAAAAGTTGGGGAAAGGGAAAAAACCTGCCAAATAAAAATAAATAATGTAGATCTTTTAAAACTCTTTATTGCGAAAAAAAGGGTTTTGGAAATTTTTGGTTGGGGTAAACTAAAAACCAAGGCAAAACAGTGCATTTGGGTTTTGAAAAAAAGCTTTAAAAGAATTCTTGGCCTTTTTATCTAGAAGTATAAATAATAGAAGTCCTCCGGTTTTTTTTCAAAATCTTTTATATCCTTGGTTTGGCCCATTTAGACTAAGCTGCCCCAGTTTTTGGCCTGTTTTACAGAATGGATATAAATGCTCTCGAAAAAGTACAGGGGAGGATGACCAAAGTTTTCCCCCTTGTAAACAAAATTTTAAAAGGGGATAAAATAAACCGGGCAGATTGTTAGGGAAGACAATAAGCAAAAGTTAAAAGGGATCTTTATTTCGAAAAAGTTTCGCCTAACAGTAGGCTTCTTTAGTCGAGTTTCCCGAAAAGTTGATTTGAAAAAGGAAAATTTTTGAAAACGATGTAAATCCATCACCCCTTTAAAATTTTTAGGTGGTCCCGTCCCTCAGCTGGAGAAGAGCATTGTTCCGTTGTCCCGAAAAAATATGAAGTTTAAGTGACGGATGGAGCCCTTTAATTTTTAGTGCCGGAGGTGAGACGTGGGTTTCCCCGGGGACTATTTTAAAGGCTACTCCGTCACCCTTTAACTTCAAATTTTTTTCAGACAACGGAAAAAAAAAAAATGGCCCCCTTTCCTCCAAAAAAAAAACTAAAAAAACCCCCAAAAACCCTTTAAGGGGATGGAAATAAAATTTAATTGGCTATTAAACTTTCCTTTTTTTCCCCATAATTTTCTGTTTTTTTTTCTCGATGAAGAAGCCTACTGTGTAGGCGAAACGTTTCGAAATAAAGATACCTAACTGTTGCATATGTGTCTTACCTAACAATCCCATGTATCAGAAATCTTCCCTATGAGGATAGACTGAGGCCCTGAATCTGCACTCTCTCGACAGGCGTAGAATTAGGGGGGATATGATCGAGGTGTATAAATGGAGAATAGGAATAAATAAAGAGGATGTAAATAGCTTACTGAAAATATCTAGCCTAGACAGGACTCGCAGCAATGGTTTCAAGTTGGAAAAATTCAGACTCAGGAAGGATATAGGAAAGCACTGGTTTGATAATAGAGTTGTGGATGAGTGGAACAAACTCCCGAGTACAGTTATTGAGGCCAAAACGTTTTGTAGGTTTAAAAATAGGTCAGATAAATACATGAGTTGTGCAAGAAAGGTATAAAATACCGACAATATGAAAGTTAAGACACATGTGCAACATCTGGATATCTTTATTGTAGTCGTTTCGCCATCCAGTGGCTTTATCAATACACGATGCTGTGAACACTAACTCCAAGGCCGAGGGACTGATTACCTCATCTTTTGTATATAGTTCTACTGTCTTCCTATTATGTCCTAGAATCTGTATTGATAAAGCCACTGGATGGCGAAACGTCTACAATAAAGATATCCAGATGTTGCACATGTGTCTTAACTTTCAAATACATGAGTGGGCGTGGGTGGGTGCGAGTTGAACCTGACTAGCTAGTACTGCTGGGTCTGGTGCCGTGCTTCTTCCTTGAGTGAAGGTGACCAGACTGGGTGGGTCATTGGGCTAATCCGGGTGGGGGGGCCATGGACCTGCTCCGCATGGGTCAGTAGGCCTGTTGCAGTGTTCCTTCTTTATGTTTTTATGTATCTAGGAATGTGTTGCCTGTATGTTAAGGCAGTGTTTTCTGACCTACAATATCTTCACACATGTAAATATGATATAGTCAGTATAGAATGTTAAACTCCATTCCCTCCTTCGTGTATTTCACTGTCCTCGAACTCACGGTTTTCTTTTTCAGCTTTCTTTTAACTATTTTCGATTAGATTTTTATCTGTGCTCTTATGTCTTCGTTTCCTTGACCTTAATCTACTTACTTCTACTTTTCCAATACCTATAACTAACTTTTTTGTCAATACTTATAACTTTGTGTGTGTTTTAAGTGAGGCTCAACACGTCACTTCCGCTCAGATTAATTTGTGAACCTCAGAGGCTAATCTGCAAGCAAAAATCTGGACAATCTCAATATTTTTAAGCGATTCTGAATTAAATTCCTTGCTGATTGTATATATTATCCAGTTCTTATGATTGTTGATGCTGCATCTGCAGCTGATGTTGCATCTGCAGCTGATGTTGCATCTGTCGCAGATGTTGCATCTGCAGCTGAGGATGTATCTGCAGCTGATGTTGCATCTGCAGCTGATGTTGCATCTGCAGCTGATGTTGCATCTGCAGCTGATGTTGCATCTGTCGCAGATGTTGCATCTGCAGCTGATGTTGCATCTGCAGCTGATGTTGCATTTGCAGCTGATGCATCTGCAGCTGATGCATCTGCAGCTGATGTTGCATCTGCAGCTGATGCTGCATCTGCAGCTGATGTTGCATCTGTCGCAGATGTTGCATCTGTCGCAGATGTTGCATCTGCAGTGATGTTGCATCTGCAGCTGAGTTGCATCTGCAGCTGATGTTGCATCTGCAGCTGATGTTGCATCTGTCGCAGATGTTGCATCTGCAGCTGATGTTGCATCTGCAGCTGATGTTGCATTTGCAGCTGATGCATCTGCAGATGATGCATCTGCAGCTGATGTTGCATCTGCAGCTGATGTTGCATCTGTCGCAGATGTTTGCATCTGTCGCAGATGTTGCATCTGTCGCAGATGTTGCATCTGTCGCAGATGTTGCACCTGCAGCTGATGTTGCATCTGCAGCTGATGTTGCATCTGTCGCAGATGTTACATCTGTCGCAGATGTTACATCTGTCGCAAATGTTACATCTGTCGCAGATGTTACATCTGTCGCAGATGTTATTTTGCTTATGTATATCCCTAAATTATTTTTTTTTTTTTTGCCCATTCGTTTGACTGCATTTTATAGTACATGTGTCAGTGTAAAAAGACACCTATGCACAGTTCAAAAGATATATTAGAGGAAACCTTTCTCTACGAGTACATAAGTGTTTTTTTCCCACATCTTGTCGGTGTCACTATACCATTTTTCACAAGTGTCAGTGTTGAATTAACGCAGTTTTTAATTAGTCCTTCAACCTGTTTATGATTTATTTCAGCTAAAAAAAAAATCACGGAAAGGGTGAGGTTTGAACCCATGGCGAATGAGTCGTAAAACTCCAGGCCAGTGCGTTAACCACTGGGTCTGCTCGCTACAATAAGTAATGGCTTGATAAAGCTCCTGGAGAGCGAAACGTTGCCACAATAAATGTCACATTAGTTGCACTTGTGTCCTTTTACTTTACAAGATTCATCTTAGTAGGTATATTATACACCATAGGAAGGTTAGCATGAGCCACCATTGCGACCACAAATGCAAGTTTTTACAGATTAATCTCCGGCCAGCGTGGATGTGACGAACACTAGCTCAAGTCCCCTCAAAGCAGCCATCATGACTCACGAAACAGCAGAACCACAACTGCAAACAGATCATTATATTTGTTTGCAATCGTGTCATTACGATTTCGTGATTCCTATTGCAGCTTTTTGTAAGCCATGTCTAACTTTTAATGAATGTTGTATCATTCTTAAAACAGGACCATGTAGGGGGCTCATGGGGCCAAAAACTGATCTCCTTAGAACTTTACACAGATAAACCATACCACGGGCGGGGATAGAACCCGCGGTCAGAGAGTCTCAAAACTCCAGACCGTCGCGTTAGCCACTGGACCAGCTAGCCACAATAAGATTCGTCCAACTAGGTATATTTCTACACCATAGGAAGGTTAGCATAGGTCACCACTGTGACCACAAATGCAAGTTTTTACAGACGAATCTCCAGCTAGCGTGGCCGTGACGAACTCTAGCTCAAGTCCCCTCAATGCCGTCAACATGACTCACGAAATCGTAATGACACGATTGCAAACAAACCATACCACGGGCATTTGTGGTCACAGTGGTGCCTGTGCTAACCTTCCTATGGTGTAGAAATATACCTAGTTGGATGAATCTTATTGTGGCTAGCTGGTCTAGTGGCTAACGCGACGGGCTGGAGTTTTGAGACTCTATGACCGCGGGTTCTATCCCCGCCCGTGGTATGGTTTGTTTGCAATTGTGTCATTACGATTCCGTGAGTCATGTTTGCACAGATAACCCACACACAGGAGATAGGAACTTACGACGACATTCCGGTCCGACTCTCCTTTCTGTTAGTGTGACTTTGTAAATGGTCCAAGTCGGACGGAAACGTTGTCGTAAGCTCCTGTCTACTACGTGCGAGTTATTTGGGTATTCCAGTAACGGTATTGTGCCTGTTTGTTGTCCTTGGTACTTCTACTTTGGATGACTTCTTTCACTAAGACTGTCTCACTGCTAATACTAGTTCACGCTTAGTGAATGTTACTAATACATAGATTTTACACTTCTGAACGTAAACTATGAACGAAATGCCTCAGGTGGACTGAAATCTCAGTTACCCATCCAGCACCCTTCCCTCTTTTTAATAACCAGAAGGAAAATAGGTACTGAAGAGAGAGTTGTGATCAAATCCTCGATGGCGTCAGACCTCAATCTTACAAATCATGTCTGATTCAATACCCGACGTCATGCGTCTTCCTGGAAGATGAAATCATATATCCTTTATAACTCTCAATGCAAGGCGAAATTAGTTTCTCACTGTGGCCCGAATAATGCTTAGTATTGAATAAATGGCTATTTGTGGTGTTAGTGGGGTCTTTTAAAAGGCTGGTGAATTATGTAAAAATCTTTATTTTGACCTGTTAAATGACCCGATTCCTAATTGGCACTGGATTTATGAAATTCATTAAATGAACAAAAGTATTTTTTTCACACTTCTGCTTTCGGGCGCCTTTTAATGTTCTGAACTTTCATTTCTTATTGTCGGAGAGACATTTTCAATTTACCTCACTCTAATCCCACTCCTTATTGGCTGGTGTTACCCCCAGGTGTTATTCCTGGTGTTACTCCTGGTGTTACTCATGGTGTTACTCATGGTGCTACCCTTGGTGTTACCCTTGGCGTTACCCTTGGTGTTACCCTTGGTGCTACCCTTGGTGCTACCCTTGGTGTTACCCTTGGTGTTACCCTTGGTGTTACCCTTGGTGTTACCCTTGGTGCTACCCTTGGTGTTACCCTTGGTGTTACCCTTGGTGTTACCCTTGGTGTTACCCTTGGTGCTACCCTTGGTGTTACCCTTGGTGCTACCCTTGGTGTTACCCTTGGTGTTACCCTTGGTGTTACCCTTGGTGCTACCCTTGGTGTTACCCTTGGTGTTACCCTTGGTGTTACCCTTGGTGTTACCCTTGGTGCTACCCTTGGTGTTACCCTTGGTGCTACCCTTGGTGTTACCCTTGGTGTTACCCTTGGTGTTACCCTTGGTGTTACCCTTGGTGCTACCCTTGGTGTTACCCTTGGTGTTACCACTGACATTGCCCCTGGTGTTACCCATGGAGTTACTCTTGGTGTTACCTGTGGTGTTACCCTTGATGATGCCCCTGGTGTTACCCCTGGTGTTATCCCAGGTGTAACACCTGGTGTTACCCATATTGTTACTTCTGCTGTTAACCCTGGTGATACCTTTGGTGTTACCCTTGGTGTTTCTCATGGTGTTACCCCTGGTGTTGCACTTGATATTGTCCCTGGTGATGCCCCTGGTGTAACCCCAGGTGTAACCCCTTTTGTAACCTCTGGTGTAACCCCTTGTGTTACCCCAGGTGTAACCCCTTTTGTAACCTCTGGTATAACCCCTGGTGTAACCCCAGGTGTTACCATAGGTGTAACCCCTTTTGTAACCCCTGGTGTAACCCCTTTTGTAACCCCTGGTGTAACCCCAGGTATTATCCCAGGTGTAACCCTTGATGTAACTCCTGGTGTAACCCCAGGTGTTACACCAGGTATAATCCCAGGTGTAACCCCAGGTGTTAACCCAGGTGTAACCCCAGGTGTTAACCCAGGTGTAACCCCAGGTGTTAACCCAGGTGTAACCCCAGGTGTTAACCCAGGTGTAACCCCAGGTGTTAACCCAGGTGTAACCCCAGGTGTTAACCCAGGTGTAACGCCAGGTGTTAACCCAGGTGTAACCCCAGGTGTTAACCCAGGTGTAACCCCAGGTGTTAACCCAGGTGTAACCCCAGGTGTTAACCCAGGTGTAACCCCAGGTGTTAACCCAGGTGTAACCCCAGGTGTTAACCCAGGTGTAACCCCAGGTGTTAACCCAGGTGTAACCCCAGGTGTTAACCCAGGTGTAACCCCAGGTGTTAACCCAGGTGTAACCCCAGGTGTTAACCCAGGTGTAACCCCAGGTGTTAACCCAGGTGTAACCCCAGGTGTTAACCCAGGTGTAACCCCAGGTGTTAACCCAGGTGTAACGCCAGGTGTTAACCCAGGTGTAACCCCAGGTGTTAACCCTGGTGTAACCCCAGGTGTTAACCCAGGTGTAACCCCAGGTGTTAACCAGGTGTAACCCCAGGTGTTAACCCAGGTGTAACTCATGAGAGGTAATTTCTGCAATATAATCATAACTGTTCCTTCTTCATACTTCGTTCGTCTCTAATATCACTATTTATCTACCCCTCTGTGGCTATATTTTTAATATATTTTTTAACAAAAGTTTAGGTCACTGCATTGCTTCCTGAAGATTTGGGTCAGAATATCGTTAATTGTATTTTTCCTTAAGCAATAAACCCATATGGGTCATAAAGCATTAGGAGTGATGGAGGCTCGATCATTCGTCTAGGTTGAAACAGCCAGAATTCTATTATTTTTCTCGTTTACCCCTTTCTCCTGGGTGTTTATTATCTGGTAGTTCAAATAAGAGCAAGTGTTTTATTTCTCGCCCGGCCCTGGGTCAGGCTTGTCTGGTCGACCAGGTTGTTGCTGCTGGAGTCCCATTGGCCAACATGTCTACCAAGCCTAGTTGATCTGGCACTTTGAGGAGATATCCAAGTTTTCCCTTGAAGATTTCCACACTTTCAAGCACCTTTCAAGGCAGGTGAAATTGCCGACCTAGAAAATGTACAGAGAACATTCACGGCGCGCATAACGGAGATAAAACACCTCAATTACTGGGAGCGCTTGAGGTTTCTAAACCTGTATTCCCTGGAACGCAGGCGGGAGAGATACATGATTATATACACCTGGAAAATCCTAGAGGGACTAGTACCGAACTTGCACACGAAAATCACTCATACGAAAGCAAAAGGACTTGGCAGACGTTTGCACCATCCCCCCAATGAAAAGCAGGGGTGTCACTAGCACGTTAAGAGACCATAAAATAAGTGTCAGGGCCCGGGGACTGTTCAACTGCCTCCAGCAAAACAAAAGGGGGATTACCAACAGACCCCTGGCGGGTCTTAAAGCTGGCACTGGACAAGTACCTAAAGTCGTTCCTGAGGGAAAATTTAAATGGTATAAAATACCGACACAAGGGAAATTTTAAACACAAATGCAGTATAATGTGATCCTTTATTGACAACGTTTCACCCACACAGTGGACTTTTTCAAGTCACACCGGATTCCCTGGGGTTGGAAGGTACGAGATATTTATAGTCATGTTCAGAATGTTGAGGTCAGGTGGAGAATGACCTCAACATTCTGAACATGACTATAAATACTCTCGTACCTTCCAACCCCAGGTAGATCTGTGTGTGACTTGAAAAAGCCCACTGTGTGGGTGAAACGTTGTCAATAAAGGATCACATTATACTGCATTTGTGTTTATATTTCAGTTCCTGATCAGCCGGGCTGTGGCTCGTACGTTGGTTTGCGTGCAGCCAGCAGCAACAGCCTGGTTGATCAGGCCCTGATCCACCATGAGGCCTGGTCACAAACCCGGCCGCGGGGGCGTTGATCCCCGGAACACTCTCCAGGTATACTCCAGGTATGGTATCCCTACTTTACACTGGGTCTATTTTGCACTTCCTCCCATATTTCTCACTCCGGTATGTTACAGTTTTGTGAAGATTTAGAAGATTTAGAAGATTTAGAAGATTTAGTGGTACTACCTTACCTGACACATTTCCATTCTCCCAGACACCCACTTCATTCTTTTCTGACCCTTTTCTGCCATTTAACTCAAAAATGGTTTAAACTAACCATAATGTTTAGAGGGGTGGCCGGGTTTAAGCCAGTGGAAGGCCTCGGTAGTTGATTTAAAAGTTCTAACAGGGGGTCATCATATGACATAGACTCGCGTCGGGAAAAACACTTGTCCTTTTTCTGACGCGTTAGTGGGTGAGATTAGGATTTTTTCGCTATTGTTTGGTGGGATTAGGATTTTTCCACTGTTACTGGGTGGGATTAGGAATTGTTTCATTTTGTTAGTGGGTGGGATTAGGACTGACTTTCATTTTGTTAGTGGGTGGGATTAGGACTGACTTTCATTTTGTTAGTTGGTGGGATTAGGACTGACTTTCATTTTGTTAGTGGGTGGGATTAGGACTGACTGTTTCATTTTGTTAGTGGGTGGGATTAGGACTGACTTTCATTTTGTTAGTGGGTGGGATTAGGACTGACTGTTTCATTTTGTTAGTGGGTGGGATTAGGACTGACTTTCATTTTGTTAGTGGGTGGGATTAGGACTGACTGTTTCATTTTGTTAGTGGGTGGGATTGGGACGACTTTCATTTTGTTATGGGGGGGGATTAGGACTGACTTTCTTTTTGTTAGTGGGTGGGATTAGGACTGACTGTTTCCTGCCATTCTTTCGTTTCATCTCAATCTCGTTACTTCGTACCTCCTGTGTGGACCCACATTTCATTGTCACAATCTTGTTATTGCCTTTTTTTGTGCCATTTATGATAGTCGTAATTATAATAATTTGATTAGTTCACTATAATTTACCATTTTTCCAAAATTTCTCTTTGTGCACATAAAAAATTCCTTGTTTCTTATGCCCTCCATTTAATGTAACATTCTTTACTCTCCGAATTTTTTAATAATTTTAGATGTGTTTCTTTACGAGCCTCCACCTGGTTCTATTCTTGTATGACATCGATCTTCCTCTTACGTAAGTGCTTCGAACACGGGTTTTCATTGGTTTCGAGTCCTCCTTTACATCGAACTCTCTGTATGGCACTAGACACTATCAGCCCTTTATTGACTGAACGTTTCCCCACTCGTTTACTGGCGACATAGCTCTGTGTAAAGATTCTTGTGATGAATGGTTTTGAAAACCGACAAGTTGAAGAATTGAGACACTTATGCAACACATGGGAATCTTTATTGAAGAAACGTTTCGCTACACAGTGGCTTCATCAGTCCAATACAAAGTAGAAGTGGGTAAGGAGAGTAGAAGTTTGAGGTAATCAGTCCCTCAACCTGGAATCGATGTGTTCAGTCCATCAGTCATCAGGAGAACCTTGCGCTGACATTTGTCATTTCTTAAACGTTTTCGGCAGTTCGTTCTTCAGGTTTAGGGAAACAACGTCGATTATTGCAGTTTTTTTTTCGATGGATGCCATTGATATTCTCGTATATCAAGTTAATAAAAACGATTACCTCCAAATGCGACCAATTATGTAAGTGTATTTACGTAAGTGCTTTTGTACATGTATGTTTGGGGGTCTGAAATGGACTAATCTACTTCACAATATTCCTTATGGGAACAAATTCGGTCAGTACTGGCACCTGAACATACTTCTGGAGTGAAAAAATATCGTTAACCGGGGGTCCACTGTATATCAAATTTCTTTGTTTTGGGATAGAAGAGAACCAGCCGAAAAATAAATGGCAAAAACACGTGAAACATTTCCCCTAAGACAAGTTACATGCAGTTGTCTTGATTAAGCTCTATTCAATGAGTTCTTAGAATGCATTTACGTAGTTTTGTCTCTTTGTCGTCTATTCATCTTCTTGTCTCTTTGTATCGCCGTTTTATCCCACTTGATATTGATTCAAAGTGCTATTCTGTACAAGGCTAGAAATTCAAGCCGCCGATCTGCTCAGGAATAGTAAACAAAGAATCTTGAACCAGGTACATCACTTGTATCATCGATTTTCTGCCTCTTAGGCACTTCGAGTATCGATTCTGCTCAGCTCTTCCAGCCTCAGACTACCTTGTCAAACTCTTACTTCAGCCTTGTCTCTGTTCGTTCTGGTTTTTCCTTGGAAAAATATGTAAACACGAGTGGTCTCTTGTTATTGAATTGTGCCACGCAAGTGTGTGTGTGTGTGTGTGTACACATCTATTTGTAGTTTCAAGGGTCGATTCACAGCTCCTGGTCCTGTGTGTGTGCGTGTGTGTGTGTGTGTGGTGTGTGTGTGTGTGTGTGTGTTTGCTCATTTATATATCCTTGAATATATGAATTTGCAGAAGTCAAGTCTCAGCTCCTGGCCCTGTCTCTTCACTTGGCGCTATAGGTTCACTCTCCTCTGGCTTCGAGAACTTTGTCATACCTCTTCTTAAATTATGCATGAATCCGTCTTCACTACTTCATTTTAAGGTCGTTCCAGTTCCTGACTACTCTAAGACTGAAGAATTATTTGCTAACATGCCTGTGATTCGTCATTGTTTTTTAATTTCCAGCTGTGCTCTCGTATTTCTGTTTTCATCTGGGAAACAATCTGTCCCTGTCTCCCCTACCAATTCCTCTCAGCATATTCTTCGTTTACATGTAACCCCAAGTCCTTCTTTCCTCTAGTGTGTCAGGTTGATTTCCCTTTAAACCTTTCTCATAGGAAGTGCCACTTAGCTACGGGACTAGTTTCGTTTTTAACCTCTACACTTCTCCAATTTTTCTAACATGATTGACCAAGTGTGGGTTCCGTGCTGGTGCTGCCATATTCGAATAGGGGGCCTGAGGTGAATGACTCGCTACGTAGATTTTGAAAGCTGTTCTTACATTTGTCTGGAGCGCATTTGCTCCCGGCAGCTATTCGATTGATATGCCCCTCAGGCGATATGCTCGGTGTGTACTCACCCCACGGCCCTTTACTTGAGAAAGGGTTTTTTCTGATATCTTGTAATCTACCTTTCTAAACATCTATATACCTCATCATTTTCTGTTTTTTTATCACTCGCACGCTAGTATTATCATTGCACTAAGATCTTAAATATCCAGATTTTTTCGAATAATTTTGCGGTCACAATTGATTTTTATATACTCTTTGTTTAAAAACTTGAAATCACCAATACCAGATGTTTAAGGCATACTATTTTCTTTGATGGCTCTCTTGGCAACGCGGGTCACTGCACTAAGACCATTACTATCCAGATTTTTCTCACTCGCTAATCTTGTGGTCACATCTTTGTCTTATTGGTATCAACTTCAATTGCGACTCGCTTCTGACAACACCAGATGCGGAGGCACTAGACCCTGGGGCCCCCATAGTTCTGACAACACCAGATGCCGGAGGCACTAGACCCCGGGTGCCTCTCGTTAGCTTCTAACAACACCAGATGCCGGAGGCACTAGACCTGGCTGCCTCTCGTTAGCTTCTAACAACCCCCAGATGGGCCCGGGGGCACTAGACCCTGGGTGCCTCTCGTTAGCTTCTGACAACACCAGATGCCGGAGGCACTAGACCCTGGCTGCCTCTCGTTAGCTTCTGACAACACCAGATGCCGGAGGCACTAGACCCGGCTGCCTCTCGTTAGCTTCTGACAACACCAGATGGGCCCGGGGGCACTAGACCCTGGGCTTTCCTCTCTTAGCTTCTGACAACACCAGATGCCGGAGGCAAATAGACCCTGGCTGCCTCTCATTTGCTTCTGACAACACCAGATGCCGGAGGCACTAGACCCTGGCTGCCTCTCATTAGCTTCTGACAACACCAGATGCCGGAGGCACTAGACCCTGGCTGCCTCTCGTTAGCTTCTGACAACACCAGATGCCGGAGGCCTAGACCCTGGCTGCCCCTCGTTAGCTTCTGACAACCACCGATTGCGGAGGCACTAGACCCTGGCTGCCTCTCGGGTTTGCTTCTGACAACACCAGATGCCGGAGGCACTAGGCCCTGGCTACCTTCTCATTAGCTTCTGACAACACCAGATACCGGAGGCACTAGACCCCGGCTGCCTCTCATTAGGGTTCTGACAAAAACCAGATGCCGGAGGCACTAGACCCTGGCTGCCTCTCATTTGCTTCTGACAACACCAGATGCCGGAGGCACTAGACCCTGGCTGCCTCTCGTTAGCTTCTGACAACACCAGATGCCGGAGGCACTAGACCCTGGCTGCCCCTTTATTGCTTCTGACAACACCAGATGCCGGAGGCACTTGACCCTGGCTGCCTCTCATTTGCTTCTGACACACAGATGCCGGAGGCACTAGACCCTGGCTGCCTCTCGTTAGCTTCTGACAACACAGATGCCGGAGGCACAAGACCCTGGCTGCCCTCGTTAGCTTCTGACAACACCAGATGCCGGAGGCACTTGCCCTGGCTTTCCTCTCGTTAGCTTCTGACACCACCAGATGCCGGAGGCACTAGACCCTGGCTGCCTCTCGTTAGCTTCTGACAGCACCAGATGCCGGAGGCACTAGGCCCTGGCTACCTCTCATTAGCTTCTGACAACACCAGATAAACCCGGAGGCACTAGACCCTGGCTGCCTCTCATTAGCTTCTGACAACACCAGATGCCGGAGGCACTAGACCCTGGCTGCCTCTCATTTGCTTCTGACAACACCAGATGCCGGAGGCACTAGACCCTGGCTGTCTCTCGTTAGCTTCTGACAACACCAGATGCCGGAGGCACTAGACCCTGGCTGTTTTCTCGTTAGCTTTGACAGCACCAGATGCGGAGGCACTAGGGCCCCGGCTACCTCTATTTGCTTCTGACAACACCAGATACGGAGGCACTAGACCTGGCTGCCTCTCATTAGCTTCTGAAAACACCAGATGCCGGAGGCAATAGACCCTGGCTGCCTCTCATTTGCTTCTGACAACACCAGATGCCGGAGGCACTAGACCATGGCTGTCTCTCGTTAGCTTCTGACAACACCAGATGCCGAAGGTACTAGACCCTGGCTGTCTCTCGTTAGCTTCTGACAACACCAGATGCCGAAGGCACTAGACCCTGGCTGTCTCTCGTTAGCTTCTGACAACACCAGATGCCGGAGGCACAAGGCCCTGGCTGCCTCTAATTAGCTTCTGACATCAGATGCCGGAGGCACTAGACCCTGGTTGCCTCTCATTAGCTTCTGACAACACCAGATACCGGAGGCACTAGGCCCTGGCCGCCTCTCGTTAGCTTCTGACAGCACCAGATGCCCGGAGGCACTAGGCCCTGGGCCCGCCTCTCATTAGCTTCTGACAACACCAGATTACCGGAGGCACTAGACCCCGGCTGTCTCTCATTAGCTTCTGACAAAAACAGATGCCGGAGGCACTAGACCCTGGCTGCCTCTCATTTGCTTCTGACAACACCAGATGCCGGAGGCAACTAGACCCTGGCTGCCTTCGTTAGCTTCTGACAACACCAGATGCCGGACGCACTGACCCTGGCTGTCTCTCATTTTCTTCTGACAACACAGATGCCGGAGGCACTAGACCCTGGCTGCCTCTCGTTAGCTTCTGACAACACCAGATGCGGAGGCACTAGACCCTGGCTGTCTCTCGTTAGCTTTGACAACACCAGATGCGAAGGCACTAGACCCTGGCGTCCCCTTTGTTAGCTTCTGACAACACCAGATGCCGGAGGCACAAGGGCCCCGGCTGCCTCTCATTAGCTTCTGACATCAGATGCCGGAGGCACTAGGGCCCTGGTTGCCTCTCATTAGTTCTGACAACACCCGACACGGAGGCACTAGGCCCTGGCTGCCTCTCGTTAGCTTCTGACAGCACCAGATGCCGGAGGCACTAGGCCTGGCTGCCTCTTCATTAGCTTCTGACAACACCAGATTTCCGGAGGCACTAGACCTGGCTGTCTCTCATTAGCTTCTGACACACCAGATGCCGGAGGCACTAACCCTGGGTGCCTCTCAATTGCTTTGAAACACCAGATGCCGGAGGCACTAGACTTGGTGCCTCTCGTTAGCTTCTGACAACACCAGATGCCGGAGGCACTAGACCCTGGCTGTCTCTCATTTTCTTTGACAAACACAGATGCCGGAGGCATAGAAACCCCGGCTATCTCTCGTTAGCTTCTGACACACCAGAAAGCCGGAGGCACTAGACCCCGGCTGTCTCTCATTTGCTTCTGAAAAACACCAGATGCCGGAGGCACTAGACCCTGGCTGTCTCGTGAGCTTTGACAACACAGATGCCCGGAAAGGGACTAGGGCCCTGGCTGTCTCTCATTTTTCTTTGACAACACCAGATGCGGAGGCACTAGACCCTGGCTGCCTCTCGTTAGCTTCTGACAACACCAGATGCCGGAGGCACTAGACCCTGGCTGCCTCTCGTTAGCTTCTGGCAACACCAGATGCCCGAGGCACTAGACCCTGGCTGCCTCTCGTTAGCTTCTGACAACACCAGATGCCGGAGGCACTAGACCCTGGCTGCCTCTCGTTAGCTTCTGACAACACCAGATGCCGGAGGCACTAGACCCTGGCTGCCTCTCGTTAGCTTCTGACAACACCAGATGCCGGAGGCACTAGACCCTGGCTGCCTCTCGTTAGCTTCTGACAACACCAGATGCCCGGAGGCACTAGGGCCCTGGCTGCCTTCGTTAGCTTTGACAAAAACCAGATGCCGGAGGCACTAGACCCTGGCTGCCTCTCGTTAGCTTCTGACAACACCAGATGCCGGAGGCACTAGACCCTGGCTGCCCCTCGTTTTGCTTCTGGCAACACCAGATGCCGAGGCACTAGACCCTGGCTGCCTTCGTTGCTTCTGACAACACCAGATGCCGAAGGCACTAGACCCTGGCTGTCTCTCGTTAGCTTCTGACAACACCAGATGCCGGAGGCACAAGGCCCTGGCTGCCTCTCATTAGCTTCTGACATCAGATGCCGGAGGCACTAGACCCTGGTTTGCTCTCATTGCTTCTGACAACACCAGATACCGGAGGCACTAGGCCCCGGCTGCCCCTCGTTAGCTTCTGACAGCACCAGATGCCGGAGGCACTAGGCCCTGGCTGCCCTTTATTAGCTTCTGACAACAAACCAGATTACCGAGGCACTAGACCCTGGCTGTCTCTCATTAGCTTCTGACAACACCAGATGCCGGAGGCACTAGACCCTGGCTGCCTCTCATTTGCTTCTGACAACACCAGATGCCGGAGGCACTAGACTCTGGCTGCCTCTCGTTAGCTTCTGACAACACCAGATGCCGGAGGCACTAGACCCTGGCTGTCTCTCATTTGCTTCTGACAACACCAGATGCCGGAGGCACTAGACCCTGGCTGTCTCTCGTTAGCTTCTGACAACACCAGATGCCGGGGGGCACTAGACCCTGGTGTCTCTCATTGCTTCTGACAACACCAGATGCGGAGGCACTAGACCCTGGCTGTCTCTCGTGAGCTTCTGACAACACCAGATGCCGGAGGCACTAGACCCTGGCTGTCTCTCATTTGCCTCTGACAACACCAGATGCCGGAGGCACTAGACCCTGGCTGCCTCTCGTTAGCTTCTGACAACACCAGATGCCGGAGGCACTAGACCCTGGCTGCCTCTCGTTAGCTTCTGGCAACACCAGATGCCCGAGGCACTAGACCCTGGCTGCCTCTCGTTAGCTTCTGACAACACCAGTGCCGGAGGCACTAGAACCCTGGCTGCCTCTCGTTAGCTTCTGACAAACACCAGATGCCGGAGGCACTAGACCCTGGCTGCCTCTCGTTAGCTTCTGACAACACCAGATGCCGGGGGCACTAGACCCTGGCTGCCTCGTTAGCTTCTGACAACACCCGATGCCGGAGGCACTAGACCCTGGCTGCCTCTCGTTAGCTTCTGACAACACCAGATGCCGGAGGCACTTTGACCCTGGCTGCCTCTCGTTAGCTTCTGACAACACCAGATGCCGGAGGGACTAGACCCTGGCTGCCTCTCGTTAGCTTCTGGCAACACCCCGATGCCCGAGGCACTAGACCCTGGCTGCCCCTCGTTGCTTCTGACAACACCAGATGCCGGAGGCACTAGACCCCGGCTGCCTCTCGTTAGCTTCTGACAACACCAGATGCCGGAGGCATAGACCCTGGCTGCCTCTCGTTAGCTTCTGACAACACCAGATGCCGGAGGCACTAGCCCTGGCTGTCTCTCGTTAGCTTTGACAACACCAGATGCCGGAGGCACTAGACCCTGGTGTCTCTCGTTTAGCTTCGACAACACCAGTGCGGAGGCACTAGACCTGGCTGTCTCTCGTTAGCTTCTGACAACACAAGATGCCGGAGGCACTAGACCCTGGCTGCCTCTCATTTGCTTCTGACAACACCAGATGCCGGAGGCACTAGACCCTGGCTGTCTCTCGTTAGCTTCTAGCCAAAACAAAACTTTCAGATTAACTTACGAATTTTCTGAGCTTGTTAGATGCTTGTGGGATTGTCCTGACATTGTCACGTACTATGACTCCAAAGACTGATCCAAAAAACACTAAATACAGGGAGCATAGCTGTAACTGTTTGTGTGTGTGTTTGTGTGTGTGTGTGTGTGTGTGTGTGTGTGTTTTGTGTGTGTGTGTGTGTGTGGTGTGTGTGTGTGTGTGTGTGTGTGTGTGTGCTCACCTATTTGGGGTTGCAGGGGTCGAGACATAGCTCTTGGCCCCACCTCTTCACTGATTGTTGTTAGGTTCTGTCTCTGTCCGTGTGTGTACTCACCTATTTGGGGTTGCAAGGGTCGAGACATAGCTCTTGGCCCCACCTCTTCACTGATTGTTGTTAGGTCCTGTCTCTGTCCCTGTACTCACCTAGTTGAGGTTGCAGGGGTCGAGTCCAAGCTCCTGGCCCCGCCTGTGTGTGTGTGTACTCTTGCAGACTATTGAATTTACCTATACCGCTGCCTCATTCAAGTCACTTTATTCTTCAGTCTTTTTGAGACTAAGGAATTACTTCTTTACGTTTCTAGGGGGATCGGCTTCGGAGCCTCAGACCCCTACCTACCTTGAGGGTATTCTGGGGATCAAGCCCCCCCGGCCCGGTCCAAAGGACCAGGGGCTCCCGGTGGATCAGGGCCTGATCAACCAGGCTGTTTTTGCTGGGCGCAAAGTAGTCCAAAGTAGGAACCACAGCCCGGCTGATCCGGTACTGTCCGGCTCCCTCTTGAAGGCAGCCAGGGGTCTATTGATAAATTCTCCTTATGGCTGGTGGGAGGTATTGAATTTGTCTTGGGCCCGGACACCTATTGTGTTTTCTCTTAGTGTACTAATGGCGGCCTTACTTTCACTGGGGGTATGTTGCATCGGCTGCCAAATTTTTTACTTCATAGGGAGTGATTTTTTGTGTGCAGATTAGGGACCAGTCCCACTAGGATTTTCCAGGTGTAGATTATGATGCATCTCTCTCGCCTGCGCTCCAGTGAGTACAAGCAAGTGCTTCCAAGCGTTCCCAGTAGTTAAGGTGTTTGATGGAACTTATATATGCAGTAAAGGTTCTCTGTACAGTCTCATGTCTGCAGCTTCACCTGCCTTGAACTGAGATGTTAATGTACAGCAGTATTCCAGCCTAGAGAGAACAAGTGATTTAAAGAGGATCATGGCTTGGCACCTCTTGTCTTGAATGTTCTCAGTATCCATCTAAACAGTTTCCTGGCAGATATGATAGTGGCATTGTTGTGATCCCTTTAAGGTGAGATCCTCAGACATTACCACACCCAGGACCTTCACATTACTTTACCGCTCTATTGTGTGATTAGAGTTTGTAGTGCCTCAGCTCTAGCTAGTATTTCCTCCAGTTTTCCATAACGGAGTAGTTGGATTTATCTTCATTGAACATCATATTGTTCTCCGTTGCCCATTGGAAAAACTTGGTTTATATCTTCTTGGAGCTTTGTCGTGTCCTCGATGGATGACGCTCACATGCAGATCCTAGTATCGTCTGCAAAGGATGTATTACCTGGGCCTGGAGGGTAATTCATCCTTTGCAGACGTTTCTAGGGTCTGCATGTGAGCGTCATCCATTGAGGACACGACAAAGCTCCAGAAGATATAAACCAAGTTTTCCAATAGCTTACATCTTTGTCGATGTCTGAGATGAGGATGAGGCCCGGATGGGGGCGAGTACTTTAGCTTGTGGGGCAGAGCTCTTCACTACGGCAGCATCCGTTTTAACTGTTTACCACTACTCTGTGTTCGATTGGTTATAAAGTTGAAGACCCATCTTTTTCCCCTTTGTCAGTTATTACTTTAGCACGCATTTTGTGCGCTGTTGCATCATGATTTTCACTTGTCAAAGGCTTTTGCAAAATCTTTGTATACTTATCTTCATTCTGTTTGTTTTCAGTGCATCCAAGCCATATCATAGTGATCCAGAAGTTGCGAGAGGCAGGAGCGACCTGCTCTGAACCCCTAAGTGTCGCATTTTTCGGGTTCTCGCTGGGAGTCCTAGATTTTGAGGGTGACAGACTAATTGCACTGTCTTGACATCTCTCCTGTTTGTGCTGCCTCCCTCTGTATTCGATGGGAAAAAGGCTACTGTGTAAACAAAACGTTTAGGCTTGTTTCTTCTTCCATTTTCTGTTTCTATAGAGTATTCCTGGGGAGGGTTCGTGGGTCAACGCCCCCGCGACCTGGTCTGTAACCGGTTATTTGGTCTTCTATGATACAGTAGTAGATTATGTATCACTGCCGCTACTGTTGTCTCCCTCGACATTACAATATTGTGATGAATGGTTTGAAAAACCGACAAGTTGAAGATTGAGACACTTATGCAGCATATGGGAATCTTTATTCAGGAAACGTTTCGCCACACAGTGGCTTCATCAGTCCAATACAAAGAGGAAGGGGGTAAGGAAAGGAGGAGTATGAGGTAATCAGTCCCCCAGCCTGGAGTCGATTTTGTTCAGTCCATCAATCTTGTAGATTGATGGACTGAACACATCGACTCCAGGCTGAGGGACTGATTACCTCATACTCCTCCTTTCCTTACGCCTTCCTCTTTGTATTGGACTGATGAAGCCACTGTGTGGCGAAACGTTTCCTGATATAAGATTCCCTATGCTGCATAAGTGTCTCAATCATTACAATACTTGCTATAATAATTCACGGAACGGGTGGGGTTTTAACTCATGGCAAGTGGGTATTAAAACGCAATCGTGTTATTACGATTTCGTGAGTCATGATGGTTATAATAATCCCTGAAATCCCCCGTTTGCAAGTTTCCTGGTATATTGAATCTCCCGTTGTTTCAGAATATCAATTCTCCCCTTCCTTTGCCTTCCCTGTCTTTTCTTACTGTTTGGTAACCCTCTGTGGATATCATATTTCTTATATTCTTTCTGCAAGTTTCGTTTCATTGTTCTATATTTTCAGAATTTCCTCTATTTTTTTATATAATGACTTTACATTTGTTTACCTGGAGTCTACCTGGAGGGTGTACATGTAGTATACCGTAGTCATGTAGATTCTCCACAACTACGGTGCTCTTCACACAACTCCAAGGCTGAGGGACTGATTACCTCTTCTTTTGTATATAGTTCTGTCTTCAAGTTATGTCCTAGAAACTGGATTGATAAAGCTACTGGATGGCGAAACGTCTACAATAAAGATTACCAGATGTTGCACATGTGTCTAATTTTTACGACTCACGAAATCGTAATGACACGATTGCAAACAAACCATACCACGGGCGGGATTTGAAACCGCGGTCCGAGAGTCTCAAAACTCCAGATTCTCTGGCCGCGGGTTCAAATCCCACCCGTGGTATGATTTACATAAGAACATAAGAATGTAGGAACACTGCAGAAGGCCTACTGGCCCATACGAGGCAGGTCCTTATCAAGACGACATCTACGTAAAGCTACTCAAGAAACAACTCCCGCACCCCCCAACACCAATCAAACCCAGCCCCTCCCACTCATATATTTGTCCAGTCTCTTCTTAAAGCTACCCAAGGTCCTAGCCTCTATCACCCCACTGGGAAGACTGTTCCACGCATCTACAACTCTGTTAGAAAACCAGTACTTACCTATGTCCTTTCTAAATCTAAATTTATCCAACTTAAATTCATTATTCCTGGTTCTTACCTGGTTCGACACCCTCAGTACTTTATTAATGTCTCCCTTGTTTATGCCCGTCATCCACTTATACACTTCAATGATATCTCCCCTCATTCTACGCCTCTCCAGAGAGTGGAGATTTAAGGCTTTAAGTCTATCTTCATACGGGAGGTTCCTTACACAGTAAATCATTTTAGTCATTCTTCTCTGTATGTTCTCTAATGAGTCTATGTCCATCCTGTAGTAAGGGGACCAAAACTGAGCAGCATAATCTAAATGGTCTCCATATTACAGAATGGACATAAATTCGTTAGAAAACATTCAGCGTAGGATGACTAAATTAATACATAGCATTAGAAATCTTCCTTATGAAGAAAGATTGAAGACTCTTAAGTTACATTCACTTGTTAGACGAAGAATGAGGGGAGACCTGATCGAAGTGTATAAGTGGAAGATAGGTATTAATAAAGGGGATATTAACAAGGTCTTGAGGATATCTCTCCAAGAGAGAACCCGCAGTAATGGATTTAAATTAGATAAGTTTAGATTTAGAAAGGACATAGGAAAGTATTGGTTTGGAAATAGGGTAGTTGATGAGTGGAACAGTCTACCTAGTTGGGTTATTGAGGCTAGGACTTTGGGTAGTTTCAAATTTAGGTTGGATAAGTACATGAGTGGGAGGGGTTGGATTTGAGAGGGGCTTGCACATCGGAGCATGTTTCTTGGGTGGCATTGAAAATTGGGTTGGTCAAATGTTTGTTAGTGGGATGAATTGTAAAGGACCTGCCTAGTATGGGCCAACAGGCTTGCTGCAGTGTTCCTCTTTTCTTATGTTCTTATGTTCTTATGTATAGAGCTGTAAAATAACTTTTGGACTTCTGTTACTTATACTTCTTGAGATAAATCCAAGTAATCTGTTGGCCTTGTTGCGCACACTGAGGCACTGCTGTCTTGGCTTTAGATTTCTGCTTACCATGACTCCCAAGTCTTTTTCACATTCTGTATGACCAAGCTCTACTTCACCTAGATTATAGCTTCGAGGGTTATTTTCATTACCAAGGGCAAGTACCTTACACTTATCCACATTAAACTTCATCTGCCATTTCTCAGACCAAGACATTAGTTTGTTCAAATCGTCCTGGAGTTCATTGATATCCTCCTCAGAGTGAATTATACGAATTAATTTTTACCTGGAGGGTGTTCTGGGGGTCAGCACCTCCCCCCCCCCGCAGACCTCCCGATGGATCAGAGCACGATCAACCAGGCTGTTACTGCTGGTGACTCAACATTAAAATTCCGCAATGTGTTTCTTTATTATTTTACTGAACAATACAACCTCGGTGTTCGAACGTACCGGATCTTCAACAAACAGAAATCCGAACAATGTTGTTCAGAAAAAAATGACCCGGTCTTTGAAAGTTTTTCTGGAGTCCGAACACGCTGACTTGTTTAAAATTCAATTGCAAAACATTTTTTACATGAGAGCTCTGTTTCAAAAGTGCTTTGAAGTGACCTCCGACACTGACTTGACTCTGAGACTTTTGGAAGAGTCAGTTCAACATCCTCCAGTGAGTGAGACTGATAATTAAAGCTTGGGAAATACTGTTTCGGACATCGAAGTTGTAGAAAAAACATACCACGGGTGGGGTTTGAACCCGCGGCCACGCTAGCGGGTGATTCGTCTGTAAAAACTTGCATTTGTGGTCACAGTGGTACCTATGCTAACCTTCCTATGGTGTAGAAATATATCTAGTTGGCAGAATCTTATTGAAGCTAGCTGGTCCAGTGGCTAACGCGACGGTCTGGAGTTCCGAGACTTTGTAGATGAATGGTTCAGAGAACCGACATGTTGATAAATTAGACACATGTTCAACTCTTGGGTATCTTTGTGATGAATGGTTTGAAAAACCGACAAGTTGAAGATTGAGACACTTATGCAGCATATGGGAATCTTTATTCAGGAAACGTTTCGCCACACAGTGGCTTCATCAGTCCAATACAAAGAGGAAGGCGTAAGGAGAGGAGGAGAATGAGGTAATCAGTCCCTCAACCTGGAGTCGATGTGTTCAGTCCATCAATCTTGTAGAATGTACAGCATAGGGCCGTAGACGTGGCTTATATACTGTAGTGAGGTGGCGTGAAGCAGATGGAGGCGGGGTCATAGTGGTACCATCCACTAGTCGAAGTAGGTCTTCGTCCAAAGGTTGAACAAGGTTGACTCTGCAGCATCATGGGATCTTGTTACAAAGAATTCTTCAACACTTGTTCAACCTTTGGACGAAGACCTACTTCGACTAGTGGATGGTACCACTATGACCCCGCCTCCATCTGCTTCACGCCACCTCACTACAGTATATAAGCCACGTCTACGGCCCTATGCTGTACATTCTACAAGATTGATGGACTGAACACATCGACTCCAGGTTGAGGGACTGATTACCTCATTCTCCTCCTCTCCTTACGCCTTCCTCTTTGTATTGGACTGATGAAGCCACTGTGTGGCGAAACGTTTCCTGAATAAAGATTCCCATATGCTGCATAAGTGTCTCAATCTTCATCTTGGGTATCTTTATTGAGGAAACGTTTCGCCACACAGTGGCTTCATCAGTCCATACAAAGGAGAATCTTGAAGAACAGGAGGAGAATGAGGTAATCAATCCCTCAACCTTGAGTCGATGTGGTCAGTCCATCAATCTTGAATAGAATACGGCATACGTGCTGAGAAGGAGCTTATAAACCGTTGGCAGGAGAGGTGCAGAAGTCATAGGTCGTGTAACATTTGTTCAATGTTGAAGTAGGTCGTGCCCAAGAATTAGGCAAGCGAAGAATTCCCAAGTATTAAGATCCCAAGAAGTTGCAGTGTCTGACAGGTTTGTAGATGAATGGTTCAGAGAACCGACATGTTGATAAATTAGACACATGTTCAACTCTTGGTATCTTTATTGAGGAAACGTTTCGCCACACAGTAGGGCACGACCTACTTCAACATTGACGTGTACTTAGCTCAGTGGTGACGTGTACTTAGCTCAGTGGTGACGTGTACTTAGCTCAGTGGGGACGTGTACTTAGCTCTGTGAAAACCTGTTTGTGTCTCTCTGTGAATCTGAACCAGGATGCCCTCTCTTGAGCAGCTTTACCAGCAGCTGAGAGAAGAACTCAGAGTTGCTAAACTGGAAATACGGCGATTAACTGAGGAGAACAAGAGGATTCGAGTAATCCTCCTGTGAGAAGTCCCCAGGTTTAAGAGGAGCTTGGCATGGCCGGGCAACATGGACACCAACTGAAGAACAAGAAAACGGTTGGAGAGGCGGAAACAACGATAAAACCAGAAAGACTACCGTGTGAAACTTCCAACACATTCTCGGTGCTACCTGAACGAATGTGATTGTCTGCTTGGGAATGCCACAACGAGCACCAAGAAGCATTGGACAGACGTGAGTAAAGACATCCCCCTAGATACCCCAACGAAGACCTATAGAAGAACGTCTTGACGAATCTACAAGTGGGTGTAATGCTACCTGGCGAATGTGATTCGACTACTCGGAGCATCACGACGACGAACCCAAGGAAGGTAAAAACATGTTGTTGTTGGGGATAGTCCAGAATTAGGATACTTGGATAGGGCATTCGTTTGAAGAAGAAGTAGGAGGCAGAGAGTGTGTTATATGCCTGGGGCTGGGATGAAGGATATTGTTAGCCGAGATGGATGACATCATGATAGGTAATGGGAGCAAATCCTATATCTGTCCTCAGTGCTGGAGGCAACGATGTTGGCAGACGTAGTAGGGAGGACCTGATTACAGGTATATTCAGTCAATATAGATAATTTAGAGGAATGGTGGGAAACCTGTCAAATTTGGCATTTGCCAAGGAGAGGAGTTGGAAATGAATGGTTGGACCAGCAATTGTGTCAATTGCTGCTGGACAAGTACTGTAAGGAAAATGCGGTTAACATTCATTGAAAACTGGAGACCTCTACTATGGCAGAAATGACATGTATGCCAGGGATGGGGTTCACTTATCTAGGTGTAGGTTGGGATCACTGCCAACGCAGTGGAGGAGCTGTTTTAGTTCTTTAAACTAGAATCGGATGGTGATGGGTTTTGCGGGAAAACCTGTGAAGTCCCCCCGCAGGGTGTAACATAGTACTAGGAGAACTACTAATAGGCAAAATGAAGTGATATTGGAAAGCCAGTGGCACTAATTGACAAGGACAGTAATAAGTTTATGTGGAATAAACAGAAAGGGGGGAGGCAGAAGGGTAAAGAGAGTGAGGGTCCTTAATATATAAGACACAAAAAGATCGCAGTTGCTAGGAATAAGTGGACGAGTTGAGACCCTATTTGCTATGCATGTAACATAGATGTGATTGCCATTACTGAGACGTGTTTTAAATTCAAAAAGTCCGGGACATGCCTGCAGAATGTCACCTTCATGGTTTTAATTGTTCCAAGTCGATAGAAGTAATCGGGAAGGGGGGTGGGTGCATTGTATGTCCGAATATCGCTTGAACTGTTGCATAAAAAACGGTAATAAGTCTGAAGTAACACATACAGAGTCTGTTTTGATAGAATTTTCAAGGGGCAAGAAAAATTAATTTTAGGTGTGATATACCGTCCCGCCAAAATTAGATAGGGACCAAGTGGAGACTAACTAGGGAGAAATTGTTATGGCCACAAGGCACGATAATGTATTAATTCTTCCAAGGAACTTTAACTTTGTCATATTGATGGAATTTTCTGACTGGGAATTTAGAATCATAACGATTTCTTAGAAGAGTTCAGGATTGTTTTTTGAAGCAGTTTGTGACAGAACCTACAAGGGAAATAACCTGCTTGACTTAGTTTTCTGGCAAACATCGAATCCCTAGTTAATAATTTAGAAGTTGCAGAGGAACTGGTGCTTATCGACCACAAATCAATTACATTTAGAATTGAATGGACTATGATAGTATAGGGATAACTCAGTAACAGTCCCCAGATTTCGCTTAGCAGATTACGGATGGGCTTAGAAGAACACTTATCATCTGTTTACTGGGGTACGAAGAGAGCTATCATATGGACAGTGTTTCTGAACACAATACATGCTGCTCAAAGAACGTTTATCCCTTATAAGGAAAATTAGATTCAAATAGAAAATGACCCAAAATGGATGAATAAAAGGCGTGAAATATCCACTAGGGCATAAGAAAGGAATTTATAGGCGTATCAAAAGAGGCAGGTCATCTTATGAATCAGTATATTGTAAATAAAGGTTGGTTGAATACCTGACAAATATGTAAAGTAAAAAGGACACAAATGCAACTAATGTGACATTTATTGTGGGCAACGTTTCGCTCGCCTCCCAGGAGCTTTATCAATCCATGGCTAATGGCTTGATAAAGCTCCTGAGAGCGAACGTTGCCACAATAAAATGTCACATTAGATTGCACTTGTGTCCTTTTCTTTACAATCAGTATATGAACATTAGAGGGACATTAAAAAGGGATAAGAAAAGCTAAAGGGACTTGAAATTCAAGTTGCTAGGGATACAAAACTAACCCAAAAGTTTTTCCAGGTATATGGACAAAAGTCAGAATAAGGATAGGTACCCTTAAAAATAACTATGGCTATCTTACTGACAAAGAGAATGAAATGTGCTTCGATTTTAAATAATTATTTTCTCTCAGTTTTTTACACAGAAGACAACTAATAATATTTCACGTAATTAAATTTTTATAGTGGAATCAGAAGAAATAAATTAGTAACATCACAGTCACTAGTGAAATGGTTTTGTGAAGCAAAAAGACCGACTGAAGAAAAATAAGTCACCTGGTCCTGATGAGTTTTTTCAAGTTCATAATAATGCAAAAATGAAGTCTGTGAACCATTAACTAATATTTTTAATTTATTCTCTCAAACAGGTGTAGTGTCTGATATTGCTGGAAGATGGCGAATAGTAATTCCTATTTTTAAAACAGGGACAAAGCACACCTTACCGTCAAATTAACCGCCCAATAAGCCTTGACCTCAATTGTAGGCAAATTACTAGAGACAATTATACTTGAGATTATAAAGCCCTCTCGATAAGGCATAGCCGATTAATGATAACTCAGCCTGGATTCATCACAAGAGCCGGTCTTGTCTAACTAATTTATTAACTATCTTCAGTAAAGCTTTTTTGAGGGGCTGTTGACCATGAAAAGAATTTGATATTATTACTTAGATTTTATAAGGCATTTGATAGAGTTCCCGGCACCAAAGACTTTGAAGAAAGGTAGCAGCACAGGCAATGAAGGGTGCTCTCGTGGATCGATCATGGCTCACAGACATGAAGCAGAGAGTGTCCATAAATGGGGTTAATCCGAG
Organism: Cherax quadricarinatus; assembly: GCF_026875155.1. NCBI lineage: Eukaryota > Metazoa > Arthropoda > Malacostraca > Decapoda > Parastacidae > Cherax > Cherax quadricarinatus. The sequence continues at coordinate 10,611,130 of NC_069492.1, read as the reverse complement.
TGGGGATCATTACAAGTGGCGTTCCACATGGATCATCTTGTGCCCGTTGGGTTTGTTTATATTATATATCAATGATCTTGTATGAAAGGAATTACTAGTGAAATGCGCAAATTCGCTGATTACACGATGAATAGGTAGGATAATTGATTCAAACGTAGATGTTAGGGACTCAGGAGGATTTAGACAAACTTTACTCTAGTGGTCAGAAAAAGTGGCAGATGCAGTTCACTGTAAGATAATACAAGATCAGAAGCCTCGGGAGTGTCCATAACCTTGCACTTATAAGTTAAATAATGTAGAACTTAGCCATAGCAGATTGCGAAAAAGGTCGGGGGGGTGGGGGGGGGGGGAAGCAAGCAACCCTTAAACCAAGACAGCAATGCCTAAGGCCGTAACGTAATGAAGGCAAATAGATTACAGGGATTTATATCAAGAAGGATTGTAAGCAACAGAATCCAGAGGGTTCATACTGCAGCTTTATACATCATATAAGGCTCAATTCTGTAAGCTCAATTCTGGTCTCCCATATTACAGAACTGGACATAAATACGTATAGAAACATTCAGCGTAGGATGAACCCTAAATTAAAAAACATAGTCATGGCAAGGCTAAACAATAAAAGCAAAGTTACCATTATGGAGTGAAATCTGAATGGGGGATTAGTCACATAGTGGCGTTCCAACAAGGATCATTTTAGGCCCTCCCTCTTGTCATTAATTTACATTAATGACCTGATAAGGGATAACTAGTGACATGAGTAAAGTTTGCTGATGATACAAAGATAGTGCGTATAATCCACGTCTGAGGAGATAACAAAGAACTCCAGGACGATTTGAACAAATTAATGTCTTTTTTTTTTGGGGGTTCCCCCCCAGAGAATTGGCAGATGAAGTTTAATGTGGATAAGTGTAAGGAAATTGCCCTTGGTAAGAAAATAACCCTCGAAAGCTATACTCTAGTGAAGTAGAGCTTGGTCAATAAGAATGTGACAAAAGACTTGGGAGTCATGGTAAGCAGAAATCTAAAGCCAAGACAGCAGTGCCTTCAGTGGTGTCCAACAAGGCCAACAGATTTACTTGGAATTATCTCAAGAAGTAAAAGTAACAGAAGTCCAAAAGTTATTTTACAGCTCTATACATCACTAGTGAGGCCTCATTTAGATAAGCTGCTCATTTTTGGTCCCCTACTACAGGATGGAACATAGACTCATTAGAAGAACATACAGAGAAGAATGACTAAACAATGATTACTGTGTAAGTGCACCTCCAATGAAATAACTTAAAGCCTTAAATCTCTCACTCTCTGGAGAGGCGTAGAATGAGGTGAGATATCATTGAAGTGAAACGTGATGACGGGATATATCAAGGGAGACAATAATAAAGTACTGAGGGTTGTCGAACCAGGTAAGAAACCAGGAATAATGGATTTAGAAGTTGGAAAAATTTGATTTAGAAAAAGGACATAGGTAATCTACATGGTTTTCTAACAGAGTTGTAGATGTCGTGAACATCCTTCCAGTGGGGTGATAGAGGCTAGTACCTTGGTAGCTTTAAGAAGAGACTGGACAAATAAATGAGTGGGAGGGGGCTGGGTTTGATTGTGTTGGGGGTGCGGAGATGTTTCTTGAGTAGCTTTAGGTAATGTCGTTTTTAAAGGACCTGCCTCGTATGGGCCATAGGCTTCTGCATGTTCCAACATTCTTATGTTGGTGTTATTTCTTATTATAAATCTTCCTATATATGAAGAAAGATTGAAGACGTCTAAAGTTACATTCACTTGTTAGACGAAGAATGAGGGGAACCTGTCGGAGAGTTATAAGAGGAAGATAGGTTTAATAAAGGGATATTAACAAGGTCCCTTGAGGGATATCTCTCCAAGAAGAACCCGCATAAATGGATTAAATTAGATAAGATTAGATTTTAGAAAGTACTTAGGAAAGTATTGTTTGGAGAATAGGGTAGTTGATGAGTGGAACAGTCTACCTAGTTGGGTTATTGAGGCTAGGACTTTGGGTAGTTTCAAATTTAGGTTGGATAAGTACATGAGTGGGAGGGGTTGGATTTGAGAGGGGCTTGCACATCGGAGCATGTTTCTTGGGTGGCATTGAAAATTGGGTTGGTCAAATGTTTGTTAGTGGGATGAATTGTAAAGGACCTGCCTAGTATGGGCCAACAGGCTTGCTGCAGTGTTCCTCTTTTCTTATGTTCTTATGTTCTTAAGTATGTTGTCATTTTATATTGTCGGATTCCGTTTATTCAGCCTCTCATTTTTTCTCTCAGTATGCTGCATTACTCTTCCAGTTTCTTAATATCATGTATCAGTAGGACACAAGCCGTTTGGGGTTATGGTAAGCAGTAACCTTAAACCAAGACAGCAATGCCTAAGCGTACGTAATAAGGCAAATAGATTACTGGGATTTATATCAAGAAGTGTAAGCAACAGAAGTCCAGAGGTCATACTGCAGCTTTATACATCATTAGTAAGGCCTCACCTAGATTATGCAGCTCAATTCTGGTCTCCATATTACAGAATGGACATAAATTCGTTAGAAAACATTCAGCATAGGATGACTAAATTAATACATAGCATTAGAAATCTTCCTTATGAAGAAAGATTGAAGACTCTTAAGTTACATTCACTTGTTAGACGAAGAATGAGGGGAGACTGATCGAAGTGTATAAGTGGAAAATAGGTATTAATAAAGGGATATTAACAAGGTCTTGAGGATATCTCTCCAAGAGAGAACCCGCAGTAATGGATTTAAATTAGATAAGTTTAGATTTAGAAAGGACATAGGAAGTTTGGTTTGGAAATAGGGTAGTTGATGAGTGGAACAGTCTACCTAGTTGGGTTATTGAGGCTAGGACTTTGGGTAGTTTCAAATTTAGGTTGGATAAATACATGAGTAGGATGGGTTGGATTTGAGTGGGACTTGCACATCAGAGCTTATTTCTTGGGTAGCATTGAAAATTGGGTAGGTCAAATGTTTGTTAGTGGGATGAATTGTAAAGGACCTGCCTAGTATGGGCCAACAGGCCTGCTGCAGTGTTCCTCCTTTCTTATGTTCTTATGTTCTTATGTAACGGCTTAGCAAAGCTCCTGGAGAGCGAAACGTGCCACAGTAATATGTCACATTAGTTGCCCTTGTGTCCTTTGACTTAACATATCGTCGGTAATTTTACCAATGTTAATACATCCTGTATCAGGTGTGGGTTCCATGCTTGTGCGGCATACTTTTAAATGGACCTGACATATGTTATATCAAGGTTCTTGAATGACTCATTATTCCTGAAGGCGTCTCTGAGATGCCTGCCTCTGGCGTCTCTGAGATGCCTGCCTCTGGCGTCTCTGAGATGCCTGCCTCTGGCGTCTCTGAGATGCCTGCCTCTGGCGTCTTTGAGATGCCTGCCTCTGACGTAAGAACATAAGAACATAAGAAAGGAGGAACACTGCAGCAGGCCTGTTGGCCCATACTAGGCAGGTCCTTTACAATTCATCCCACTAACAAACATTTGACCAACCCAATTTTCAATGCTACCCAAGAAATAAGCTTGATGTGCAGTCCACTAAAAATCAACCCTCCATCATGTACTTCCAACTAATTTGAACTACCAAAGTCCACCCTCAAAAACCCCAAACTAGGTAACTTTCCACTATCAACTACCCTATTCCAAACAATACTTTCCTATGTCCTTTCTAAATTAAAACTATCTAATTAAATCCTTTACTGCGGGTCTCTTTTGGGAGAGATATCCTCAAGACCTTGTTAATATCCCCTTTATTAATCCTTCTTCCACTTATACCCCTTCGATCAGGTCTCCTCATTCTTCGTCTAACAAGGAATGAAACTTAAGAGTAAAAGAACATAGAACATAAAGGGGAGGAACACTGCAGCGGGCCTGTTGCCATACTAGCAGGTCCTTTAGAATTCTTCCCACTAACAAAATTTGACCAACCCAATTTTCAATGCTACCAAGAAATAAGCTCTGATGTGCAAGTCCTCTCAAATCCAACCCTTCCCACTCATGTATTTATCAACCTAAATTTGAAATACACAAAGCCTAGCCTCAATTAACCCAACTAGGTAGACTGTTCCAAACCCTCATAAAACTACCCTTTTTCCAAACCAATATTTCCTATGTCCTTTCTAAATCTAAACTTATCTAATTTAACTCCATTACTGGGGTTCTCTCTTGGAGAGATTCCTCAAGACCTTGTTAATATCCCTTTATTAATACCTTCTTCATTTAAACACTTCGATCAGGTTCCCTCATTCTTGTCTAACAGTGAATGTAACTTAGAGTCTTCAAATCTTTTTCATAAAGAAGTTTCTAATGCTATGTTTTAAAGTTTAGTCATCCTACGCTGAAATGTTTCTAACGAATTTAGGTCCATTCTGTAATATGGAGACAGAATTGAGCTGTATCTGGGTGAGGCCCTTACTAATGATGTATAAAGCTGCAGTTATGACCTCTGGACTTCTGTTGCAAACTTCTTGATTTTAAATCCCAGTAATCTTTTTGGGCCTTATTACGTAGCTTAGGCATTCCCTGTTTTGGGGTTTTAAAGGGGCCTATTTTTTTACCATAACCCTAAGTCCTTTTCGCATCTGTATGGCTAAGGTTCTACTTATTTAACTTGTAAATGCTAGGGTTATAGACACTCCGGGGTTTAGACCTTGCATTTTCCACATTGAAACTGCATCTGCCACTTTTCTACAAGGTGAGTTTGTCTAAATCCTCCTGAAGTCCCTAACATCTACGTTTAAAATCAATTATCCTACTATCTTCGTGTCATCGGCAAATTTTGCTCATACACTAGAAATTCCTTCATCAAGATCATTGTATATATTATAAACACAACGGGCCCAAGATGATCCCTGTGAACGCCACTTGTTACTGACCCCACTTGGATTTAACCCCATTTATGGACACTCTTGCTCCTGTCTGTGAGCCATGACTCGATCCACGAGAGCACCCTCCCCCCAATGCCATGAGCTGCTACTTTCTTCAACGTCTTTGGTGCGGAACTCTATCAAATCCCTTACTAAAATCTAAGTAAATAATATAAAATTCTTTATCGTGGTCAACAGCCTCAAAAGCTTTACGGGAAGAAATTAATAAATTAGTTAGACAAGCCCGGGCCCTCTTGTGAATCCATGCTGAGTATCTTTAAATCAAGCTATGCTTATCGAGATGGCTTCTTATAATCTCAGCTATAATTGACTTACAACTTGCTACAATTGAGGCAGGTTATTGGGCGGTAATTGACGGTAACGACTTGCCCCTGTTTAAAATGGGAAATTACATTAGCCATTTTCCCAACATATCAGACACTACACTGTTTGAAGAGATAAATTAAAATATTAGTTAATGGTTACAGACTTCCTTTTGCATTCCTTAAGAACCCTTTTAAAAACCCTCATCGGGCCCCCGGGTTTGACTTATTTTGCTTCAGTCGGTCTATCTGTTTCGCAACCATTCACTAGTGACTTGATGTTACTAATTTATCTTCTTCTGATCACTAAAAAAATTAATTCGGAATTTTATTAGTTTCTGTGAAAAAACGAGAGAAAAATAATTATTTAAAATCGAGCACATTTCATTCTCTTGTCAGTAAGATGCCCATAGTTATTTTTAAGGGACCTATCTTATCTCTGACTTTTGTTCTATATACCTGGAAAAACTTTTTGGATTAGTTTTAGAATCCCTAGCAACTTTAATTTCATAGTCCCTTTTAGCTTTTCTTATCCCCTTTTTAATGTCCCTCTTAATGTCAATTTTACTGATTCTAAGATGACCCCCGCCTCTTTTGATAGCCTATAAATTCCTTTCTTAAGCCCTAGTAGATATTTCAAGCCTATTATTCATCCATTTAGGGTCATTTCTATTTGATCTAATTTCCTTATAAGGGATAAAAAGTTCTTTGAGCAGCATGTATTGTGTTCAGAAAAAATGTCATATTGATAGGTCTCTTCGTTACCCAGTCAACAGAGGGTAAGTGTTCTCTAAAACCCATCGTAATCTGCTAAACGAAAATCTGGACTGTTACTGAGTTATCCCTACTATCATTACTTCCATTCAATTCTAAATGTATTGATTTGTGGTCGCTAGCACCCAGTTCCTCTGAAACTTCTAAATTATTAACAAGGGATTCATTGTTTGCCAGAACTAAGTCAAGCAGGTTATTTCCCCCTTTTAGGTTCTGTCACAAACTGCTTCAAAAAACAATCCTGAACTACTTCTAAGAAATCGTATGATTCTAAAATTCCCAGTCAAGAGATTCCCTCAATATGACTAAAGTTAAAGTCTCCCAGAATTACTACATTATCGTGCCTTGTGGCCCTAGCAATTTCCTCCCATAGTAGTCTCCCTGGTCCCCATCTAAAATTTGGGGACGGTATATCAACACCTAAAATTAATTTTTCATGCCCTCTGAAAATTCTATCCAAACAGACTCTGTATGTGTTATTCAGATTAATACCCGTTTTTATGCAACAGTTCAAGCGATCTCGGACATACAATGCCACCCCACCCCCTTCCCGATACTTCTATCTACTTGGAACAATTTAAAACCTGAATGTGACATTCTGCAGGCATGTCCCGACTTTTTGAATTAAAACAGTCTCAGTAAAAGGCAAATACATCTATGTTACCTGCACTAGCAACTAGTCTCAACTCGCCCATCTTATTCCTAGCACTGCGATATTTGTGTAATAAACTTTTAATGACCTCCTCTCTCTTTACCCTTCCTGTTTTTTCTATTATTCCCCTAAACCTATTACTGTCCTTGTCAATTAGTGCCCTGGCTTTCCAATATCCACCCCATTTTGCCTATTATAGTTCTCCCAGTACTCATATTACTTCCCCGCGACTTCACAGTTTTCCTGCAAAAACCCATACCTCTAACTAATCCTAGTTTAAAGTCCTAACAACCCCCTCAACTGAGTTAGCAAGAAAACCCACACCTGCCCTGGATAAGTGAACCCCATCCCTGGCATACATGTCATTTCGGCCATAGAAGTTTTCCCAGTTGTCAAAGAATGGTAAAATGCATTATCCTTTCAGTGTTTATCCCGCCAACAATTAATACCAATTGCCCTGGACAACCATTCATTACCAACACCTCTTCTTGGCAAAAAGCCACATATAAAAGGGCGCCCCCCCTTCTTCCTAATCATGTCTATAAACTGTCCTGAACTTTCTAACTAAATCCTCACTTCTACGCTTGCCCAAAATCATTGCCTCCAGCACTGAGGCAAATAATAGGATTGATCCCATTACCGTTCATGATGTTGTCAAGCGGCTAACAATGTCCTCCATCCCAGCCCCAGGAAAGCATACCCTTTGTCTCCTACTCCCGTCCTTCAAGCAGAATGCCCTATCATGTATCTAACCTGGCTATCCCCAACAACAACAATATTCTTACCTTCCTTGTTGTCGTTCGTCGTGGGCGATCCCAGTAGTAGACTCACATTCGTCGGGTAGCACCGAGAATGCGTTGGGGGGTTTCCACGGGAGTTTCCACAGCAGTCTCTTTCTTCTTCATGTTTCTGGCTTTCCATTCGTCTTCTGGGTCGTCAACTTCGTCGTCCCCTGCTGTCCAGCCACTGACCACGATCCCTTCTTGACCTGAGGACTCGAAACAGGAGGACTACTACGAATCCTCTTGTTTTTCTTCGGTCAGTCGCCGTATCTCCATCTTTCGCTGCCCTCAATTCTTCCTTAAGTTGCTGGTAAAGTTGCTCGACGGAGGGCATCTTGGTTCAGTCCACGGGAGCAAACAAGACACTTCTTCACAGAGTTAAGTACAGGTCAGCATAAGGAAGGAAGATTTCTAATGCTATGTATTAATTTAGTCATCCTACGCTGAATGTTTTCTAACGAATTTATGTCCATTCTGTAATATGGAGACCAGAATTGAGCTGCATAATCTAGGTGAGGCCTTACTAATGATGTATAAAGCTGCAGTATGACCTCTGGACTTCTGTTGCTTACACTTCTTGATATAAATCCCAGTAATCTATTTGCCTTATTACGTACGCTTAGGCATTGCTGTCTTGGTTTAAGGTTGCTGCTTACCATAACCCCCAAGTCCTTTTCGCAATCTGTATGGCTAAGTTCTACATTATTTAACTTATAAGTGCTAGGAATAATGGATTTAAAGGAATAATGGATTTAAGTTGGATAAATTTAGATTTAGAAAGGACATAGGTAAGTACTGGTTTTCTAACAGAGTTGTAGATGCGTGGAACAGTCTTCCCAGTATGGTGATAGAGGCTAGGACCTTGGGTAGCTTTAAGAAGAGACTGGACAAATATATGAGTGGGAGGGGCTGGGTTTGATTGGTGTTGGGGGGTGCGGGAGTTGTTTCTTGAGTAGCTTTAGGTAGATGTCGTTTTGATAAGGACCTGCCTCGTATGGGCCAGTATGCCTTCTGCAGTGTTCCTACATTCTTATGTTCTTATGTTCTAGGGTTATGGACACTTCCGAGCTTCAGAACCTTGCATTTATCTACATTGAACTGCATCTGCCACTTTTCTGACCAAGAGTAGAGTTTGTCTAAATCCTCCTGAAGTTCCCTAACATCTACGTTTGAATCAATTATCCTACCTATCTTCGTGTCATCGGCGAATTTGCTCATATCACTAGTAATTCCTTCATCAAGATCATTGATATATATTATAAACAACAACGGGCCCAAGAATGATCCCTGTGGAACGCCACTTGTTACTGATCCCCACTCGGATTTAACCCCATTTATGGACACTCTCTGCTTGATGAAGATTGAGACACTTATGCAGCATATGGAAATCTTTATTCAGGAAACGTTTCGCCACACAGTGGCTTCATCAGTCCAATACAAAGAGGAAGGCGTAAGGAGAGGAGGAGAAAGAGGTAATCAGTCCCTCAACCTGGAGTCGATGTGTTCAGTCCATCAATCTTGTAGAATGTACAGCATAGGGCCGTAGACGTGGTTTATATACTGTAGTGAGGTGACGTGAAGCAGATGGAGGCGGGGTCATAGTGGTACCATCCACTAGTCGAAGTAGGTCTTCGTCCAAAGGTTGAACAAGTGTTGAAGAATTCTTTGTAACAAGATCCCATGATGCTGCAGTGTCCGACAGTTGTGATGAATGGTTTGAAAAACCATTCATCACAACGAATCGACTTAGCTGCTGGGTTAAGCCCTGGCTCTATTTCTACAACTAAGAACACTCCTCTCCAGCACTAGTCTTCGTCTGTCCCGTCTTCCCCGCTCATCCCATTTGGGATCTTACCTGAACTTTCGTTCGTTCGTTCCTATGCTGTACATTCTACAAGATTGATGGACTGAACACATCGACTCCAGGTTGAGGGACTGATTACCTCATTCTCCTCCTCTCCTTACGCCTTCCTCTTTGTATTGGACTGATGAAGCCACTGTGTGGCGAAACGTTTCCTGAATAAAGATTTCCATATGCTGCATAAGTGTCTCAATCTTCAACTTGTCGGTTTTTCAAACCATTCATCACACACTCTCTGCTTCCTGTCTGTGAGCCATGATTCGATCCACGAGAGCACTCTTCCCCCAATGCCATGAGCTGCTACTTTCTTCAACAGTCTTTGGTGCGGAACTCTATCAAATGCCTTACTAAAATCTAAGTAAATAATATCAAATTCTTTATCGTGGTCAACAGCCTCAAAAGCTTTACTGAAAAAAGTTAATAAATTAGTTAGACAAGACCGGCCTCTTGTGAATCCATGCTGAGTATCATTAATCAAGCTATGCTTATCGAGATGGCTTCTTATAATTTGAGCTATAATTGACTCTAGTAATTTGCCTACAATTGAGGTCAGGCTTATTGGGCGGTAATTTGACGGTAACGACTTGTCCCCTGTTTTAAAAATAGGAATTACATTAGCCATCTTCCACATATCAGACACTACACCTGTTTGAAGAGATAAATTAAAAATATTAGTTAATGGTTCACAGACTTCTCTGAGATGCCTGCCTCTGACGTCTCTGAGATGCCTGCCTCTGGCGTCTTTGAGATGCCGGCCTCTGGCGTCTTTGAGATACCTGCCTCTGGCGTCTCTGAGATGCCTGCCTCTGGCGAAATCTTTTGACTGGTGTGTGAAGTCTCTGTCCCCAGAGTTTATGATCAACTACATGTCTTCACTCAGGATATCTTAATAACACGATTGCAAACAAACCACGGAACTGGTAGGGTTTGAACCCGTGGCGAATGAGTCGCAAAACTCCAGGCCAGAGCGCACTAACCTGGAGTTAAAGGATTCACTTGCCATGGGTTCTAACCCCACCTGTACCCTAGCTTCAAGTCGTCTTCACTCCAGTTTGTCCGAATTTCATTTGCAAATTGTTCTTGCCCTCAATTATTTTGCTAATTAAACAAAAATATTTTACATTATTAAACACGAATATAGATACGATTCCTTTTGGTATATCATTCACGAATACCTAAAATAAGAGTAATACCGATAGTTTCAGATGCCTCTTTTATCACCCTTCCCCATTCTAACATCGTTTCTCTATTCTTTGCTTCACTGGAACACATTCTTTGGTCCTGGATGCACCAGAGATTTGCCTCATGCTTTATTAAGGAGCAGTATTAAAAACCTTCTTAGAGGTCAGTAAAATGCAATCCAACCGTCCTTCTTTCACCTGCCTTGTGTGTGTGTGTGTGTGTGTGTGTGTGTGTGTGTGTGTGTGTGTGTGTGTGTGTGTGTGTGTGTGTGTGTACTCGCCTAGTTGTGGTTGCAGGGGTCGATTCACAGCTACTGGCCCCGCCTCTTCACCGGTCGCTACTAGGTCACTCTTCCTGCTCCATGAGCTTTATCGTACCTCTTCTTGTGTGTGTGTGTGTGTGTGTGTGTGTGTGTGTGTGTGTGTGTGTGTGTGTGTGTGTGTGTGTGTGTGTGTGTGTGTGTGTGTGTGTGTGTGTATTTGCGTGCATCATCCCTGCGTCTGCTTATTTATTCTTATTTCCTTGTGTGTCAGCTGCCACCTTTTCTCTCTCTCTCTCACCCTCGCCGTCACAGATATTCCTTGTCATTTTTCTTTTTAACTTATAACCACCATCTCCATTCGGATTCCCTGTCTTCCCATTTCTCACCCTACCCCTCCTTATCTCTCTCTCTCTCTCTCTCTCTCTCTCTCTCTCGAAAAATACGCAGAAAATCTAAGCAGTGTGATCAGACGCCAAGATCACCCCGTAATAAAATAAGAGATTTCAACTGACTTGTACTTCTAACTACGAATGGGTTACCCAGCTTCATACTGATTTTTTACGCACAAGTGGCCAGCTTACTGTGCACCCCACATCCATCTTGTGGACGGTAGCACAAGTGCATATGGATACACAAAGGCCCCAAAAGGGTTTATACACTAGTGCATCTGGATTTATATATACAGTTTACTTATCTGTTGTAAGCAAATTTAGGAAATTTGCTTAATATATCTTGTATCTTATTTTTATTAAGAATGACAGTGATATAGGTTTTGTGTGCGAGGGGCTTGGACTTCCAGCAGGCATGCGTGAGCGTGTTTGATAGGAGTGAATGGAGACAAATGGTTTTTAATACTTGACGTGCTGTTGGAGTGTGAGCAAAGTAACATTTATGAAGGGGTTCAGGGAAACCGGCAGGCCGGACTTGAGTCCTGGAGATGGGAAGTACAGTGCCTGCACTCTGAAGGAGGGGTGTTAATGTTGCAGTTTAAAAACTGTAGTGTAAAGCACCCTTCTGGCAAGACAGTGATGGAGTGAATGATGGTGAAAGTTTTTCTTTTACGGGCCACCCTGCCTTGGTGGGAATCGGCCGATGTGTTAATAAAAAAATTAAAAATAAATTTTATTATACTGTATCTATATTCCTCAGTAGTGGACAATCAAACGCACAGTGTTCAAGATACTGACCATAGGGCTGGCCACATACTTTGCATTTGGTCCGATCATGTATGTCAAACTGCCAGGAGCACTTGTAACCAATCCTATGTCTGGTCACTAGAACATCAATCAGTCTACACTTTGATCTTAGCCAAAAGGCCGAGAAGCGATAAATAGCGTAGTATCTGTTCTTATATCGCTTCTCGGCCTTTTGGCTAAGATCAAAGTGTAGTATCAATCAGTCTGTTCACAAATTAGACACATGTGCAACACTTGGGTATCTTTAATAAGGAAACGTTTCGCCACACAGTGGCTTCAAGAGTCCATACAAAGGAAAATGGTGAAGAAAAGGAAGAGTTTGAGGTAATCAGTCCCTCAGCCTTGAGTCGATGTAATCAGTTCTTGAAAAGAATACAGCATATGTGCGAAGAAGTGGCTTATATACTGTAGGTAGGTGAGGTGCAGCAGTCATAGCTGGTATCACATTTGACAAATCCACATGTGGAAGTAGGTCATGCTACTAAAGGTTAAGCAAGTGAAGAATTCCCTGTATTAAGACTCCAAGAAAATTGGCCTTTGTCTAAAAACATGATAGCAATATATCTGATTACCATATTCGATAGTCGTGTTGATCTGGTCGTGTTGATCTGGTCGTGTTGATCTGGTCGTGTTGATCTGGTCGTGTTGATCTGGTCGTGTTGATCTGGTCGTGTTGATCTGGTCGTGTTGATCTGGTCACCAGCCAGTAAATTGTCCAAGTTGGAGCGAAACGTCGTAAGTTTCTATGTGCGGGTTATTGTGTATTGTTCCCGTCACGGTATTGTGACTGGAGAATATACACATCATGCAGAAGAATATATACATCATGCAGGAGAGTATATACATCATGCAGGAGAATATACACATCATGTAGAATATACACATCATGTAGAATATACACATCATGCAGGAGAATATACACATCATGCAGAAGAATATATACATCATGTAGAATATACACATCATGTAGAATATACACATCATGCAGGAGAATATACACATCATGCAGAAGAATATATACATCATGTAGAATATACACATCATGCAGGAGAATATACACATCATGTAGGAGAATATACACATCATGTAGAATATACACATCATGCAGGAGAATATACACATCATGCAGGAGAATATACACATCATGCAGGAGATTATACACATCATGCAGGAGAATATACACATCATGCAGGAGAATATACACATCATGCAGGAGAATATACACATCATGCAGGAGAATATACACATCATGCAGGAGAATATACACATCATGCAGGAGAATATACACATCATGCAGGAGAATATACACATGTGCTTTGGACGATCCTATGTGCTCTGAAAAAGCTGTGAGCATATATCCTCAGCAAACATACAAGTGTCTTCGTAGGATATACAAGGGTTCCTCTGAGGAAATGCACGTATAGATGAGGTAGAGCGTTGCAACTGGCATAAAAAGACTTGTAAGTTGGTAAGTTTATTTATCCACAGGTACACATAGGTACAATTATTATACATAGTGAAAACTGTCTAAGATAATCCAAAAAAGTCGGGCAAAGTGACTTCCATGGGGGTCCTCGGAAGATAATCCAAAAAAGTCGGGCAAAGTGACTTCCATGGGGGTCCTCGGGACCTTTTTTTTTATAGATTAAAAGTTTTACCTACGTGGAACTTTACTGTTTCATCAAGCTTCATGTGGGTAAAATGTCGTATTTAATTAAAGTTCATGTTTTACTTATTTTTTAAGCAAATATCCGGACGCTACTGAAGATCCTGTGTCTTCCGAAGTTATGTATGTGCCGCGAACTACCCACTTCGTCCTCTGGGAATATATAACCAAGTAGTGTCACCAGAAATCACCTTCGGGAATCCAGGAAGACTCTCCGATGACCCGTAACTCTCCCCTCACTGTTTACATTGAAGAAGAGAGACAAGGAAGGGCTGTTTTATGCTGGGGTACTCCGTGAGAGGAGACAGGAAGAGACAGGGGAAGAGACAGGAGAAGAGACAGAGGAAAAGACAGAGAAGAGAGGAGACAGGAAGAGACAGGGGAGGAGACAGGAGAAGAGACAGAGGAAAAGACAGAGAAGAGAGGAGGAGACAGGAAGAGACAGGAGAAGAGACAGAGGAAAAGACAGAGAAGAGAGGAGGAGACAGGAAGAGACAGGGGAGGAGACAGGAGAAGAGACAGAGGAAAAGACAGAGAAGATAGGAGGAGGACAGGAAGAGACAGGAGACAGAGGAAGACACAGAAGAGGAGACATAGGAAGATACAGGGAAGAGAGAAGAGATGAGACAGAGGAAGAGACGGGGAGGAGACAGAGGAAGAGACAGAGGAGAAAAACAGGGGAGAAGACAGAGGAAGATTGAGGGATAAGAAGAGGAGGAAAGAGGAAGATTAGATGTCAAGGAAGAAGAAGAAATAAAGGTGGCGGTTGAGAAGTGAAGGAGTAAAAGGAGAAGGAAAACTGAAAGAGGGGCAGAAGGAATAGAAAGAGGAGGAGGAAGAGAAGGAGGAGGAGGGGAAGAAGAGGAAAAGACTGGGATTATTTGAGTAAAGAATGCCGCAGGGTCGCGAGTAATAGAGGGATCCAAGAGCATTTTATTCACATATTTCTGGGGTCAACGTTGAATAATATCTGGTCTGTTACAACACTCAGGGAAAACCTCTGGTAGTAGCGGGATTTTGTTAGTGGGTGGGATTAGGATTTTTTGCTATTATTTGGTGGGATTAGGATTTTTTCACTGTTATTGGGTGGGATTAGGAATGATTGTTTCATTTTGTTAGTGGGTGAGATTATAAAGGATTATTTGGTCTTGTTTGTGGATGGGATTAGAAAGGATTGATGGGTGGGATTGACTGATGGAATTGCCAAATGTGATATCGCCTAGACCTGCTTCACCTCTCCTGTCTACACTATAAGACACTTCTTCGCTCCTATACTGTATTCTTTTGAAGACTGATGGACTAATTACATCGACTCCAGGCTGAGGGACTGATTTCCTCAAACGTTTTGATCTTCACCATTCTTCTCTGTATAGGACTGAAGAAGCCACTGGCTGGCGAAACATTTTCTCAAAAAAAATATACCGAAATAGACACCTGAGTGCTAGCCAACTGTAATGAATTGATAAAGATTTCGACACATGTGCCACATCTTTATTGTAGACGTTTCGCCCTCCAGTGGCTTTATCAATATATATTCTAGGACATAATCTTCATCTTGTCGGTACTATATACAACTTGTTAGACACCGTAATGAATTGCTTCCTGGATTAAGAAAGTATACAATATCCTGCCTGAGCTTTAAGACAAATTGAAGCAGGATTATATCTCTTAATCTTTATATCCAAATGTATGAAAACAAACTGGAAACTGGAAAGCAAAATGCACCCATTATAACCAGCCAACACCGGAGCTCTTTTGCTTGAAGCGCTCAGAGGCAACACACGACAGTTATTCCAGCAGTAACATGAAACAGGTGACAGCATTTTACAAATGCGCTCTTTTTCGAAAAGCACCGTAAGAATAATATTTATTGCATGCTAAATAAGAGAAAAGATTAAGGATCAATTACAGTCTTAATAATGATAATAAATAATAAAAACTATAATAAAAATAGGTTATTTTATTTTTATATTATTATTATTATTATTATTATTATTATTATTATTATTATTTTATTATTATTATTAGTAGTAGTAGTAGTAGTAGTAGTAGTAGCAGCAGCAGTAGCATTTTAACACTCAGATCGTCTCCCACTAAGGCAGGGTGACTCAATAAAGAAAAAAAACGCTTTCACCATCACTCCATCACTGTCTTACCAGAAGGATGCTGACATTACACTTCAGATGACTCTCCGACCTTCAACATTCCTGGCTCTCCTTCGGAGCGCAGGCACTGCATTTCCCGCCTCCAGGATTTAAGCCCGGCTAATCAGTTTCCCCTGATTTCCTTTATAAATGTTACCTTGCTCACACTCCAACAGCACGTCAAATCATGTAAGCCACATGCCTCCATTCACTCCTATCTAACCCACTCGCACAAACCTTTAACCCATCCCTCAAACCTTTCCTAGGACAACCCCTTCTTTCTACCCCCCTATATATATACGGCCTTCTTATTATCCTATTTTGTTCCATCCTCTCTAAATGCCTAAACCACCTCAACAACCATCATAAACT
The DNA here is from genome assembly GCF_026875155.1 of Cherax quadricarinatus. Taxonomy (NCBI): domain Eukaryota; kingdom Metazoa; phylum Arthropoda; class Malacostraca; order Decapoda; family Parastacidae; genus Cherax; species Cherax quadricarinatus. The sequence continues at coordinate 10,595,022 of NC_069492.1, read as the reverse complement.
CTTTAGTAATACTTTTGAGAACCCCGGGCCTCCTGATCACCAAACTCCGAAGTCTCTGCATGATGTTCACACCACACATCTCCGCTACCCCCAGCCACCTCCTTGCTCCAACATTTAAAACCCATGGTTCACACCCATATATGAGCGTTTGGTACCACTATACTCTAGTACATCACACGTTCTGCCTCCATGGATAAAGATCTTTGTCTCCACAGATGCCTCATTGCACTACCCACCTTTACCCCTCCCCCTTCGTCACAACACTCATTAGTAAACGATAATGATACACATATCAGTAGATAATTAAAACGATGACCTGATCACTAGACACTTATTATTAATTATTATTAAATATTTTTATTTTTATTGTTTTTAATTATTTTTTTATTAACACATATGCCGCTTCATTTATTCCATCACTGTCTTGCCAGAGGCATGTTTACAGTCGTAAAACTGCGAAAGAAATCGTGGAGGCGTGATTCTCCGTTGTCTAATAGCGGGACAGACACCACACTCTTAAGCAATAACGACTCACGAAATCGTAATGACACGATTGCGTCGGTCTGGAGTTTTGTGACTCTGGTCGCGGGTTCTAACCCCGCCCGTGGTAAGGTTTCTTAAGCAATATTTTGCATCGCCTCTCAACCTGACAACATTAAGCAGTGTACAAGTGCGAAGCAGATAACTAGATCACATCATACACACTGACATTCAACACTGCCTTTACAAACTGAGAACCAGGGGCAATGCAGGTGGGAATCCACACCTAAAAGGCAGACGGATCAACTCAAAGCTACCTCGTTCTTCCCCCTCCACGAAAACGCAGTGAAATACGCAGGGTATTTCACTCGTAGGAGGCCCCGAATTGGTACTCCCGTAGTTACAACTGTATGGTATGGTGATATCGACAAAATGTGGAAAAAGACAAATACAACTCAGGAGATTAAAGCCACTCGTGGCCAAACTTTTCGTTTAATAATTGTCTTAAACTGTACATAGTGGGCCCGGTGGCCTGGTGGCTAAAGCTCCGCTTCACACACGGAGGGCCCGGGTTCGATTCCCGGCGGGTGGAAACATTCGACACGTTTCCTTACACTTGTTGTCCTGTTCACCTAGCAGCAAATAGGTACCTGGGTGTTAGTCGACTGGTGTGGGTCGCATCCTGGGGGACAAGATTAAGGACCCCAATGGAAATAAGTTAGACAGTCCTCGATGACGCACTGACTTTCTTGGGTTATCCTGGGTGGCTAACCCTCCGGGGTTAAAAATCCGAACGAAATCTTATCTTATCTTATCTTATCTTACATTGTCTCATTCCACGTCTTCTTTGTATATTATGACTGGTGTGAATAGTTATTCGGGGCCTCTTACGAGTGAAACTCCACCTTGTACGTTGGTGTGTTATTGTGGGTAGTAATTATGAGAACATTTCCCTTGAAATGGGTTAGTCATGTGACGACTTGGTTCATGGGTAATATCCCCTCAAGGAAGGTTCCATGATGTTGGTGATGGGCTCTTGATTTAGGGAATTGGATCTGTGCTCCAGTTCCCCGAATTAAGCCTGAATGCCTTCCACATCCCCCCCCCCCAGGCGCTGTATAATCCTCCGGGTTTAGCGCTTCCCCCTTGATTATAATAATAATATAATAATAATCATGGGTAATGTAGTGGCTCGCTACATGAAGGCTTCAGATAGGTTATGTAGTGACTCGCTACATGAAGGCTTCAGATGGGTTATGTAGTGACTTGCTACATGAAGGCTTCAGATGGGTTATGTAGTGACTTGCTACATGAAGGCTTCAGATGGGTTATGTAGTGACTTGCTACATGAAGGCTTCAGATGGGTTATGTAGTGACTTGCTACATGAAGCCTTCAGATAGGTTATGTAGTGACTCGCTACATGAAGGCTTCAGATGGGTTATTTATGTAGTGACTCGCTACATGAAGGCTTCAGATGGGTTATGTAGTGACTCGCTACATGAAGGCTTCAGATGGGTTATGTAGTGACTCGCTACATGAAGGCTTCAGATGGGTTATGTAGTGACTCGCTACATGAAGGCTTCAGATGGGTTATGTAGTGACTCGCTACATGAAGGCTTCAGATGGGTTATGTAGTGATTCGCTACATGAAGGCTTCAGATGGATTATGTAGTGACTCGCTACATGAAGGCTTCAGATGGGTTATTTATGTAGTGACTCGCTACATGAAGGCTTCAGATGGGTTATTTATGTAGTGACTCGCTACATGAAGGCTTCAGGTGGGTTATTTATGTAGTGACTCGCTACATGAAGGCTTCAGGTGGGTTAGTCATGTAATGACGATGGTTCTCCAAGTCATTTAAATATCTTAGAATCACCACACATGACTTTCCCGTTGAAGCACAAGTTATGTAAATAGTTGTTACAGTATTGTATTCATAAGAACATAAAGAAGGAACACTGCAGCAGGCCTACTGGCCCATTCGAGGCAAGTCCAGTTCTCCTACGGGCTTAAGCCAATGCCTTAACCTAGTCAGGTGAGGTCACGTTCACTTAAGGAGCACGGAATCTGACCAAGTAGCACTAGCTAGTCAGGTCCAACTCATACCCACTCATGTATTGATCTAACCTATTTTTAAAACTACACAACGTCTTAGCTTCTATGACGGTACTCGGCAGTTTATTCCACTCATTCACAATGTTAGGTTAGACTTTAGTAGTAAAAATAACAGAATATCAAGGAAGCCTACCTGGAGGCTGTTCCGGGGGTCAGTACCCCAGAGGCCCTGTCTTTGTCAGGGGGGATCAGGGCCTGATCAATCATGCTGTTACTGCTGGCCGCACGCAGTCCAACGTATGAACCACAGCAGGGCTGGTCTTAACGGTTTCCTCTTGTAGGCAGTCAGAGGTTCATTGGTTATTCCCCTTATGTCTGGTGGGTAGCATCATTATACATGAGGCTAATTGTTAGGTAAGACACATATGCAACAGTTAGGTATCTTTATTTCGAAACGTTTCGCCTACACAGTAGGCTTCTTCAGTCGAGTACAGAAAAGTTGATAGAAGCAGAAGATACTTAAACACGATGTAATCAGTCCATCACCCTTAAAGTTTTGAGGTGGTCAGTCCCTCAGTCTGGAGAAGAGCATTGTTCCATAGTCTGAAACAATATATATATATATATATATACATATTATATATATATATTATATATATATATATATATATATATATATATATATATATATATATATATATATATGAGGCTAATCAGCAGACATATAAGCATGATCTGTCTCGCAAACTGTTTTTACTTTCATGAAGCTTAAAGGTCTGTTTACGGAGCACATGAGTTTATGAACATTAAAATGGTATAAAATACCGACAGGTTGTTTATGTTTATGTTCATAAATTAGACACATGTGCAACTCTTGGGTATCTTTATTGAGGAAACGTTTCGCCACACAGTGGCTTCATCAGTCCATACACAGGAGAATCTTGAAGAACAGGAGGAGAATGAGGTAATCAGTCCCTCAACCTTGAGTCGATGTGGTCAGTCCATCACTCTTGAATAGAATACGGCATACGTGCTGAGAAGGAGTTACACGACCTATGACTGCTGCACCTCTCCTGCCATACGGTTTATAAGCTCCTTCTCAGCACGTATGTTGTATTCTATTCAAGATTGATGGACTGACCACATCGACTCAAGGTTGAGGGACTGATTACCTCATTCTCCTCCTGTTCTTCAAGTTTCTCCTACGTATGGAGTGATGAAGCCACTGTGTGGCGAAACGTTTCCTCAATAAAGATACCCAAGAGTTGCACATGTGTCTAATTTATCAACATGTCGGTTCTCTGAACCATTCACCTACATGTTTATGTTCACTGGATCTCGAGTGGATATGCAAATACAGACGTTGTGGAACACACTTAAATTGAGACATTTCTCTTTGTGCAGATCTTTATCAAGTAATGACTTGATAAAGGTCTACACAGAGCGAAACGTTCGATCCAGTATAAGCTAATATTGCAAGACGTGTATTTTCTTCACTCCAATAGCACTATCAGTCTCGAAAACTTTGGAAAAAACTTTCTCCTTCCCTAATTCGAACATTTTTTTCTGTATTTGTGGCTCCAGCATCCACACATCTCGCCATCATTGTTGACACCTCATCTCTACTCATGTCACTCACTGTATACAATGTCATACCGCGCCTGTCCTTGTATTGACACTATAATTACTTAGAGCGAGAAGTAATCTGAAAAAAAAAATGAGAATTTCCTCTGTACACAGTCCCTTTGTTCTGTTTTCTAATCTAATTTTATTTTCCTTACTAACCTCTACATTTTCTAATGTTTAATAACTTTTTACGTGGTGATAAATTAGACACATGTGCAATTCTTGGGTATCTTTATTGAGGAAACGTTTCGCCACACAGTGGCTTCATCAGTCCATACAAAGGAGAATCTTGAAGAACAGGAGGAGAATGAGGTAATCAGTCCCTCAACCTGATTTACCTGATTACCTCATTCTCCTCCTGTTCTTCAAGATTCTCCTTTGTATGGACTGATGAAGCCACTGTGTGGCGAAACGTTTCCTCAATAAAGATACCCAAGAGTTGCACATGTGTCTAATTTATCAACATGTCGGTTCTCTGAACCATTCATCTACAAACTTTTTACGTCATGTGTGTTCCAAGCTAATGTCACATGTGGATTGGATCGCTGTTTTTGCTTAGTTTATGTAAGGTGATCTTAGGGTAGGCAGAACTGCATTCGTGTGTGTGTGTGTGTGTGTGTGTGTGTGTGTGTGTGTGTGTGTGTGTGTGTGTGTGTGTGTGTGTGTGTGTGTGTGTGTGTGTGTACTCACCTATTTGTACTCACCTATTTGTGGTTGCAGGGGTCGAGTCATAGCTCCTGGCCCCGCCTCTTCACTGATTGCTACTAGGTCCTCTCTCTCCCTGCTCCATGAGCTTTATCATACCTCACCTTAAAACTATGTATGGTTCCCGCCTCCACTACTTCACTTTCTAGGCCATTCCATGGCTTGACTACTCTATGACTGAAGAAATACTTCCTAACATCCCTTTGATTCATCTGAGTCTTCAACTTCCAATTGTGACCTCTTGTGTCTGTGTCCCTTCTCTGGAACATCCCGTCTTTGTCCACCTCGTCTATTCGCTCAGTATTTTATATGTCGTTATCATGTCTCCCCTGACCCTCCTGGCCTCCAGTGTCGTCAGGCCGATTTCCCTCAACCTTTCTTCGTAGGACAATCCCCGTAGCTCTGGGACTAGTCTTGTTGCAAACCTTTGCACTTTCTCTAATTTCTTGACGTGCTTGACTAGGTGTGGATTCCAAACTGGTGCTGCATACTCCAGTATGGGCCTGACGTAAATGGTATACAGAGTATTGAACGAATCCTTACTGAGGTATCGGAACGCTATCCGTAGGTTTGCCAGGTGCCCGTATGCTGCAGCAGTTATCTGATTGATGTACGCCTCAGGAGATATGCTCGGTGTTATACTCACCCCCTTGAGTGAGGTTTGCAGACTTTGGCCATCTAAACTATATTGTGTCTGAGGTCTTCTTTGCCCTTCCCCAATCTTCATGACTTTGCATTTGCCAGGGTTAAACTCAAGGAGCCGGTTGCTGGACAGGCTTGTAGCCTGTCCAGGTCTCTTTGTAGTCCTGCCTGATCCTCATCCGATTTGATTCTTCTCATTAACTTCACATCATCCGCAAACAAGGACACTTCTGAGTCTATCCCTTCCGTTATGTCATTCACATATACCAAGAACAGCACAGGTCCTAGGACTGACCCCTGTGGAACCCCGCTTGTCACAGGCGCCCACTCTGACACCTCGTCACGTACCATGACTCGTTGTTGCCTCCCTGTCAGGTATTCTCTGATCCATTGCAGTGCCTTTCCTGTTATGTGTGCCTGATCCTCTAGCTTTTGCAGTAACCTCTTGTGAGGAACTGTGTCGAAGGCCTTTTTGCAGTCCAAAAAAATGCAGTCGATCCACCCCTCTCTCTCTCTTGTCTTACTTCTGTCACCTTGTCATAAAACTCTAGTAGGTTTGTGACACAGGATTTTCCTTCCCTGAACCATGCTGGTTGTCAATTATACACTTGTTTCTTTCCAGGTGCTCCACCACTCTCCTCCTGATGATCTTCTCCATGACCTTGCATACTATACATGTTAGTGATACGGGTCTGTGTGTGTGTGTGTGTGTGTGTGTGTGTGTGTGTGTGTGTGTGTGTGTAGCAGTCATAGGTGGTGTTACATTTGTTCAATGTGGAAGTAGGTCGTGCCCAAGAATTAGGCAAGCGAAGAATTCCTAAGTATTAAGATCCCAAGAAGTTGCAGTGTCTGACAGGTTTGTAGATGAATGGTTCAGAGAACCGACATGTTGATAAATTAGACACATGTGCAACTATTGGGTATCTTTATTGAGGAAACGTTTCGCCACACAGTGGCTTCATCAGTCCATACGTAGGAGAAACTTGAAGAACAGGAGGAGAATGAGGTGATCAGTCCCTCAACCTTGAGTCGATGTGTTCAGTCCATCAATCTTGAGTAGAATACGGCATATGAGCGGAGAAGCAGCTTATAAACCGTATGGCAGGAGAGGTGTAGCAGTCATAGGTGGTGTTACATTTGTTTGGAATCGTCGTACAATGTAAGCAACTTAAGCAAGTTAGACTGATTAAGATACTGTAGCATCTCATGCGTCATCCCAAAAAGACAGAGATTTGCCTCTTCATGATTTTAGAGCAAGACGTAGGTCATGCAGAATGGGAAAAAAGTTATATGTGGTGGTATTTCCCTCTCTGACAGTCACTGGGGATAAGCTAGGTTTCAACTTTGTGCTGTAAAAAAGTTGGACGATAGTCGGCAGAGCTGTTACTGAATGGAAAACGATCATCGATGGTTTTGGTAATGTCCTCCAGGGTGGATATAGGCAGCACCATCCATGGTCCACTATTCAACACCATTCACTCTCGTCTGAAGGATTGATTACCTCAGATTCCTCCCCATCTTTCACCGTTCGTCTCTCTGTTGGACTGAAGAAGCCCCTGGCTAGCGAAACTTTTCCTCAGTAAAGATTCACAGTTGTTGCACAAGCGTCTAATTCCTCACCATCCATGGTGTTGCATACTGGAATAAATCTGGCTAACAGATGTGCCTTTCGTGTGAGAGGACACAGATTTGAGTTACAGATTTGAGTTACATTCGAATTGTCTGTCCGAGTCTTGCCAAAACTTGAGAATATTTATATTCTAAAAGGGGTTTTGTGGTAAGTTCCTTGTAGAAAGCAATCTGAAGTTATTCCGATGCCTGAATCCCAGTGGTTTTCCAGTGTCCATCAGAGAACAATTTGCTTTTGTGAATGTATCACGGTCTTACGAATATATCATTTCCGGATATATCATAGTTGGAGTTCCTTGATATATCGGGAATAACATCTAGTGTGTGTGTGTGTGTGTGTGTGTGTGTGTGTGTGTGTGTGTGTGTGTGTGTGTGTGTGTGTGACTCACGAAATCGTAATGACACGATTGCAAACAAACCATACCACGGGTGGGGATAGAACCCGTGATCAGAGAGTCTCAAAACTCCAGACCGTCGCGTTAGCTAAGGCGACGGTCTGGAGTTTTGAGACACTCTGATCGCGGGTTCTATCCCCGCCCGTGGTATGGTTTGTGTGTGTGGGGGGGGGGTGCTCTGCTTTGGATAGCAATTTGTAGGAAATTAGTAAAAATAGGCTTTGCAGTCTCTAGACACATGTACAACAGTTGGGTATCTTCACTGAGAAAACGTTACGCGCCACAGTGGCTTCATCAGTCCAATACAGAGAAGAAGAGTGAAAATAAGGAGATTGAGGTAATCAGTCCCTCGGCCTGGAGTCTACGTAATTAATCCAAATGTTGCACATGCGTCTAATAAATAATTAATCTGTATACCAAATGTATAATGCTATTTTTCCATAAGATGGGGAAAAATCTCTAGCTTGAATTTTCCCAGTTAGATCCTCTACAGGATGTTAGGTAAGACACATATGCAACAGTTAGGTATCTTTATTATGAAACGTTTCGCCTACGCAGTAGGCTTCTTCAGTCAAGTACAGAAAAGTTGATAGAAGCAGAAGATACTTGAAGACGATGTAATCAGTCCATCACCCTTACATCGTCTTCAAGTATCTTCTGCTTCTATCAACTTTTCTGTACTTGACTGAAGAAGCCTACTGCGTAGGCGAAACGTTTCATAATAAAGATACCTAACTGTTGCATATGTGTCTTACCTAACAACCTGTCGGTATTTTATACCATTTTAATGTTCAATCCTCTACAGGAACTCCGATATCGCTATTTATAGGAATTAGGTTTGAATTCAGCATAATTTCTGCAATTTGTAGGCTTCTACATTGTCTTCAGACACCCGCTGATGTTGACGGGCACTGAAATAACGCAATATAATTTAGCCATGAAGAAAATTTAAAAAGTATAAGATAGGACAGTAAACCGAACGAAGAGCCAAATACTCGTTGAAATTAAGACACACGTGCAACATCTGGGTATCGTTATTGTAGAATGTCTACAATAAAGATACCCAGATGATGCTCATGTCTAATTTTCATCTTGTCGGTATTGTATACCATTTAAGCACATGCCGTTGTTAGGTAAGACACATATGCAACAGTTAGGTATCTTTATTTCGAAACGTTTCGCCTACACAGTAGGCTTCTTCAGTCGAGTACAGAAAAGTTGATAGAAGCAGAAGATACTTGAAGACGATGTAATCAGTCCATCACCCAGACTGAGGGACTGACCACCTCAAAACTTCAAGGGTGATGGACTGATTACATCGTCTTCAAGTATCTTCTGCTTCTATCAACTTTTCTGTACTCGACTGAAGAAGCCTACTGTGTAGGCGAAACGTTTCGAAATAAAGATACCTAACTGTTGCATATGTGTCTTACCTAACAACCTGTCGGTATTTTATACCATTTTAATGTTCAAGCACATGCCACTGTCTTGAGAGTGTTATTCAATAATACGCCAGTTGAGAAAAATATATTTTAAATATAGATGGCGTCTCGTCACCAACACCACAGTGTTATTAAGTAACACACATATGCAACAGTTAGGTATCTTTATTTCGAAACGTTTCGCCTACACAGTAGGCTTCTTCAGTCGAGTACAGAAAAGTTGACAGAGACGTGAAGACGATGTAATCAGTCCATTACCCTTAAAGTTTTGAGGTGGTCAGTCCCTCAGTCCCTCAGTCACCAACACCACAGTGTTATTAAGTAACACACATATGCAACAGTTAGGTATCTTTATTTCGAAACGTTTCGCCTACACAGTAGGCTTCTTCAGTCGAGTACAGAAAAGTTGACAGAGACGTGAAGACGATGTAATCAGTCCATTACCCTTAAAGTTTTGAGGTGGTCAGTCCCTCAGTCTGGAGAAGAGTATTGTTCCATAGTCTGAAACTATAGATATTTAAAGATACCTAACTGTTGCATATGTGTCTTACCTAACAACCTGTCGGTATTTTCTACCATTTTAATATACACTAGTGTTAGAAGTGCCTCTCTTTAAGAAATGATGGTATCTATGTAGACTTACCAGCACAGAAACTTGATCTTGTTTCGCCCTAATTATTATAATCAAGGGGGAAGCGCTAAACCCATAGGATTATATAGCGCCTGTGGGGGGGGGGAGGTATTCAGGTATAATTCGGGGAGCTGGAGCACAAATCTAATTCCTTAGATCAAGACCCCCTTGCCAGCATCAAGGAACCTTGATGCATGTTTCTTTTCACTTGCCCTTGTTCACCTAGCAACAAATAAATACCTGGGTGTTAACCGGCTATTGTGGGTGGCATCCTGGGGAACAGAATTAACCTAAGTTTCCTGAAATTCCCCGCATAATCAGGGACTTTCTATATAGTATGTCATTGATATCAGCTATGGTCTGTACAAGTTGTATCATGTACTTTAACGGAGAGATTTTTATTAATATATTGTTATAGGGTTATTGCCAATTGACCCCTGGTACTACTATCCTGCATGTGTGGGTGTGGATGTGTGGGTGTGGATGTGTGGGTATGGATGTGTGGGTGTGGATGTGTGGGTGTGGATGTGTGGGTGTGGATGTGTGGGTGTGGATGTGTGGGTATGGATGTGTGGGTGTGGATGTGTGGGTGTGGATGTGTGGGTGTGGATGTGTGGGTATGGATGTGTGGGTGTGGATGTGTGGGTGTGGATGTGTGGGTGTGGATGTGTGGGTATGGATGTGTGGGTGTGGATGTGTGGGTGTGGATGTGTGGGTATTTGGGTGTGTGGGTGTGGATGTGTGGGTATGGATGTGTGGGTGTGGATGTGTGGGTGTGTGGGTATGGATGTGTGGGTATGGATGTGTGGGTGTGTGGGTATGGATGTGTGGGTATGTATGTGTGGGTGTGGATGTGTGGGTATGGATGTGTGGGTGTGTGGGTGTGGATGTGTGGGTGTGGATGTGTGGGTGTGTGGGTGTGGATGTGTGGGTGTGGATGTGTGGGTATGGATGTGTGGGTGTGGATGTGTGGGTGTGGATGTGTGGGTGTGTGGGTGTGGATGTGTGGGTGTGGATGTGTGGGTATGGATGTGTGGGTATGGATGTATGGGTGTGGATGTGTGGGTGTGGATTGTGTGGGTGTGTGGGTGTGGATGTGTGGGTGTGGATGTTGTGGGTGTGGATGTGGGGGTGTGGATGTGGGGGTGTGGATGTGGGGGTGTGGATGTGGGGGTGTGGATGTGGGGGTGGATGTGGGGGTGTGGATGTGGGGGTGTGGATGTGTGGGTGTGGATGTGTGGGTATGGATGTGTGGGTGTGGATGTGTGGGTGTGGATGTGTGGGTATGGATGTGTGGGTGTGGATGTGTGGGTGTGGATGTGGGGGTGTGGATGTGTGGGTGTGTGGGTGTGGATGTGTGGGTATGGATGTGTGGGTATGGATGTATGGGTGTGGATGTGTGGGTGTGGATGTGTGGGTGTGTGGGTGTGGATGTGTGGGTGTGGATGTGTGGGTGTGGATGTGGGGGTGTGGATGTGGGGGTGTGGATGTGGGGGTGTGGATGTGGGGGTGTGGATGTGGGGGTGTGGATGTGGGAGTGTGAATGTGTCGATGTGTGTGTGTATGTGAATGTGTGTGGTTGTGGGTGTGGATGTGTGGGTGGATATGGATGTATGTGTGGGCATGGATGTGTGTGTGGATTGTGTGTGGATTGTGTGTGTGGATTGTGTGTGTGTGTGTGTGTGTGTGTGTGTGTGTGTGTGTGTGTGTGTGTGTGTGTGTGTGTGTGTGTGTGTGAGTGTGAATTCACCCATTTTATTAAGCCATAAGCAGCTTTCGTGTTAAGCTTCTTGTGGCCTTTTTATAATCCCAACTAACAGGTGTGTCTGATCCCCAGGTGTGCAGGTGTTATGTCCAGTTGTGACTGACTGGTACCTGGATTAATTATATCTTCATTATATGGAAAACCACCACCTGATTTCTGCCCATTGAATGTTCTCATTCTTTACGACATCTACTTATCTACCTAAGGAATAAACGATTCCTCTCCCTTAATTTCATAAGTAACAACTTCCTCACCATCACAGCAGCATAACTAACATCCCTCACCTTCACATCAGCATAAGTAGCAATATCCCCCCACCTTCACAGCATCACAAGGAACAATATCCCCCACCTTCACAGCATCACAAGGAAAAATATCCCCCACCTTCACAGCATCACAAGGAACAATATCCCCCACCTTCACAGCATCACAAGGAAAAATATCCCCCACCTTCACAGCATCACAAGGAACAATATCCCCCGCCTTCACAGCATCACATGGAACAATATCCCCCACCTTCACAGCATCACAAGAAACACCCCCCCCCCGAGCTTCACAAGGAACATCACCCAGCTTCACAGCATCATGCAGGATTCACGAGGGCAGCATTACACATGAACAAGTCAACTAGTGAGGAAATGGTATGGTGATACCGACAAGATGTGGAAAAAGACACTTATGTACAGTTCAGGACATTTATTAAAGGAAACGTTTCGCCACGAGTGGCTTCTTCAGTCCTAATACAGAGAAAACTAACATATATATATATATATATATATATATATATATATATATATATATATATATATATATTATATATATATATATATATATATTATATATAATAGTGGCAGGAGTCAGGTGAAGTGACGCGTGGGTAGAGGTGGTAGTAGTAGTAGTAGTAGTAGTAGTAATGGAACTATGGAGGTGAGGCTAGAGAGGGACCTGCTGGCATCAAGTTACACCAGTTCCCAGGATGGGTAATATCCTCTTGCTTAGTAATTTTGAAATACTGTAACTACCGGATTTTTGCTTTATAGTGTTACTGACAGAAATTAGTGCAGCTTCAATGCATTTTCTCCGTCTTAAGTCGTCTTCTTTAATAACTAGTTTAGCTTCATTGAATTTCATGAGGTGTCCAACATCGTCTCTATGTTGAACACATGCGTTTCTGCGGTCATCATTTCTGCAAGTATTTTTGTGTTCTGCTATCCTAATGTCCAGAGTTCTGGCTGTTTCCCCTACATATACTTTGTCACACCCCCCACATGGTATAGTGTAGATTCCTGCACTTGTGCCAGAATCATGCTTGGGTTTTTGTATCAGGTTCCTAATAGTAGTTGAAGAGCTGGTAGATATTTTAGCCAGTTTTCTGTCAAACATTTTTGAAACATTAGTGGCAACGTTGCTGACCGGTAAAACGATGTAACTTGGAGGCTTTTCTTCAATTTGATAGGTGTTGGTCTTGCTGAGGATACGAGTCGCACGTTTCCTGCAGTCACGTATGAAGTGTAGGGGAAAGTGTAGTGAACTAAAAGAGTTGGTAATGTATGTACATTCTTCTTCGAGGAACTGCGGACTGGAAATTCTGTAGGCTCTCAGAAAGAAGCCAATAACTACCCCTCTTTTAGTTCTTTTGTCATGGTGAGAGAAGAAATGGTCGCGCCTAGATCCACTCCACACCATCTCACGGATTCTAAACATCTCTTCTCTCCTGCTACTTACCACTACCTACGAGAGTGCAAGGAAGATCTATCAGCTTGCTCCAAAGATTATTTCCATAGTGCTCACCTAGCTCTCACTTCCCTTCCCGCTCCTGACAGACGCACCGCCGAACACATCCTAAGCAAAGTTACCACCGCCAACCTACAGCAGAAACTACGGCTCTCAAGAAAACTTTCCTTTCTCTGTCAACACAGCAAATGGAAAGATATTGGTAGAGCTGACATCATCAATAACCTTTCTTCTTATGTTCTCAGTGATACAGAATCCGAAGCACTCAGCTTAGGTCTCAAGTTTGCTACTGGCATACGGAAGCCTAAATGTGAGTTGGACACAGTGATCAAAAACCATTTCTTCGGTGACTATAAGTTTAACAAAGGTTTCATACAAGGGCTTATTGCAGCTGCAGTTTCTGAACCTAGTCGTCCAGTCATTCCTCGTCGCTATATCCAGGCACTCAAAAACTTAGCTACTAATAATGATATTCTCATCGCCACAGCGGACAAAGGAGGAGGAGTGGTCATCATCCTCAACAGTACAGACTACGTTAGTAAGATGCAAGATTTATTGAACGACGCCAACACATACGTTTCCATCCCCGAACATGCACGGAAGAAAGAAACAGATTCTTTTCTCAGTAAGACCCGCAGCATACTCAGGAAATCAGAAGGTAAAAAGCTCTTGCGCCTCATCCCTACCAACCCCAAGTCAGCAAGACTTTATGGTTTACCAAAGACCCACAAACCAAATGTGCAAATGAGACCCATTACATCTGGAATCGGCAGCGCCCCTCACAGTCTAGCAGGAGTTTTGGCGAAATATTTGTCAAAGCTCCTGGGTACAATCAGGCTCATCTAAGCATTCGGGTGACCTCCTTAACCGTATCAGGGATCTCGACATGAGTGATAAGAAGCTTGCAAGTTTTGACGTGACTGCCTTATTCACCAATGTCCCAGTTGATCAAGCCATTGATCTTCTTCGCAGGGTGATTAAAGATGATACAGAGTTACCTGTACGCCGCCAAGATTTTGTGAGCCTTGTCGAACTTTGTGTTCGTTATAACTGTTTTAGGTTCGAGGACAAGAAGTACAAACAACTCTTCGGACTAGCCATGGGATCCCCCCTTAGTGCAGTTCTTGCAAATTTATATATGGAGGACCTGGAATCAAGAAGGATCCTCAGTAACATCCCTCGTTCAGTTACATGGATGCGGTACGTAGATGATATTTTGGTCATTGTACCCAAAAATCTTGACGTACGGGGCATCCTCAACACCATCAACACTCTGGAACCTACTATTAAATTTACACTAGAGGAGGAGAAGGACAACCAATTACCTTTTCTCGACGTTCTCTTACGCACAGGGGAAAAAAACTTTCTTTTAAAGTCTACCGGAAGCCTACCTACAAGAACGATCTACATTTCTTCTCTCACCATGACACAAGAACTAAAAGAGGGGTAGTTATTGGCTTCTTTCTGAGAGCCTACAGAATTTCCAGTCCGCAGTTCCTCGAAGAAGAATGTACATACATCACCAACTCTTTTAGTTCACTACACTTTGTTGTTAGGTAAGACACATATGCAACAGTTAGACAACTTTATTCCGAAACGTTTCGCCTACACAGTAGGCTTCTTCAGTCGAATACAGAAAGTGGGCAGGAACAGTAGAGATGTGAAGACGATGTAATCATTCCATCACCCTTGTAGTCGTAGAATTTGAGGTTGTCAGTCCCTCTGCCTGGAGAAGTTCAGTTCCAGGCCGAGGGACTGACAACCTCAAATTCTACGACTACAAGGGTGATGGACTGATTACATCGTCTTCACATCTCTACTGTTCCTGCCCACTTTCTGTATTCGACTGAAGAAGCCTACTGTGTAGGCGAAACGTTTCGGAATAAAGTTGTCTAACTGTTGCATATGTGTCTTACCTAACAACCTGTCGGTATTGTATACCATTTTGATGTTCATCACTACACTTTCCCTACACTTCATACGTGACTGCAGGAAACGTGCGACACGTATCCTCAGCAAGACCAACACCTATCAAATTGAAGAAAAGCCTCCAAGTTACATCGTTTTACCGGTCAGCAACGTTGCCACTAATGTTTCAAAATTGTTTGACAGAAAACTGGCTAAAATATCTACCAGCTCTTCAACTACTATTAGGAACCTGATACAAAAACCCAAGCATGATTCTGGCACAAGTGCAGGAATCTACACTATACCATGTTGGGGGGGGGGTGACAAAATATATGTTGGGGAAACAGCCAGAACTCTGGACATTAGGATAGCAGAACACAAAAATGCTTGCAGAAATGATGGCCGCAAAAACGCATGTGTTCAACATAGAGACGATGTTGGACACCTCATGAAATTCAATGAAGCTAAACTAGTTATTAAAGAAGACGACTTAAGACGAAGAAAATGCATTGAAGCTGCACTAATTTCTGTCAGTAACACTATAAAGCAAAAATCCGGTAGTTACAGTATTTCAAAATTACTAAGCAAGAGGATATTACCCATCCTGGGAACTGGTGTAACTTGATGCCAGCAGGTCCCTCTCTAGCCTCACCTCCTTAGTTCCATTACTACTACTACCACCACCTCTACCCACGCGTCACCTCACCTGACTCTTGCCACTATATATATATATATATATATATATATATATATATATATATATATATATATATATATTATATATATATATATTTATATATATATATATATATATATATATATATGTTTTCTCTGTATTAGGACTGAAGAAGCCACTCGTGGCGAAACGTTTCCTTTAATAAATGTCCTGAACTGTTGTTAGGTAAGACACATATGCAACAGTTAGGTAGCTTTATTTCGAAACGTTTCGCCTACACAGTAGGCTTCTTCAGTCGAGTACAGAAAAGTTGATAGAAGCAGAACAGACTTGAAGACGATGTAATCAGTCCATCACCCTTAAAGTTTTGAGGTGGTCAGTCCCTCAGTCTGGAGAAGAGCATTGTTCCGTAGTCTGAAACAATATGGAGTTGAAGTGACAGGATGGAGCCTTATGTAGCACCAGGAGGTGAGACGTAGGTCACTTTGGGAGGTCAGGTCCCTCTCAAATCCAGCCGTTTTCGCCTACTGTGTAGGCGAAACGTTTCGAAATAAAGATACCTAACTGTTGCACATGTGTCTTACCTAACAACCTGTCGGTATTTTATACCATTTTAATGTTCATTCTGTCAGACACTGCAACACAAGGGTATCTTGGTACAGACCTGAAATCAACTTCGACAACCTCTACTAGTGAGAACGGCTGGATTTGAGAGGGAACCTGACCTCCCAAAGTGACCTACGTCTCACCTCCTGGTGCTACATAGGCTCCATCCTGTCACTTCAACTCCATATTGTTTCAGACTACGGAACAATGCTCTTCTCCAGACTGAGGGACTGACCACCTCAAAACTTTAAGGGTGATGGACTGATTACATAAGAACATAAGAACATAAGAACGAAGGAACACTGCAGAAGGCCTACTGGCCCATGCGAGGCAGGTCCAAGTCTCCTACCGGCTTAAGCCAATGCACCCAACCTAGTCAGGTCAGGTCACATTGACTTAAGGGAGGAACACGGCAACCGACCTGTTAGCACAAGCTATCAGGTCTAACTCACACCCACCCACATCTACTCATGTATTTATCCAACCTATTTTTAAAGCTACACAACGTTCTGGCCTCTATAACGGTACTTGGGAGTTTGTTCCACTCATCCACAACTCTATTACCAAACCAGTACTTTCCTGTATCCTTCCTGAATCTGAATTTTTCCAACTTAAAACCATTGCTGCGAGTCCTGTCTAGGCTAGATATTTTCAGCACACTATTTACATCCCCTTTATTTATTCCTGTCTTCCACTTATACACCTCAATCATATCCCCCCTAATTCTACGTCTTTCTAGAGAGTGCAGTTTCAGGGCCCTTAGTCTATCCTCATAGGGAAGGTTTCTGATACATGGGATCATCTTTGTCATCCTCCTTTGTACATTTTCCAGAGAATTTATATCCATTCTGTAATACGGTGACCAAAACTGTGCAGCATAATCTAAATGAGGCCTAACCAAGGATGTATAGAGTTGAAGAACAACCTGAGGACTCCTATTATTTATGCTTCTTGATATGAAGCCAAGGATTCTATTAGCTTTATTGCGAACACTTATGCACTGTTGTCTTGGTTTCAGATTACTGCTAACCAGAACTCCTAAATCTTTTTCGCAATCCGTAATATTAAGATCTACATTATTTAGTTTATATGTGGCATGGTTATTGTCCTGTCCAACATTTAGAACTTTGCATTTGTCTATATTAAACTGCATCTGCCACTTCTCCGACCACTGCATCAGTCTATTCAAATCTTCCTGGAGTGCTCGAATGTCCTCGTCAGAATGAATTCGACGGCCTATTTTGGTGTCATCGGCAAACTTGCCGATGTCGCTCTTTATGCCATATCTATGTAGTTTTATGTAGATTTGAACGCTGGGGGCCAACTCTGACCCCTGTGGAAAACACCGCTCGTGACGCTCCCCACTCTATTTCTCCCATTTATGAATACTCTTCTGCTGCCTATTTGTCAACCTAATGCCTCTATCAGGAAATAATTTCTACCTCCTATTCCATTGTGCTTTAATTTTCCTCATTAGTCTTGATGTCGGGACCTGTGCATCAAAGCCCTTACTGACGTCCATATACACAATATTCTATTCATTACCATGCACTAGTACCTCTCAAATACCTTAGTGAAAAAAAGTTAAGAAATCCGTTAAGGCAGGAACGCCCCTTTGCTACAAACCACTGGGCTGAGATTCCGTTGATTAATTTATGCTTTTCAAGGTGGCTACGAACTGCCTACATAGCCGCTCAATTATGATTCATAAATTTTTCACACTATGGAGGTTGGGCTTAGTGGTCTATAGTTCGAAGCTTAGAAGGACCTGTCACCTGTTTTGAAAATAGGGTACTACATTTGCCATTTTCCATCCTTTCGTCTGGCACCATGCCGTATTCAAGTCTCTTATGTACTTACAGGTACTATTACAGGGTATACTGTATACAGTACTTTACAGGGGTTTGTAGATGAATGTTCAGAGACCGACATGTTGAATTAATTAGACTCATGTGCAACTCTTGGGTTTTTATTGAGAAACGTTTCGACCACACAGTGGCTTCTTCAGTCCATATATGGACTGATGAAGCACTGTGTGGCGAAAACGTTTCCTCAATAAAGATGACCCAAGACGCTCTGCACATGTGTTTATCTAGTAAACTATACAGTGGGATGAATGCTACTCGGCTGGGTGTACTACTTGGGTTTGTGTTTAGAGGTGGGAATGCAGCCAATCGCTGTAAACGTGTCTTTGTTGTTCTTGTTTTCCGTTTTTTGATTTGGTTTAATTTTTTTGTTTCTGTTTTTTGTGGACCAGTTATGTTGTTGTTTGTGAAGACTTTAATCTCAAGCATAATTAATTGTACATCCACCATTTTGTGAAGTTAGCTCGACATCGAAATTAAAAATAAATCTTGCTGCATGCTGTTGCTTGCTGCTGCTGCTGCTTGCTTGCATGCTGCTGTTGCGCTGCTCTTGCTGCTGCTTGCTGACTGCTGTTGCTGCTGCTATGCTGCTGCTGATTGCTGCTTGCTGCTTGCTGCTGCTTGCCGCTGCTGCTGCTGATGCTGCTGATTGCCTGCTGTCTGTTGCTGCTCCTTGCTGCTTGCTTGCTGCTGCTGCTTGCTGCTGCTGTTTGCTGCTCTCCTTGCTGCTGCTTGCTGCTGCTTTGTGCTGGCGTCTCCACCTGCTTCTGCTTGCTGTGCTGCCTCCTTGCTGCTGGACTGCTCGCGTTGCTGCTGCTTGCCTGCTGTTACTGCTTGCTGCTGTGCTCCTTGCTGCTGCTGCTTGCTGCTCCTTGCTGCTGCTTGCTGCTCCTTGCTGCTGCTGCTTGCTGCTTGCTGTGCTGCTTGCTGCTGCTTCTGTAGCTGCTGCTGCTGCTGTTGCTGCCGCTGCTTGCTGCTGCTGCTGTTACTTGCTGCTGCTACTGCTGCTTGCTGCTGCTGTTGCGCTGCTGCTTGCTGCTGCTGCTGCTTGTTTGCTGGCTGCTGCTGCTTGTTGCTGCTGCTGCTTGCTGCTGCTGCTTGCTGCTGCTGTGCTGCTTGCTGCTGTTGTTTGCTTGCTGCTGCTGCTTGCTTGCTGCTTGCTGCTCCTTGCTGCTTGCTTGCTCCCTGCTGCTGCTTGCTGCTGCTTCTTGCTGCTGCTTGCTGCTTTTGCTGCTTCTGCTGATGCTTGCTGCTGCTGCTGCTCTGTTGTTGGCTGCTGCTGCTTTGCGCTCCTTTGCTGCTGCTGCGTTGCTTGCTGCAGCTTGCTGCTGCTGCTGCTGCTTGCTCCTGCTTGTGTTGCTCTTGCTGCTGCTGCTGCTGCTTCTGCTGCTGCTGCTGTTGCTGCTGCGCTGCTTGCTGCTGTGATTGCTGCTTGCTTCGTGCTGCTTGCTGCTGCTGCTTGCTGCTGGCTGCTTCTGTAGCTGCTGCTGCTGCTTGCTGCTCTGCTGTTGCTGCGCGCTGTCTTGCTGCTGGTGCTGCTTGCTGCTGCTGCTGCTGCTTTGCTGCTGTGCTGCTGCTGCCTTTCTGCTGCTCGCTTGCTGCTGCTGTTGCTGCCTGCTGTTGCTGTGCTGTTGCTTGCTGCTTGCTGCTTTGCTGTGCTGCTGCTGCTCCTGTTGCTGCTGCTGCTGCTCTGCTGCTCGTTGCTGCTGCTGCTTGCTGCTTGCTGCTGCTGCTTCTGTGCTGCTGCTGCTCCTTGCTGCTGCTGCTGCTTTCTCTGCTTGCTGCTGTGCTTGCTTGCTGCTGCTGCTGCTGCTGCTGCTGCTGCTGCTGCTGCTCTGCCTGCTGCTTGCTGCTGCTGCTGTGCTGTGCTCCTGTGCTGCTTGCTCTGCTGCTGCTGCTGCTTGCTGCTGCTGCTGCTGCTGCTCTGCTTGCTGCTGCTGTCTGCTGCTCTCTCCTCCTGCTCTGCTGCTGCTGCTGTTGCCTGTGCTTGCCTGCTGCTGCTGCCTGCTTGCTGCTGCTGCTGCTTGCTGGTGCTTGCTGCTGCTGCCGGGCTGCTGCTGCTGCTTGCCTGCTGCTGTGCTCTGCTGCTTGCTGCTGCTGCTGCCTGCTGTCTGCTGCTGCTGCTGCTGCTGTTGCTGCTGCTGCTCTTGCTCTGCTGCAGCTGCTTGCTTGCTGCTGCTGCTGCTGCTGCTTGCTGCTGTCTGCTTGCTGCTGCTTGCATGCTGCGGGCTGCTGCTGCTTGCCTGCTTGCTGCTGCTGTTTGCTGCTTGCTGCTGCTGCTGCTGTTTGCTGCTGCTTGCTGCTACTGTTTGCTGCCTCTGCTGCTGTCTCTGCGCTGTGCTGTGCTGCTTGCTGCTGCTGCTGCTGCTGCTGCTGCTCTGCTGTTGCTGCTGCTCTCTGCTGCTGCTCTTGCCTGCTGCTGCTGCTCTGCTGCCTCTGCTGCTGCCTGCTCTGCTGCTTCTGCGCTGCTGCTGCTCCCTGTTGCTGCGCTGCTGCTGTTCTGTGCTCTCTGCTGCTGCTCTGCTCCTGCCTGCTGCTGCTGCGACTGCTGCTGCTCTGCTGCTCCTGCTGCTGCTCTGCTGCTTTCTGCTGCTGCTGCTGCTACTCTGCTTCCTGTGCTGCTGCTCTGCCCTGCTGCTTGCTTGCTGCTGCTGCGCTGCCTGCTGCTGCACTGCTCTGCTGTGCCTGCTGCAGTGCTGCTGCTGCTGCTTCTGCAGCTGCTGCCTGCTGCTCCTGCAGCTCTGCGTGCCTGCCTGTGCTGCTGCTGCTGCTGCTTGCTGCTGCTGCTGCTGCTGCTGCACTGCTGCTGCTCCTGCTGTGCTTCCTCCTGCTGCTCCTGCTCTGCTGCTGCTCTGCTGCTTGCTGCTGCTGCTGCTGCTGCTAGCCTGCGTGCTGCTGCTGAGCTCCGCGCTCTGCTGCTGCTGCTGCTCTGGTCCTGTGCTGTGCTGCTGGTGCTGCTGCTGCCTGCTCTTTCTGCGCTTTCTTGGCTGTGCGTTCTGCTGCTTCGCAGCTCTCTGCTGCTGCTTGTGCCGCAGTCCTCACTCTGCTGCTGCTGCTGCTGACTGCTGCTGCGCGCCTTGCTGCTGCTGCCTGCGGCTGGCTGTGCTGTGCTGCTGCTGCGCTCTCTGCGGTGCCTGCGCTGCTTGCCTCTGCTGCTGCTCTGGTGCCTGGTGCTGCTGTCTGCTGCTGCCTGCTGCAGCCTGCTGCTGCTTTGCTGCTGCTTTTGCTGCTGCTGCTTGCTGCTGCTTACTGCTGCTGCTTCTGCTTGCTGCTGCTGCTTGCTGAAGCTGGAACATCAACCACGTTGAAAGGTTAGAGTCCCATGTTGTGCTGTGGACCACCACTAGTGAGAGGTCTGTCAGTACTGTAGTGGAGACCACTTGTGACAGCCACATGTGTCAGAATTAAAGATCATTGATGACAGCCACATGTGTCAGAAATAGACCACTGGTGACAGCCACATGTGTCAGAAATGAAGACCACCAGTGACAGCCACATGTGTCAGAAATGAAGACCACCAGTGACAGCCCCATGTCAGAAATAAAGATCCCTGGTGACAGCTACATGTGTCAGAAATAAAGATCCCTGGTGACAGCCACATGTGTCAGAAATAGAGCACTGGTGACAGCCACATGTGTCAGAAATGAAGACCACTGGTGACACCTACATGTGTCAGAAATAAAGACCACTGGTGACACCTACATGTGTCAGAAATAAAGACCACTGGTGACAGCTACACGTGTCAGAAATAAAGAGCACTGGTGACAGCCACATGTGTCAGAAAAAAGACCACTTGTGATAGCCACATGTGTCAGCAATAAAGACCACCGGTGACAGCCACATGTGTCAGAAATAGACCACTGGTGACAGCCACATGTGTCAGAAATAGGCCACTGGTGACAGCCACATGTGTCAGAAATAGACCACTGGTGACAGCCACATGTGTCAGAAATAAAGACCACTGGTGACAGCCACATGTGTCAGAAATAGACCACTGGTGACAGCCACATGTCAGAAATAAAAACTACTGGTGACAGCCACATGTGTCAGCAATAAAGAGCACTGGTGACAGCCACATGTCAGAAATAAAAACTACTGGTGACAGCCACATGTGTCAGCAATAAAGAGCACTGGTGACAGCCACATGTGTCAGCAAAAAAGAACACTGGTGACAGCCACATGTGTCAGCAATAAAGAGCACTGGCGACAGCCACATGTGTCAGCAATAAAGAGCACTGGTGACAGCCACATGTGTCAGCAATAAAGAGCACTGGTGACAGCCACATGTGTCAGCAATAAAGAGCACTGGTGACAGCCACATGTGTCAGCAAAAAAGAGCACTGGTGACAACCACATGTGTCAGCAATAAAGAGCACTGGTGACAACCACATATGTCAGCAATAAAGAGCACTGGTGACAACCACATGTGTCAGAATAGAGAGCACTGGTGACAACCACATATGTCAGCAATAAAGAGCACTGGTGACAGCCACATGTGTCAGCAATAAAGAGCACTGGTGACAACCACATATGTCAGCAATAAAGAGCACTGATGACAACCACATGTGTCAGAAATAAAGGACACACTTGCAGACGGAGGCAGGTGTGTCATAATTTTCCTCGTATTCGAGTCGCATAAAAGGAAATATATAAGAAATGAGAATTCATTTGTGTAAAAGGCAGCAACATCCAGGAAAATTACATTTCCTTCCCTCATGTTGCAAGAACGCGAAAATAATTTGCGTATATTGCGTACATTAATCATATTGCGTATATTACGCATTGTGTTGCTCTTACGCTTATTGGGAAGTTAGTAAATGAGATAAATTATTTTTTATTAAGTTAAGCAGGAAAACTTGTTCAAATGTGTGAAAGTACTTGCACACACACCCACACACACACACACACACACACACACACACACACACACACACACACAAAAGGTATACCAGAGGTATACTGCCTATACCAAGGTATAGGGAGAGGTACGATAAAGCTTATGGTTCAGGGAGAGTGACCCAGTAGCCACCAGTGAAGAGGCGGGGCCAGGAGCTCTGAATCGACCCCTGCAACCACAACTGAGTACAACTAGGCGAGTGTAACACACACACACACACACACACACACACACACACACATACACACACACAAACACGAGAAGAGGTTAAGGGAACTCGACCTGACGACACTGGAAGACAGGAGAGTTAGGGGGGGGGATATGATAACGACATATAAAATACTGAGAGGTATAGACAAGGTGGACAAAGACAGGATGTTCCAGAGATTGGACACATCAACAAGGGGTCACAGTTGGAAACTGAAGATAAAGATGAATCACAGGGATGTTAGGAAGTATTTCTGTAGTCACAGAGTAGTCAGTAAGTGGAATAACCTGGGTAGTGATGTAGTGGAGGCAGGATCCATACATACCTTCAAGAAGAGGTATGATAAAGCTCATGGAATAGGAAGAGTGACCGGGTACCGGCCACGTGAAGAGGCGGGGCCAGGAACTGTGATTCGACCCCCGCAACCACAACTAAATGAGTACACACACACACGCGCACACTACATAATAGGAACACTTCAATCTGCAGGGCCCAAGGTAGTAATTGCAGTGATGTACAACCCACCACAGAACAGCAGGAGGCCAAGGCAAGAGTACGTTGAGCGATAGCTGACACACTGGCTGAAGTGGCCTGAAGGGCTCATGCGAGCAGGGAAAAACCACTGATTGTGGGTAACACTAGTGTATATGCTAGAAACATTGGCATACATGATACTTAAGCACCACCAACCCAACAACACAGGAGTCACATGATTTCATCGTCTACCCGTCCTCATCATAGGTAGAGGTTGTTTTGATAAGGACCTGCCTCGCATGGGCCAGTAGGCCTTCTGCAGTGTTCCTCCATTCTTATGTTATGTTCTTATGACATTCCTCTGGTCACGTGCGTCACACCTCACTCTCCGCCTATATATATAATGTCTTTCTACCTCTGTATGACAACAGACCACCTTGACTGTTACACTGCCCCAAGATGAGCTTCTCCAACAGAGTCAAGATAAAACCATCCAGTGGTACGATCAATGACTCCACCAAGCTTGCCCTTGCTGTGGTAATCAAGGGTCTACAGGTCAAGATTAATACTATCCTCTCACTCCACGAAGCCTTCATTATTGTCTGTGAAGACGATGTTGAAGCTGAAAAACTACTGACCTCCTCCGCTTTGTCCACTTTATCAGACCGTGGCTTCAAAGTCATGTCCTCTCCTGCCTTACGAGCTAAGAGGTCTGTCTCCTTGAAGAGACTTGACAAACTGATTACCATACAACCTGTTGAAGACCTAAAGACCTCCATAGAAGAACAAAATCCCTGGGCTACAGTTGAAAGCATCACCAAGATTCCTACTGCCTCCTCCATGCAAAAAATCACTTTTACTGATGTGACAATGGCTGCCCAAGCTATGGCTGAAGGCCTGGCCATATACTATTACTTCATTAACTCCAGTCATTGAACATTAAAATGGTATAAAATACCTACAGATTGTTAGGTAAGACACATATGCCACGGTTAGGTATCTTTATTTCGAAACGTTTCTCCTACACAGTAGGCTTCTTCAGTCGAGTACAGAAAAGTTGATAGAAGCAGAAGAGATTTGAAGACGATGTAATCAGTCCATCACCCTTAAAGTTTTGAGGTGGTCAGTCCCTCAGCTGGAGAAGAGCATTGTTCCATAGTCTGAAACAATATGGAGTTGAAGTATGTATGTATGTATAATGTTCGCCAGGACCAGGGTCCTGGCACGGGTCTTAATCTTGAGATGACCCGTCTCTGGCTCCTGAAGGAGAATTGATTCTTCACTGTTGCAGCATATAAGCGTTTGGAATTTCACTATTCTTTCAAGCACAGTTCCGGACAGTTCAGCTAGTGTGCCTCATAAGCGACTGAAGTTACTCCATCTCAGCTGTTTCCTGAGCTGGGGACTGGGCTCTGTCCTCTCTGATAATCTGCGGATTCATGGCATCCACTACGTCAGTAAGCATACCCTCAGGAGTGTGCTGACCATCTGCCGGAACATGCTCTGTTGTTCCGTGGAGGTGATTGTGTTGCAGATAATATCCGTGAATGCCTTGATGAGTGTTAAGAGATCCTCTCTGTTGAGGGCCTGCGTTGTCGGTGGGTTCGAAGCAGTGGACATTATCTGGGCTGTCGTAATCTGTGGGGACTGCTGAGGGTTGTATTTCTTCACTGTGCACACCGTGGGCTGTTGCTGTATGCCAGGCTGTGTACCCGGCATCTGCTGGTGAGGTGCAGCCACAGCCTGCATAGTGGTTGTGCCTGGCAAGGAGGCCGGTGGGGGCTCGTGTAGTGCCGTCTGCTGATTGCGTTGCCCGGATGTTTCCTGTTGGCGCCGCTTGTTCCTCATGTTTCCGTTTCTTCGTTGCGGTAGTGGGGGAGGATGCTCCTGTTCATGACGCCTGGTTGAGTCTTCAAGGGTCGGAAATTCCTGGGCATTGAGTTGGGTTGACTGATGAGAGTTCTGCAGTATGGAAGGATTCTCTGCACCCATCGTCTGCTGAGGGTGATGCTCTGCCGTAGCCTGCTGTCTCGTCGTTGGTGTCTTCCAGGCCTCACGAATTCTAGTGAGCCTCTCAGGGCATCGAGGGTTCCAGGCATGGTGTTTCTGCCTGCAATTCGGGCATCGTGGAGTGGGTGGCGATGCATTCCTCGGTAGGGTGGGACTGGCTGCAGACACCGCAGATTACTCTGTTCGGACAGAGTGCACCCAGGTGTCCGTAACGCTGGCACTTGAAACAGCGAACTGGTTCTGCCGTGAAGGTCCTAACATCGTACCTGCCCCAAGAACCAAGGTCCAGCTGGGATGGCAGTGGTCCTACATGCTGAATGAGGACCTGCCGGGTTGGTGCATTGCCTGCTGATTTTGCTGAGCTGACACGACACTGGGGTGAGCCTCGATGGGCATCATCAGCGGGTATCGCATCACTACACCCTTGGTGACCTTCTGCCGAGAATCCAGTTCCTCCAGGGTGAAGGAGCGGTCTGTCTCCATGACTTTCTTCAAGGTGATATGCATTTCCCTGTTGATAGGAGTCAGTATTGGTTCTCCCCTCAGGTTGAACCATATATTGAACCTCAGTTTGTGCTGTGTTTCCAGGTGTGTAACCACGCCATAGTGGGTTTTGTGTTCCCCATAAGCCTTTACCTTGAATCTGGAAGGTGATTTGAGCTGGCTTACCTGCTCCTTGGAGGGACTGCGTGTCTTACTGTTCACATTGATCCATCCTTCCGTATTCTCTGGCTGCATGGTTAGGCTTGTCAGAACTGGAGACTTTTCCTCTGATGACACGGAGTGGTCTCGCAACTTCTTCGCTAGGATTGCGCCCCACATTTCTAAATCCGAGTCGTCCATTTCTAAATCCGAGTCATCCGTCGTGTCCCTGGAACATCGTGACCTCTTCCTTTCGCCAGAAGCCATGTGTCTGTCCACGTGGTGCTGAACTGTGATGCTTGGAGTTGAAGTGACAGGATGGAGCCTTATATAGCGCCAGGAGGTGAGACGTAGGTCACTAGTAGAAGTAAGAACGCAGATGAACATCAAAATGGTATACAATACCGACAGGTTGTCAGGTAAGACACATATGCAACAGTTAGACATCTTTATTCCGAAACGTTTCGTCTACACAGTAGGCTTCTTCAGTCGAATACAGAAAGTAGGCAGGAACAGTAGAGATGTGAAGACGATGTAATCAGTCCATCACCCTTAAAGTCGTAGAATTTGAGGTTGTCAGTCCCTCGGCCTGGAGAAGTTCAGTTCCATAGTCAGGAACCAACAGATGGTTCCTGACTATGGAACTGAACTTCTCCAGGCCGAGGGACTGACAACCTCAAATTCTACGACTTTAAGGGTGATGGACTGATTACATCGTCTTCACATCTCTACTGTTCCTGCCTACTTTCTGTATTCGACTGAAGAAGCCTACTGTGTAGGCGAAACGTTTCGGAATAAAGATGTCTAACTGTTGCATAAGAACGCAGATGTTGGGAGGTCAGGTCCCTCTCAAATCCAGCCGTTCTCATTAGTAGAGGTTGTCGAAGTTGATTGCAGGTCTGTACCAAGATACCCTTGTGTTGCAGTGTCTGACAGATTGAACATTAAAATGGTATAAAATACCGACAGGTTGATGAGAGTAAGACACATGTGCAACATCTGGGTATCTCCACGACTATGGTGCTGTTCGCACCTACTCCTAGGTTGAGGGACTGATTACCTCATCTTCTGTACATAGTTCTACTGTCTTCAAGTTATGTCCTGGAATTTGTATTGATAAAGCCACTGGATGGCGAAACGTCTACAATAAAGATACCCAGATGTTGCACATGTGTCTTACTCTCATCTTGTCGGTATTATTTACCATTCGTACACTACCGACAGGTTGTTAGGTAAGACACATATGCAACAGTTAGGTATCTTTATTTCGAAACGTTTCGCCTACACAGTAGGCTTCTTCAGTCGAGCACAGAAAAGTTGATAGAAGCAGAAGAGATTTGAAGACGATGTAATCAGTCCATCACCCTTCTGCTTCCATCAACTTTTCTGTACTCGACTGAAGAAGCCTACTGTGTAGGCGAAACGTTTCGAAATAAAGATACCAAACTGTTGCATATGTGTCTTACCTAACAACCTGTCGGTATTTATACCATTTTAATGGAAATAAAACACATATGCAGTATAATGTGATCCTTTATTGACTACGTTTCGCCCACACAGTGGGCTTTTTCAAGTCAAAAAACAGATCTACCTGGGGTGGAAGGTACGCGAGTATTTATAGTCAGGTTCAGAATGCTGAGGTCAGGTGGAGAAATGCTGCATCTGATGATGTACCGAGTGGGTTATAGAGTCTAAAATCTTGGGTAGCTTGGAAAGGAGATTGGATAAGTTTGTGAGCAGACCTTCTACAGTGTTCTTCCATTCCTGTGTTCTTATGTGGGATAGCGATGAAGAAGTTTCTTGGCAAGTGGTTCAGCTATATTATGGAAGCCACTATTCTGGTTTAAGTTGTCGGATATAGAAATAAGTGATGATTCCAGGATTCTTCGGTATTGAGTGTTGTCTTCTGTGGCGATAAGTCTCGAGTTTCTGTAGTTTATCAAGTGGTTGTGTGAATTACGGACCTCTGCCAGCTGTAGGGCCTCTAGGTGCTGCAGCCCAGGAACCTCTGCCAGCTGTAGGGCCTCTAGGTGCTGCAGCCCAGGGACCTCTGGGCCCGCTGTAGGGCCTCTAGGTGCTGCAGCCCAGGGACCTCTGCCAGCTGTAGGGCCTCTAGGTGCTGCAGCCCAGGAACCTCTGCCAGCTGTAGGACCTCTAGGTGCTGCAGCCCAGGAACCTCTGCCAGCTGTAGGACCTCTAGGTACTGCAGCCCAGGAACCTCTGCCAGCTGTAGGGTCTAGAGATTAAGTGTAAAGTGTTGACAGTTCCTGCTGTACGTTTATATAGTAAACCCGTTACAAACCAGTTAAGGTCCGGTACAATTCAAAAAGCCGCTACTCAACCTCAAACTTTATTTACAAACACAATAATCCTAAATAAGATTAATCAACTATTCCACATTATTTAAACATTTTAATAATTATATCCTTTTCATAAAATCACTTTTCCTTTCAGGTATAATATTAATGTAGTCAAGAATTCATTAACAAAAACTACATTATAATGACATAGCATCATAATGATTCAATTTTAAATACATTATCGTAAAAAATTTATCCAGTATATTGCACAAGTATTGCATTCATAATGAAAAAAAAAGTATAATTATGGAAATAAAATTATGAGCTACAGAAGACTTGATATACTCCTTATCCAGAGTGCTGCTAAAGGTCTCTTGGTCCATGGAATTGGAGCTACTCTCCCCTTCCTGGGATCAACCCTGATTACCTTCCATGCACAGCTGTGTAACTCCTATAGGCTCAGTCTTTCCTATCAATAAAATAATATTGCTTATTAATATTTTAAAAGGAATTTCCTTTAAATGTACAAAAGTTAGAAAAAATTGGCACTCTTTATAATAAAGTATATATTCCTATTCATAAAATATATTCCTCCTCATTATACAGTGGAACCCTGGTTAACGATTACCTCCGAATGTGACCAATTATGTAAGTGTTAGTGGGATGAATTGTAAAGGACCTGCCTAGTATGGGCCAACAGGCCTCCTGCAGTGTTCCTCCTTTCTTATGTTCTTATGTTCTTATGTTGTACACAGGCATTCCTTGAGTCGTCAGACCTGCTTGAGTACTGGTGTTCTGAAATACGTGTTTGGAGGTCCCTTGATGTTTCGCCCACGTATAATTTGTTGCAGTCATTACAAGGGATTATGTATACCCCTGCAGAGGGTGGAAGCTTGTCCTGTCTATCACTGGTAATGTCCTTGATGGTCGTGGTTGTGGAGGTAGATACTTGGAATGAGGTATTGGAAAAGATGTTGGAAACGTGTTTGGCAATGGAGTTGGTGGGGAGGACTATGTATCTCTTCTCGGGTGTGTTGAAGATGTTTAATGCCCGTCGTCTGCAGTCTCTGATGAAGTGACGAGGATAGTGGAGTTTAGAAAATACTTGTTCAATTATCGTGCATTCTTCAAGAAACTCATTGCTGCAGATTCTGAGTGCACGCAGGAAGAAGCCTATAATTACACCACGTTTAGTGGTGTAATCCTGGAATCATCACTTATTTCTATATCTGACAACTTCAACCAGAATAGTGGCTTCTATAATATAGCTGAACCACTTGCCAAGAAACTTCTTCATCGCTATCCCACATAAGAACACAGGAATGGAAGAACACTGTAGAAGGTCTGCTCACAAACTTATCCAATCTCCTTTCCAAGCTACCCAAGATTTTAGACTCGGTACATCATAAGATGCAGCATTCTCCACCTGACCTCAGCATTCTGAACCTGACTATAAATACTCGCGTCCCTTCCAACCCAGGTAGATCGTTTCCTCAACGTTTCCTCAATAAAGATACCCAAGAGTTGCACATGTGTCTAATTTATCAACATGTCGGTTCTCTGAACCATTCATCTACAGATCTGTTTGTGACTTGAAAAAGCCCACTGTGTGGGCGAAACGTAGTCAATAAAGGATCACATTATACTGCATATGTGTTTATATTTCCATTGTGTCGGTATTTTATACCATTTATTTCCATACCATTTTAATGTTCAATCTGTCAGACACTGCAACACAAGGGTATCTTGGTACAGACCTGCAATCAACTTCGACAACCTCTACTAGTGAGAACGGCTGGATTTGAGAGGGACCTGACCTCCCAACATCTGCGTTCTTACTTCTTCTAGTGACCTACGTCTCACCTCCTGGCGCTATATAAGGCTCCATGGGTAGTTTCAAATTTAGGTTGGATAAATACATGAGTGGGATGGGTTGGATTTGAGTGGGACTTGCACATCAGAGCTTATTTCTTGGGTAGCATTGAAAATTGGGTAGGTCAAATGTTTGTTAGTGGGGATGAATTGTAAAGGACCTGCCTAGTATGGGCCAACAGGCCTGCTGCAGTGTTCCTCCTTTCTTATGTTCTTATGTTCCATCCTGTCACTTCAACTCCATATTGTTTCAGACTATGGAACAATGCTCTTCTCCAGACTGAGGGACTGACCACCTCAAAACTTTAAGGGTGATGGACTGATTACATCGTCTTCAAATCTCTTCTGCTTCTATCAACTTTTCTGTACTCGACTGAAGAAACCTACTGTGTAGGCGAAACGTTTCGAAATAAAGATACCTAACTGTTGCATATGTGTCTTACCTAACAACTCCAGTCATATTGAAGCTGAGCGGTACCATCATATTACTCAGTGCTGGAGTTGCTACTCTTACCTACACTCTACAAAAGACTGCCCCACAAAAGACAAAAAGTTCTGCTCTACCTGCTTCCCCTCAAGGAAGGTTCCTTGATGTTGGTGAGGGGCTCTTGATTTAGGGAATTGGATCTGTGCTCCAGTTCCCCGAATTAAGCCTGAATGCCTTCCACATCCCCCCCCCCAGGCGCTGTATAATCCTCCGGGTTTAGCGCTTCCCCCTTGATTATAATAATAATCTGCTCTACCTGCAGGTCTGAAGGCCACGATTCCAAGTCTTGTACTTCTACTGCCCCACTTAAGTGTCTCAACTGCAAAAACAATCACCATACTCTCGCTGCAAAGTGCCCCACTCGTCGTGAAATTCTGAGAAAAAGCCCAAAAAGCAGAACAGAAGAAGACACCTTCCAAGTCACCTACTTATGCTGCCATCACCAAACTCCAGGCCGACCAACAAAAAATTTTAAAAGCTACCCAACCCTCCACCACTACTCCATCAGCTTATGAACCTACGAAAATTCATTACTGTATGCTATATGCACACATGCATAACATGGCGTTACAGGCTCATTCAACACTGTTATTAACGAGGGTCTTCCCATTGAACAACATGCCAAACTTTACTTTCCCAGACTCTCCACCATCTGCCGACATCATCAAGCTCACCAAAGGGAAATTTGGCAACATCACAACACCTGAAATTCCATCCCCCAAAAAAAACCAATCAGCGACTTCCAACATCACCACCGCTATGGACCCCAAACACCTGAGTCTTCCAACTTTTCTGCTACTAATAACGAACACCTGCTCCATCTCCAACTCAACACCAAAAGCCAAGAAGCTAGACACTTCCTCCTGAAATCCACCTCAGATACTCGGACCTGAAAATGAAGAGAAACAATTTAGACCAATGAACCCTCACCTCTTACAAACCCTCACACCCTCCAAACCTTA
>NC_069492.1:10526757-10562509 GCF_026875155.1 Cherax quadricarinatus | reverse complement strand
TAGAATCGGCATACTGCGAAAAGGGGAGCAAAAACCGTATGGCGGGAAAGGGAAAGTCATAGGTCGTGTAACTCCTTCTCAGCACGTATGCCGATTCTATTCAAGAGTGAGGACTGACCACATCGACTCAAGTTGAGGGACTGATTACCTCTTTCTCCCCCTTTTCTTCAAGATTCTCCTGTGTATGGACTGATAAGCCACTGTGGGGCGAAACGTTTCCTCAATAAAGATACCCAAGAGTTGCACATGTGTCTAATTTAATGAACATAAACATAAACAACCTGTCGGTATTTTAAAACCATTTTAATGTTCATAAACTCATGTGCCCGTAAACAGACCTTTAAGCTTCATGAAAGTAAAAACAGTTTGCGAGACAGATCATGCTTAATGTCTGCTGTTTAGCCTCATATATATAATATATATAATATATAAATATATATATAAAATATATATATAAAATAAAATATTATATATATATATAATATTATATATATATATATTAATAATAATATATTATTGTTTCAGACTAGGGAACATGCTTTTCTCCAGACTGAGGGACGACCACCTCAAAACTTTAAGGTGATGGACTGATTACATCGTTTTAAGTATCTTCTGCTTCTATCAATTTTTCTGTACTCGACTGAAGAAGCCTACTGTTAGGCGAAACGTTTCGAAATAAAGATACCTAACTGTGCATATGTGTCTTACCTAACAATTAGCCTCATGTATAATGAATGTCTACCCACCAGACATAAGGGAATAACCAATGAACCTCTGACGCCTACAAGAGGAAACCGTTAAGACCAGCCCTGCTGTGGTTCATACGTTGGACTACGTGCGGCCAGCAGTAACAGCATGATTGATCAGGCCCTGATCCCCCCTGACAAAGACAGGGCCTCTGGGGTACTGACCCCCGGAACACCCTCCAGGTAGGCTTCCTTGATATTCTGTTGTTTTTACTACTAAAGTCTAACCTAACATTGTGAATGAGTGGAATAAACTGCCGAGTACCGTCATAGAAGCTAAAACGTTTTGTAGTTTTAAAAAAAAGGTTTAGATCAATACAGAGTGGGTTGGTGGTGTGGTTGGACCTGACTAGCTAGTGCTAAATTCGTCAGATTCCGTGCTCCTTTAAATGAACGTGACCTCACCTGACTAGTTAAGGCATTGGCTTAAGCCCGTAGGAGAACTGGACTTGCCTCGAATGGGCCATAGGCCTGTTGCAGTGTTCCTTCTTTATGTTCTTATAAATAAAATACTGTAACAACTATTTACATAACTTTGATTCAACAGGAAAGTCATTGTGGTGATTCTAAATATTTAAATGATTTGGAGAACCATCGTCTTACTGATAACCCACCTGAAGCCTTCATGTAGCGAGTCACACAAAACCCCCGAAGCCTTCATTACGAGTCACACATAACCCACCAAGCCTTCATGACGAGTCCACAAACCCACCTAACCTTCAGTAGCGAGTCACTACAAAAAAACCCCCACGAAGCCTCATTACGAGTCACTACAAAAATAACCCACGAACCTTCAGTAGCGGAAATACAAAATAACCCATCGAACCTTTCATGTAGCGACACTACAAATAACCCCCTCTAAGCCTTCAGAGCGAGTCACTACAAAACCCTCTGAACCTTTCAGACGAGTCACTACAAAACCCATCTAAGCCTTCATGACATCACACATAACCCACTGAAGCCTTCATTACGAGTCACTACATAACCCTTTTAAACCTTCATGTAGCGACACCATAACCCATCTAACCCATGTAGCGAGTCACTACAAACCCACCTAAACCCTTTTCATGTAGCGGGGCCACTACAAACCCATCAAGCCTTCATGTAGCGATCACTACAAAACCCACCGAAGGCTTCATTACCACACTACATCCCCCCCACTGAAGCCTTCTGTACAAAGTCACACATAACCCCCTAAGCCTTCTTACATCACAACATAACCCACCTGAAGCCTCATGTAGCAAGTCACTACATAACCCACCTGAAGCTTCATGTAGAAAATCACTACAAAACCCCCGAAGGCTTCATGTAGGAGTCACTACAAAACCCATCTAAAAGCCTTCATGTAGCAAGTCACTAATAACCCATCGAAGCCTTTTCATGTACAATCACACAAAACCCCATCTGAACCCTTTCATGAAAAGTCACTACAAAACCCATCTGAAGCCTTCATGTAGAGTCACTACATAACCCTCGAACCTTCATGAGAAAGTCACTACTAACCCCCCTTTAATTTCATGTACGACCCAACAAAACCCACCTGAACCTTCAGTAGCGATCACTACATAACCCATTGAACCTTCATGAGCGAGTCACACAAAACCCATCTGAACCCTTCTGAGAAAGTCACTACAAAAACCCACCTGAAGCCTTCAGTAGCAAGTCACTACAAAACCCACCTAAGCCTTCATGACGATCACTACATAACCCCCTGAAGCCTTCATGTACAATCCTACAAACCCACCTGAACCCTTCGAGCAAGTCACACATAACCCACCGAAGCCTCTTACAAGTCACAAAAAACCCCCCCAAACCTTCATGAAAATCACTAATAACCCCCTGAAGCCTTCATAAAAAGTCCATACAAACCCCCCTGAACCTTTCATGTACAAGTCACTACAAAACCCCACCGAACCTTCATGTAGCAATCACTAAAACCCACCGAAGTTTTCATTAGCAAGTCACACATAACCCACCTGAACTTCATGAGCAATCACTACAAACCCCCCAACCCTTCATTACAAGTCACTACATAACCCACCGAACCTTCATGTACAAGTCACTACTAACCCCCCGAACCCTTTCAGTAGCAATCACTACAAACCCCACCAACCTTCAGTAAAAGTCCACAACCCCCCCTGAACCCTTCAGTACAAGTCACTACAAACCCCCTAAAGCCTTATGGCAATCACTCTAACCCACCTAAAGCCTTATGTACAATCCTACATAACCCACCTGAACCTTCATGTAGCAAGCACTACATAACCCACCTAAGCCTTCATGTCAATCAACAAAACCCCCCACCTGAAGCCTTCAGTAAAAGTCACTACATAACCCCCTGAACCCTTCATGAGCAAGCACACAAACCCCCCGAACCCTTCAGTAGAAAGCACTACTAACCCACCGAAGCCTTCATGTACAAGTACTACAAACCCACCTGAATTTTCTGTACAAGTCCTACTAACCCACCTGAAGCCTTCTTTAAAAGAAAGTCACTACATAACCCACCAAGCCTTCATTAAAATCACTACATAACCCACCTAAAGGGCTTCATGTAGCAAGTCACTACAAAACCCACCGAAGCCTTCATGTAGCAAGTCAACATAACCCACCGAACCTTCATGTAGCAAGTCACTACAAAACCCACTGAAGTTTTCATTAGCAATCACACATAACCCATCTAAGCCTTCATTAAAAGTCACACATAACCCACCTGAAGCCTTCATGTAGAAAAGTCACTACATAACCCCCCTGAAGCCTTCATGTAGCAAGTCCCTACATAACCCATCGAAGCCTTCATGAACAACACACATAACCCATCTGAAGCCTCATTACAATTTCACTACAAACCCATCTAACCCTTCTTAGCAATACTACAAACCCATCTAACCCTTCTGAGCAAGTCACTACATAACCCCCCGAACCCTTCATGTACGATCACTACATAACCCACCTGAACCCTTCATGAGCAATCACTACAAAACCCCATCTGAAGCCTTCTTACAAGTCACTACAAACCCATCAAACCTTCAGTAGCAAGTCACTCATAACCCATCTGAAGCCTTTCATGTAGCAAGCCCACTACAAAACCCACCGAAGCCTTCATTAGCAACCCACACAAACCCACCTGAAGCCTTCATGAGAAATCACTACATAACCCCCGAACCCTTTTTTTCATGACAATCACCAAAACCCACCGAAGCCTTCATGTACAAGTCACTACATAACCCACCTGAAGCCTTAGTACAAGTCACTACATAACCCACCTGAACCCTCATGTAGCGAGCCACACAACCCATGATTATTATTATATTAAAATAATCGGGGGGGAACAAAAACCCCCGGGAGGATTATACGCGCCGGGGGGGGGATTGGAAGGCATCGGCTTAATTCGGAACGGAGCACAGACCCCAATTCCCAAAATAAAGATCCCCTCCCAAACATCAAGGAACCTTCCTGGGGGGAATTCCCAGAACCAAGTCGTACAAAAGACTAACCCATTTCAAGGGAAAGTTTTTTCCCCAAAAATTTCTACCCACAAAAACACACCAACGTACAAGGTGGGGTTCTTTTGTGACTTGAAAAAACCCACTGGTGGGCGAAACGGTCAAAAAAGGGCCATATACTGCATTTGTGTTTAATTTTCCATTGTGCGGGATTTTATACCATTTATTACCCTGGAGTTTTTTTACTCGTAAGAGGCCCCGAAAACATTCACACCATCAAATAACAAAGAAGACTGAATGAACAATGTAAGAAAGAAGATAAGATTTCGTTCGGGTTTTTAACCCCGGAGGGTTTGCCACCCAGGAAACCCAAAAAGTCAGTGCGTCTCGAGACTGTCACTTATTTTCCCTTGGGGCCTTAATCTTGTCCCCCAGATGCACCCCCACCAACTAAAAACCCCCGGGCCTATTTGCGCAGGTGAACAGGACAACAAGTTAAGGAAAAGGTCGAAAGTTTTCCCCCCCGCCGGGAATCGAACCCGCCCCCCTGTGGAAGCGGAGCTTTTAAAACCACCACCACCGGGCCCCCTATTACAGTTTAAGACAATTATAAACAAAAGTTTTCCACAGGGCTTTAATCCCTGAGTTTTTTTTGTCTTTTCCCATTTGTCGGTATCCCATACCAACAGTTTAACTACGGGGTACCAATTTTGGGGGGCCCCAGGTGAAATACCCGCGATTTCAGCGTTTTTGTGGGGGGGAAGAACGAGTAGCTTTGATTTACCGTCGCCTTTTAGGTTGGATTCCCACCTGCTTCCCCCGGTTCTCAGTTTGTAAAACAGTTTAAGCAGTGTGTATGAGTGATCTAGTTTTCTGCTTCGCACTTGTCACTGCTTTAAGTTTCGGTTGAGAGGGGATGCAAAATATCGCTTAAGAAACCTTTACCACGGGGGGGGGTTAAAAAACCCCGATCGAGTCCAAAACTCCGACCGACCAATCGTGTCTTTCGATTTCGGGTTTTTATGCTTAAGATGTGGGGTTTTCCCGCTATTAAAACGGAGGATCACCCCTTTCCCCGATTTCTTTCGCAGTTTTCGACTGTAAACATGCCCTTTGGGAAGACGTGAGGAGTAAAAATAAAAATTTTTTCTTTCGGGGCACCTTCCTTGGGATAAACGGCCTATTGTTAATAAAAAAAAAAATTAAAAACAATAAAAATAAAAATATTTAATAAAATTAAAAAAAAGTGTCTAGTGATCAGGTCATCGTTTTAATTATCAAAATGATATGTGTATTTTCGTTTACTAATGAGGTTTTACGAAGGGGTAAAGGGGGGTAGTGAATGGCCTGTGGGGACAAAGACTTTATCCATGAGGCAAACGTTGATGTACTAGAGTATAGGGAAACCCAAAAGCCATGTATGGGGTTGAACCATGGGTTTTTAAATGTTGGAGCAAGGAGGTGGCGGGGAGGGAGATTGTGTGTGAACATCGCAGAGACTTTGGAGTTTGGGGGTCAGGAGGCCCGGGTTTCAAAAGATTTCTAAAGAGTTTATGATGGGGTTGAGGGTTTTTGGCATTTTAGAGAGGATGGAACAAAATGGATAATAAAAAAGGCCGTATATAAAGGGGGGGAGAAAAAAGGGGTGTCCTAGGGAAAGGTTGAGGGATGGTTAAAGGTTTTTGCGAGTGGGTTAGATAGATAAGGGGGCATGTGGGTTTCATGATTTGACGTGCCTTTTATGTGAGCAAGGAAAAATTTTAAAAAAAAACAGGGGGAAAATGATTACCGGCTTAAATTTCCCGGAGGCGGGGGAAACAGGGGCCTGCCCCGAAGGGAGCCCGAATGTTTAAGGGCGGGGGTCACTGAATGTAATGTCACATCCTTCTGGAAGACAGTATGGAGGGATGGGGAAAGCGTTTTTTTTCTTTATTAGTCCCCTCCTTAGTGGGGGGGACGATCTATGTTAAAATGCACTGTGCTGGCTGGGGGATTTCTACTACAATATACTAAATTTTATAATATAAAATAAAAATAAAAATAATAAAAATTTTAATAATTTTAATAATTTAAATAAAATTTAATAATAAATATAAAAATAAAAAATTTTTTTATTTTAGTTTTTTTTTATTTTTTATCATTATTAAGACTGTAATTGATCCTTAATCTTTTCTCTTAGCATACAATAAATATTATTCTTACGGTGCTTTTCGAAAAAGAGCGCATTTGTAAAATGCTGTCACCTGTTTCATGTTACTGCTGGAATAACTGTCGTGTGTTGCCTCTGAGCGCTTCAAGCAAAAGAGCTCCGGTGTGGCTGGTTATAATGGGTGCATTTTGCTTTCCCAGTTTCCAGTTTGTTTTCATACATTTGGATATAAAGATTAAGAGATATAATCCTGCTTCAATTTGTCTTAAAGCTCAGGCAGGATATTGTATACTTTCTTAATCCAGGAAGCAATTCATTACGGTGTCTAACAAGTTGTATATAGTACCGACAAGATGAAGATTATGTCCTAGAATATATATTGATAAAGCCACTGGAGGGCGAAACGTCTACAATAAAGATGTGGCACATGTGTCGAAATCTTTATCAATTCATTACAGTTGGCTAGCACTCAGGTGTCTATTTCGGTATATTTTTTTTGAGAAAATGTTTCGCCAGCCAGTGGCTTCTTCAGTCCTATACAGAGAAGAATGGTGAAGATCAAAACGTTTGAGGAAATCAGTCCCTCAGCCTGGAGTCGATGTAATTAGTCCATCAGTCTTCAAAAGAATACAGTATAGGTGCGAAGAAGTGTCTTATATAGTGTAGACAGGAGAGGTGAAGCAGGTCTAGGCGATATCACATTTGGCAATTCCATCAGTCAATCCCACCCATCAATCCTTTCTAATCCCATCCACAAACAAGACCAAATAATCCTTTATAATCCCACCCACTAACAAAATGAAACAATCATTCCTAATCCCACCCAATAACAGTGAAAAAATCCTAATCCCACCAAATAATAGCAAAAAATCCTAATCCCACCCACTAACAAAATCCCGCTACTACCAGAGGTTTTCCCTGAGTGTTGTAACAGACCAGATATTATTCAATGTTGACCCCAGAAAATATGTGAATAAAAATGCTCTTGGATCCCTCTATTACTCGCGACCCTGCGGCATTCTTTATTCAAATAATCCAGTCTTTTCCTCTTCTTCCCCTCCTCCTCCTTCTCTTCCTCCTCCTCTTTCTATTCCTTCTGCCCCTCTTTCAGTTTTCCTTCTCCTTTTACTCCTTCACTTCTCAACCGCCACCTTTATTTCTTCTTCTTCCTTGACATCTAATCTTCCTCTTTCTCCTCTTCTTATCCCTCATCTTCCT
Organism: Cherax quadricarinatus; assembly: GCF_026875155.1. NCBI lineage: Eukaryota > Metazoa > Arthropoda > Malacostraca > Decapoda > Parastacidae > Cherax > Cherax quadricarinatus. Next base: position 10,554,950 of record NC_069492.1, on the reverse strand, counting down.
CTGTCTTCTCCCCTGTTTTCTCCTCTGTCTCTTCCTCTGTCTCCTCCCCCGTCTCTTCCTCTGTCTCATCTCTTCTCTCTTTCCCTGTATCTTCCTATGTCTCCTCTTCTGTGTCTTCCTCTGTCTCCTGTCTCTTCCTGTCTCCTCCTATCTTCTCTGTCTTTTCCTCTGTCTCTTCTCCTGTCTCCTCCCCTGTTTCTTCCTGTCCCTCCTCTCTTCTCTGTCTTTTCCTCTGTCTCTTCTCCTGTCTCCTCCCCTGTCTCTTCCTGTCTCCTCCTCTCTTCTCTGTCTTTTCCTCTGTCTCTTCTCCTGTCTCCTCCCCTGTCTCTTCCTGTCTCCTCTCACGGAGTACCCCAGCATAAAACAACCCTTCCTTGTCTCTCTCCTTCAGTGTAAACAGTGAGGGGAGAGTTACGGGTCATCGGAGAGTCTTCCTGGATTCCCGAAGGTGATTTCTGGTGACACTACTTGGTTATATATTCCCAGAGGACGAAGTGGGTAGTTCGCCGCACATACATAACTTCGGAAGACACAGGATCTTCAGTAGCGTCCGGATATTTGCTTAAAAATTAAGTAAAACATGAACTTTAATTAAATACGACATTTTAACCCACATGAAGCTATGATGAAACAGTAAAGTTCCACGTAGGTAAAACTTTTAATCTATAAAAAAAAGGTCCCGAGGACCCCCATGGAAGTCACTTTGCCCGACTTTTTTGGATTATCTTCCGAGGACCCCCATGGAAGTCACTTTGCCCGACTTTTTTGGATTATCTTAGACAGTTTTCACTATGTATAATAATTGTACCTATGTGTACCTGTGGATAAATAAACTTACCAACTTACACGTCTTTTTATGCCAGTTGCAACGCTCTACCTCATCTATACGTGCATTTCCTCAGAGGAACCCTTGTATATCCTACGAAGACACTTGTATGTTCGCTGAGGATATATGCTCACAGCTTTTTCCGAGCACATAGGATCGTCCAAAGCACATGTGTATATTCTCCTGCATGATGTGTATATTCTCCTGCATGATGTGTATATTCTCCTGCATGATGTGTATATTCTCCTGCATGATGTGTATATTCTCCTGCATGATGTGTATATTCTACATGATGTGTATATTCTCCTGCATGATGTGTATATTCTCCTGCATGATGTGTATATTCTACATGATGTGTATATTCTCCTGCATGATGTGTATATTCTCCTGCATGATGTGTATATTCTCCTGCATGATGTGTATATTCTCCTGCATGATGTGTATATTCCCTGCATGATGTGTATATTCTACATGATTGTATATTCTCCTGCATGATGTGTATATTCTACATGATGTGTATATCTCCTGCATGATGTGTATATTCTCCTGCATGATGTGTATATTCTACATGATGTGTATATTCTCCTGCATGATGTGTATATTCTCCTGCATGATGTGTATATTCTCCTGCATGATGTGTATATTCTCCTGCATGATGTGTATATTCTACATGATGTGTATATTCTCCTGCATGATGTGTATATTCTACATGATGTGTATATTCTCCTACATGATGTGTATATTCTCCTGCATGATGTGTATATTCTCCTGCATGATGTGTATATTCTCCTGCATGATGTGTATATTCTCCTACATGATGTGTATATTCTCCTGCATGATGTGTATATTCTACATGATGTGTATATTCTCCTACATGATGTGTATATTCTCCTACATGATGTGTATATTCTCCTGCATGATGTATATACTCTCCTGCGTGATGTATATATTCTTCTGCATGATGTGTATATTCTCCAGTCACAATACCGTGACGGGAACAATACACAAATAACCCGCACATAGAAACTTACGACGTTTCGCTCCAACTTGGACAATTTACTGGCTGGTGACCAGATCAACACGACCAGATCAACACGACCAGATCAACACGACCAGATCAACACGACCAGATCAACACGACCAGATCAACACGACCAGATCAACACGACCAGATCAACACGACCAGATCAACACGACCAGATCAACACGACCAGATCAACACGACCAGATCAACACGACCAGATCAACACGACTATCGAATATGGTAATCAGATATATTGCTATCATGTTTTTAGACAAAGGCCAATTTTCTTGGAGTCTTAATACAGTTAATTCTTCACTTGTAATAAAGTTGGTAGAATTACCGACAATATGTAAAGTAAAAGGACACAAGTGCAACTAATGTGACATTTATTGTGGCAACGTTTCGCTCTCCAGAGCTTTATCAAGCTTGATAAAGCTCCTGGAGAGCGAAACGTTGCCACAATAAATGTCACATTAGTTGCACTTGTGTCCTTTTACTTTACAAATTCTTCACTTGCTTAACCTTTAGTAGCATGACCTACTTCCACATGTGGATTTGTCAAATGTGATACCAGCTATGACTGCTGCACCTCACCTACCTACAGTATATAAGCCACTTCTTCGCACATATGCTGTATTCTTTTCAGGAACTGATTACATCGACTCAAGGCTGAGGGACTGATTACCTCAAACTCTTCCTTTTCTTCACCATTTTCCTTTGTATGGACTCTTGAAGCCACTGTGTGGCGAAACGTTTCCTCATTAAAGATACCCAAATGTTGCCCATGTGTCTAATTTGTGAACAGACTGATTGATGTTCTAGTGACCAGACATAGGATTGGTTACAAGTGCTCCTGGCAGTTTGACATACATGATCGGACCAAATGCAAAGTATGTGGCCAGCCCTATGGTCAGTATCTTGAACACTGTGCGTTTGATTGTCCACTACTGAGGAATATAGATACAGTATAATAAAATTTATTTTTAATTTTTTTATTAACACATCGTCCGATTCCCACCAAGGCAGGGTGGCCCGAAAAAGAAAAACTTTCACCATCATTCACTCCATCACTGTCTTGCCAGAAGGGTGCTTTACACTACAGTTTTTAAACTGCAACATTAACACCCCTCCTTCAGAGTGCAGACACTGTACTTCCCATCTCCAGGACTCAAGTCCGGCCTGCCGGGTTTTCCCCGAACCCCTTCATAAATGTTACTTTGCTCACACTCCAACAGCACGTCAAGTATTAAAAACCATTTGTCTCCATTCACTGCCATCAAATACGCTCACGCTTGCTAGCTGGAAGTCTAAGCCCCTCGCACACAAAACCTATATCACTGTCATTCTTAATAAAAATAAGATACGAGATATATTAAGCAAATTTCCTAAATTTGCTTGCAACAAATAAGTAAACTGTATATATAAATCCAGATGCACTAGTGTAAACCCTTTTGGGGCCTTTGTGTATCCATATGCACATGTGCTACCGTCCACAAGATGGATGTGGAGTGCACAGTAAGCTGGCCACTTGTGCGTAAAAAAATCAGTATGAAGCTGGTAACCCTTTCGTAGTTAGAAGTACAAGTCAGTTGAAATCTCTTATTTTATTACGGGGTGATCTTGGCGTCTGATCACACTGCTTAGATTTTTTGCGTATTTTTCGAGAGAGAGAGAGAGAGAGAGAGAGAGAGAGAGAGAGAGAGAGAGAGAGAGAGAGAGAGAGAGAGAGAGAGAGAGATAAGGAGGGGTAGGGTGAGAAATGGGAAGACAGGGAATCCGAATGGAGATGGTGGTTATAAGTTAAAAAAGAAAAATGACAAGGAATGTCTGTGACGGCGAGGGTGAGAGAGAGAGAAAAGGTGGCAGCTGACACACAAGGAAATAAGAATAAATAAGCAGACGCAGGGATGATGCACGCAAATACACACACACACACCACACACACACACACACACACACACACACACACACACACACACACACACACACACACAACACACACACACACACACACACACACAAGAAAGGTACGATAAAAGCTCATGGAGCAGGAAGAGTGACCTAGTAGCGACCGGTGAAGAGGCGGGCCAGTAGCTGTGAATCGACCCCTGCAACCACAACTAGCGAGTACACACACACTACACACACACACACACAACACACACACACACCACACACACACACACACACACACACACACAAGAAGAGGTACGATAAAGCTATTGGAGCAGGAAGAGTGACCTAGTAGCGACCGGTGAAGAGGCGGGGCCAGTAGCTGTGAATCGACCCCTACAACCACAACTAGGCGAGTACACACACACACACACACACACACAACACACACACACACACACACACACACACACACACAAGGCAGGTGAAAGAAGGACGGTTGGATTGCATTTTACTGACCTCTAAGAAGGTTTTTTAATACTGCTCCTTAATAAAGCATGAGGCAAATCTCTGGTGCATCCAGGACCAAAGAATGTGTTCCAGTGAAGCAAAGAATAGAGAAACGATGTTAGAATGGGGAAGGGTGATAAAAGAGGCATCTGAAACTATCGGTATTACTCTTATTTTAGGTAATTCGTGAATGATATACCAAAAGGAATCGTATCTATATTCGTGTTTAATAATGTAAAATATTTTTGTTTAATTAGCAAAAATAATGAGGGCAAGAACAATTTGCAAATGAAATTCGGACAAACTGGAGTGAAGACGACTTGAAGCTAGGGTACAAGGTGGGGTTAGAACCCATGGCAAGTGAATCCTTTAACTCCAGGTTAGTGCGCTCTGGCCTGGAGTTTTGCGACTCATTCGCCACTGGTTCAAACCCTACCAGTTCCGTGGTTTGTTTGCAATCGTGTTATTAAGATATCCTGAGTGAAGACATGTAGTTGATCATAAACTCTGGGGACAGAGACTTCACACACCAGTCAAAAGATTTCGCCAGAGGCAGGCATCTCAGAGACGCCAGAGGCAGGTATCTCAAAGACGCCAGAGGCCGGCATCTCAAAGACGCCAGAGGCAGGCATCTCAGAGACGTCAGAGGCAGGCATCTCAGAGACGTCAGAGGCAGGCATCTCAAAGACGCCAGAGGCAGGCATCTCAGAGACGTCAGAGGCATGCATCTCAGAGACGCCAGAGGCAGGCATCTCAGAGACGCCAGAGGCAGGCATCTCAGAGACGCCAGAGGCAGGCATCTCAGAGACGCCTTCAGGAATAATGAGTCATTCAAGAACCTTGATATAACATATGTCAGGTCCGTTTAAAAGTATGCTGCACAAGCATGGAACCCACATCTGATACAGGATGTATTAACATTGGTAAAATTACCGACGATATGTTAAGTCAAAGGACACAAGGGCAACTAATGTGACATATTATTGTGGCACGTTTCGCTCTCCAGGAGCTTTGCTAAGCCGTTACGGCTTGTGTCCTTCTACTGATACATGATATTAAGAAACTGGAAGAGTAATGCAGCATACTGAGAGAAAAAATGAGAGGCTGAATAAACGGAATCCGACAATATAAAATGACAACATACTTTGGAGAGACATGATAATAACATATAAAATACCAAGGTAAAATGATAAGGTTTGAATCAAAACTAGTCCGAGAGGTGAGGGATATGAACTACGAAGAGACTAGACATGATTATGACGTACAAAATACTGAGAAACGACAAAACTGAGAGGGCAAGACTGAGAGGAAAGTCTCAGGTGCACGAGATTACAACTGGAAGTTACATACACTGAGGAGTCACAAGGATGTTAGGAAACATTTCTTTAGCTTTAGGTGGCTCAAAACATAGAATGGCCTGCATAGCGATGTGGAAGAGAGATCCATACACAGCTTTAAGAATAAGTACGACAGGGCTCACTCAGCCACCAGAGAGTAAACCCAGTAGTGGCTAGTAGAGAGGCAGATCTAGGAGCTGAGGCTCGACTCGTGCAACCACAATTAGGTGAGTACAGAGAACATACCTAAGAATGTAGGAACACTGCAGAAGGCCTACTGGCCCATGCGAGGCAGGTCCTTATCAAAACGACCTCTACCTAAAGCTACCCAAGAAATAACTCCCGTACCCAATGACACCATTCAAACCCACACACACATAAGAACATAAGAACATAAGAAAGGAGGAACACTGCAGCAGGCCTGTTGGCCCATACTAGGCAGGTCCTTTACAATTCATCCCACTAACAAACAGAAATGATAAATCAATCGGCGGAAAGAAAAGTAAACAGAACAACAATGAAGAAACGAGAAGAGAGTAACCTGACACACACACACACACACACACGTAATAATAATAATAATAATAAGAACATAAGAACATAAGAAAGGAGGAACACTGCAGAAGGCCTGTTGGCCCATACTAGGCAGGTCCTTTACAATTCATCCCACTAACAAAACATTTGCCCAACCCAATTTTCAATGCCACCCAAGAAACAATAATAATAATAATAATAATAATAATAATAATAATATTCAACTTAAAGGAGAATTACGAAAAGTTAAATACGAATGAAAGAGAAACACACAATAAAAAATCTAATGAAAGTTTTGTGGTTGGAAGCGAGACAAACAATACCATCTTTTAAGGGGAGCTTAAAGTGGGAAAACAAAGATCATTGTGAATTCTGTCGACGAGGTCCGAAAGAAGGGACAAAGATAGAATCAAATCAGAGGGGATATCACAACTTGGACACACTGCGTGAAAGATTCAATAAAGAAGGAATGGAAGGCAAAATGAAAGAGATAGGAAGGAGTAGGAAGCAGCCGAAGAAGAGAACAGGGAACAGAATTGTCAAGGAAGAGATGGATCAATAGGAGGGAAGGACTCAAGAACTGCTCCAACATCCCGCAGAGACTCCATGTCCAGTATCTCCAGTTGACAAGTGAAAAAAAGATACAATGCTTAAAAAAATATAGTGGAACCTTGGTGTTTTGAACTTAATTGGTCCCTAGGTGGTGTTCGAACTGCTACAACTTCGATGACTCACGAAATCGTAAGGACACAATTGCAAACAAACCATACCACGGGTGGGGTTTGAACCCGCGGTCAGAGAGTCTCGGAACTGTTGATAAATTAGACACATGTTCAACTCTTGGGTATCTTTATTGAGGAAACGTTTCGCCACACAGTGGCTTCATCAGTCCATACAAAGGAGAATCTTGAAGAACAGGAGGAGAATGAGGTAATCAGTCCCTCAACCTTGAGTCGATGTGGTCAGTCCATCAATCTTGAATAGAATACGGCATACGTGCTGAGAAGGAGCTTATAAACCGTTGGCAGGAGAGGTGAAGCAGTCATAGGTGGTGTAACATTTGTTAGGTAAGACACATAGGCAACATTTGTTCAATGTTGAAGTAGGTCGTGCCCTACTGTGTGGCGAAACGTTTCCTCAATAAAGATACCCAAGAGTTGAACATGTGTCTAATTTATCAACATGTCGGTTCTCTGAACCATTCATCTACAAACCTGTCAGACACTGCAACTTCTTGGGATCTTAATACTTGGGAATTCTTCGCTTGCCTAATTCTTGGGCACGACCTACTTCCACATTGAACAAATGTTACACGACCTATGACTTCTGCACCTCTCCTGCCAACGGTTTATAAGCTCCTTCTCAGCACGTATGCCGTATTCTATTCAAGATTGATGGACTGAACACATCGACTCAAGGTTGAGGGACTGATTACCTCATTCTCCTCCTGTTCTTCAAGATTCTCCTCTGTATGGACTGATGAAGCCACTGTGTGGCGAAACGTTTCCTCAATAAAGATACCCAAGAGTTGCACATGTGTCTAATTTATCATCATTAGCATAGGTACCACTGTGACCACAAATGCAAGTTTTTACAGACGAATCACCCGCTAGCGTGGCCGCGGGTTCAAACCCCACCCGTGGTATGTTTTTTCTACAACTTCGATGTCCGAAACAGTAAGTATTTCCCAAGCTTTAATTATCAGTCTCACTCACTGGAGGATGTTGAACTGACTCTTCCAAAAGTCTCAGAGTCAAGTCAGTGCCGGAGGTCACTTCAAAGGACTTTTGAAACAGAGCTCTCATGTAAAAAATGTTTTGCAATTGAATTTTAAACAAGTCAGCGTGTTCGGACTCCAGAAAAACTTTCAAAGACCGGGTCATTTTTTTCTGAACAACATTGTTCGGATTTCTGTTTGTTGAAGATCCGGTACGTTCGAACACCGAGGTTGTATTGTTCAGTAAAATAATAAAGAAACACATTGCGGAATTTTAATGTTGCGTCACCAGCAGTAACAGCCTGGTTGATCGTGCTCTGATCCATCGGGAGGTCTGCGGGGGGGGGGGGGGTGCTGACCCCCAGAACACCCTCCAGGTAAAAATTAGACAAATCATACCACGGGTGGGATTTGAACCCGCGGCCAGAGAGTCTGGAGTTTTGAGACTCTCGGACCGCGGTTTCAAATCCCGCCCGTGGTATGGTTTGCTTGCAATCGTGTCATTACGATTTCGTGAGTCGTAAAAATTAGACACATGTGCAACATCTGGTAATCTTTATTGTAGACGTTTCGCTGGTGGCTCTGGTGGCCTGGTGGTTAACGCTCTCGCTTCACACGGTGAGGGCCTGGGTTCGATTCCCAGCCAGAGTAGAAACATTGGACGTGTTTCTTTCCACCTGTTGTCTATGTTCCCCATCAGTAAAATGGGTACCTGGGTGCTAGTCGACTGGTGTGGGTCGCATCCTGGGACACTGACCTAAGGAGGCCTGGTCACAGACCGGGCCGCGGGGGCGTTGACCCCCGGAACTCTCTCCAGATAAACTCTCCAGATCCAGTAGCTTTATCAATTCAGTTTCTAGGACATAACTTGAAGACAGTAGAACTATATACAAAAGAAGAGGTAATCAGTCACTCAGCCTTGGAGTTGTGTGAAGAGCACCGTAGTTGTGGAGAATCTACATGACTACGGTATACTACATGTACACCCTCCAGGTAAACAAATGTAAAGTCATTATATATAAAAAATAGAGAAAATTCTGAAAATATAGAACAATGAAACGAAACTTGCAGAAAGAATATAAGAAATATGATATCCACAGAGGGTTACCAAACAGTAAGAAAAGACAGGGAAGGCAAAGGAAGGGGAGAATTGATATTCTGAAACAACGGGAGATTCAATATACCAGGAAACTTGCAAACGGGGGATTTCAGGGATTATTATAACCATCATGACTCACGAAATCGTAATAACACGATTGCGTTTTAATACCCACTTGCCATGAGTTAAAACCCCACCCGTTCCGTGAATTATTATAGCAAGTATTGTAATGATTGAGACACTTATGCAGCATATGGGAATCTTTATTCAGGAAACGTTTCGCCACACAGTGGCTTCATCAGTCCAATACAAAGAGGAAGGCGTAAGGAGAGGAGGAGAATGAGGTAATCAGTCCCTCAACCTGGAGTTGATGTGTTCAGTCCATCAATCAATCTACAAGATTGATGGACTGAACACATCGACTCCAGGCTGAGGGACTGATTACCTCATACTCCTCCTTTCCTTACGCCTTCCTCTTTGTATTGGACTGATGAAGCCACTGTGTGGCGAAACGTTTCCTGAATAAAGATTCCCATATGCTGCATAAGTGTCTCAATCTTCAACTTGTCGGTTTTTCAAACCATTCATCACAAGTATTGTAATGTCGAGGGAGACAACAGTAGCGGCAGTGATACATAATCTACTACTGTATCATAGAAGACCAGAATAACCGGTTACAGACCAGGTCGCGGGGGCGTTGACCCACGAGACCCTCCCCAGGAATACTCTATAGAAACAGAAAATGGAAGAAGAAACAAGCCTAAACGTTTTGTTTACACAGTAGCCTTCTTCAGTCGAATACAGAGGGAGGCAGCACAAACAGGAGAGATGTCAAGACAGTGCAATTAGTCTGTCACCCTCAAAATCTAGGACTCCCAGCGAGAACCCGAAAAATGGCGACACTTATGGGTTCAGAGCAGGTCGCTCCTGCCTCTCGCAACTTCTGGATCACTATGATATGGTCTTGGATGCACTGAAAACAAACAGAATGAAGATATAGTATACAAAGATTTTGCAAAAGCCTTTGACAAGTGCAATCATGATGCAACAGCGCACAAAATGCGTGCTAAAGTAATAACTGACAAAGTGGAAAGATGGGTCTTCAACTTTATAACCAATCGAACACAGAGTAGTGGTAAACAGTTAAATCGGATGCTGCCGTAGTGAAGAGCTCTGTCCCACAAGCTAAAGTACTCGCCCCCATCCTGGTCCTCATCCTCATCTCAGACATCGACAAAGATGTAAGCTATTGGAAAACTTGGTTTATATCTTCTTGGAGCTTTGTCGTGTCCTCAATGGATGACGCTCACATGCAGATCCTAGTATCGTCTGCAAAGGATGATATTACCCTCCAGGTCCAGGTAATATCATCCTTTGCAGACGATACTAGGATCTGCATGTGAGCGTCATCCATCGAGGACACGACAAAGCTCCAAGAAGATATAAACCAAGTTTTCCAATGGGCAACGGAGAACAATATGATGTTCAATGAAGATAAATTCCAACTACTCCGTTATGGAAAACTGGAGGAAATACTAGCTAGAGCTGAGTGCACTACAAACTCTAATCACACAATAGAGCGGTAAAGTAATGTGAAGGTCCTGGGTGTGGTAATGTCTGAGGATCTCACCTTCAAGGATCACAACAATGCCACTATCATATCTGCCAGGAAACTGATAGATGGATACTGAGAACATTCAAGACAAGAGGTGCCAAGCCAGTGATCCTCTTTAAATCACCTGTTCTCTCTAGGCTGGAATACTGCTGTACATTAACATCTCAGTTCAAGGCAGGTGAAGCTGCAGATCATGAGACTGTACAGAGAACCTTTACTGCATATATAAGTTCCATCAAACACCTTAACTACTGGGAACGCTTGGAAGCACTTGACTTGTACTCACTGGAGCGCAGGCGAGAGAGATGCATCATAATCTACACCTGGAAAATCCTAGTGGGACTGGTCCCTAATCTGCACACAAAAATCACTCCCTATGAAAGTAAAAAATTTGGCAGCCGATGCAACATACCCCCAGTGAAAAGTAAGGCCGCCATTAGTACACTAAGAGAAAACACAATAGGTGTCCGGGGCCCAAGACTATTCAATAGCCTCCCACCAGCCATAAGGAGAATTATCAATAGACCCCTGGCTGCCTTCAAGAGGGAGCCGGACAGTACCGGATCAGCCGGGCTGTGGTTCCTACTTTGGACTACGTGCGGCCAGCAGTAACAGCCTGGTTGATCAGGCCCTGATCCACCGGGAGTCCTGGTCATGGACCGGTCAGCGGGGGCGTTGATCCCCAGAATACCCTCTAGGTAGGTAGGGGTCTGAGGCTCCGAAGCCGATCCCCCTAGAAACGTAAAGAAGTAATTCCTTAGTCTCAAAAAGACTGAAGAATAAAGTGACTTGAATGAGGCAGCGGTATAGGTAAGTTCAATAGTCTGCAAGAGTACACACACACACAGGCGGGGCCAGGAGCTTGGACTCGACCCCTGCAACCTCAACTAGGTGAGTACAGGGACAGAGACAGAACCTAACAACAATCAGTGAAGAGGTGGGGCCAAGAGCTATGTATCGACCCCTGCAACCCCAAATAGGTGAGTACACACACACAGGGACAGAGATAGGACCTAACAACAATCAGTGAAGAGGTGGGGCCAAGAGCTATGTCTCGACCCCTGCAACCCCAAATAGGTCAGTACACACACACAGGGACAGAGATAGGACCTAACAACAATCAGTGAAGAGGTGGGGCCAAGAGCTATGTCTCGACCCCTGCAACCCCAAATAGGTGAGCACACACACGGACAGAGACAGGACCTAACAACAATCAGTGAAGAGGTGGGGCCAAGAGCTATGTCTCGACCCCTGCAACCCCAAATAGGTGAGCACACACACACACACAAAGACACACACACACACACACACACACACACACACACACACACACACACACACACACACACACACACACACACACACAAACACACACAAACAGTTACAGCTATGCTCCCTGTATTTAGTGTTTTTTGGATCAGTCTTTGGAGTCATAGTACGTGACAATGTCAGGGAACAATCCCACAAGCATCTAACAAGGTCAGAAAATTTCATAAGTTAATCTGAAAGTTTTGTTTTGGCTAGAAGCTAACGAGAGACAGCCAGGGTCTAGTGCCTCCGGCATCTGGTGTTGTCAGAAGCTAACGAGAGACAGCCAGGGTCTAGTGCCTCCGGCATCTGGTGTTGTCAGAAGCTAACGAGAGACAGCCAGGGTCTAGTGCCTCCGGCATCTGGTGTTGTCAGAAGCTAACGAGAGACAGCCAGGGTCTAGTGCCTCCGGCATCTGGTGTTGTCAGAAGCTAACGAGAGACAGCCAGGGTCTAGTGCCTCCGGCATCTGGTGTTGTCAGAGATAACAGAGATAACAAGTTGCACGGACGTAAACGATGCCTGGGAAAAATTCAAAACAATGTTCACTACCATCCTTGATAATATTGCACCAGTTAAAGAGGTTAGGATTAAACGAAGAACTGAACCCTGGATGACTACTGAGATATTAGATAATATGAAATTCAGAGACCAGCTGCTAAAAAGATTTAAAGCAAACAGGCAGGATATTGCAGCACTAAATGAATTCCAAAGGGTGAGGAACAGAGTACAGAGGCTTATAAAAGGAGCAAAGGCAAAGCACTATTGCTCAAAAATTTAAGAGTATAAGCATAACCCCAGAAAGCTCTGGCAACAACTAAAACAGTTGGGGTATAGCTATAAGCCAGTAGATAGGTCTAACATAGTACTCACTATCGATAATGAGGTATGCCACGAAACATCTAAGGTGGCAAATTGCTTTAATTCCTACTACACATCTGTTGCATCAACACTAGTAAGTAAATTACCAGCTGCATCAAATACCTTTAACACAGACTCTGATAAGTTTCAAACATACTATACCAATAAAGGGGTAACCCCAAACAGTTGTCAACTAGTAAGTGTATCTCATGACTTCATTCAAAAAGAACTAAGCAGGTTAAACCCAACTAAGAACACAGGCCCTGATAACATCCCGTCTAAGTTCCTAAAAGATGGTGCTTCTGAACTGTCAATCCCTATTGCTCACATAATAAATCTATCCATCACCACTAATACCGTACCGGAGGGGTTCAAGGAGGCCAGAGTTACTCCTATCTTCAAGAAAAATAATAGGTCTGATGTAAGCAACTATAGACCTGTTAGTATACTCAGTATAATATCTAAAATTCTGGAGAGGGCGGTGTATTCTCAAGTAGTTAAGTACCTTAATGACAACAACATTCTCCATAGCTATCAATCGGGCTTTAGAAGATCCTACTCAACCGATACCTCCCTTATTAATCTGATGGATTACCTGAGAACTGAAATGTCAAAAGGGAACCTCATAGGTATGGTAACCTTAGACCTGCAAAAGGCCTTCGATACTGTCAACCACAATATATTATGTAAGAAACTTCAAGCTATCGGTATAGGTTCTGTAGACTGGTTTAAGTCCTACCTTAGCAACAGGAGACAAATAGTCAAAATCAACAAAACGGAATCAGAACCCCTGCCGATAACATGTGGAGTTCCCCAAGGTAGTATTCTGGGTCCCTTACTATTCTTATGTTATGTCAATGATATGCCTATCAGTGTCAAGTGCAAACTCCTACTGTATGCAGATGACAGTGCTCTGTTAGTGACAGGTAAAGACCCACAAGATATTGCTAATGTTTTAACACTGGAACTGGAGTCCTGCAGCAAATGGTTAGTAGACAACAAACTATCATTACACCTAGGGAAAACTGAAGCCATTCTCTTTGGCACGAAACATAAACTGAGAAGGGTAAATAATTTTAATGTTCAGTGTAATGGGGAGTCCATCACTTTGGTTTCATCAGTAAAATATCTGGGAATCCCCTTTGACCCATGCATGTCAGGAGAATTGATAGGGAACAGTGTAGTAAGAAAGCGAATGCCAGGCTGAAGTTCCTGTATAGACAAGCACAGTGTCTACCTACTGAGGCTCGCAGGACCCTATGTCTAGCCCTTATACAATGCCATATGGATTACGCTTGCTCTTCTTGGTACTCTGCCTTGACAAAAAAACTGAAAGATAGACTGCAAATCACCCAGAACAAAATCGTAAGATTCATCCTGGGGCTGGGACCAAGAGAACATGTAGGCCAGGATGAATTACAGCAGTTGGATATGCTGAATGTTGAAGACAGAGTAAAACAACTGAAGCTAAATCTTGTTTATAAAATTGCTCACAAACAATATCCAGAATATCTTGCTGTCAATTTTGTCAAGGTTGTGAACCGCAGCAGTCATAGTACTAGGGGGAGAGAGCACAACTTTGTAGTACCCACAGTCAGTGGCCAGGCTTCAAACACCTTTTATTGTACAGCAATAAAGGAATGGAACAGACTACCCGCACATGCCAAAGCCAGTGATAGCATGAACCAGTTCAAGAAGAGTGCCAAAAAGTGTCTGATGAATGAAGCTACAGAAAGGGAGGGGAATGATTTTCTATTTTTTAGCTAAAATACGTGTAAATTTTACCTTATCCCTAGTAATGACCCTCGTATTGTAGATAGTCTTAATGACCCTCGTGTAGTAGATAGTCTTTTTAGTATGATAATAAGATGTTATCTTCATTGTAGAATAATAAGAAAATGTTATAACCTTTATAGTATAATAATAAGGTAAAAGGACCCCAATGGAAATAAGTCACTCTGTCTGACTTTTTTGGGTTATCCCAGGTTCTCTACACATATGCTGCTATGTATGATAATTCTATGTAACTGTATTTGTGTATACCTGAATAAATTTACTTACTTACAGCCAGGGTCTAGTGCCTCCGGCATCTGGTGTTGTCAGAAGCAAATGAGAGGCAGCCAGGGTCTAGTGCCTCCGGCATCTGGTGTTGTCAGAAGCTAATGAGAGGCAGCCAGGGTCTAGTGCCTCCGGTATCTGGTGTTGTCAGAAGCTAATGAGAGGCAGCCAGGGCCTAGTGCCTCCGGGATCTGTGCTGTCCCGAAGCTAACGAGAGGCAGCCAGGGCCTATGCCTCCGTATCTGGTGTTGTCAGAAGCTAATGAGAGGCAACCAGGGTCTAGTGCCTCCGGCATCTGATGTCAGAAGCTAATGGAGAGGCAGCCCAGGGCCTTGTCCCCCGGCATCGGTGTTGTCAGAAGCTAACGAGAGACAGCCAGGGTCTAGTGCCTCCGGCATCTGGTGTTGTCAGAAGCTAACGAGAGACAGCCAGGGTCTAGTGCCTCCGGCATCTGGTGTTGTCAGAAGCAAATGAGAGGCAGCCAGGGTCTAGTGCCTCCGGCATCTGGTGTTGTCAGAAGCTAATGAGAGGCAGCCAGGGTCTAGTGCCTCCGGTATCTGGTGTTGTCAGAAGCTAATGAGAGGCAGCCAGGGCCTAGTGCCTCCGGCATCTGGTGCTGTCAAAAGCTAACGAGAGGCAGCCAGGGCCTAGTGCCTCCGGTATCTGGTGTTGTCAGAAGCTAATGAGAGGCAACCAGGGTCTAGTGCCTCCGGCATCTGATGTCAGAAGCTAATGAGAGGCAGCCAGGGCCTAGTGCCTCCGGTATCTGGTGTTGTCAGAAGCTAATGAGAGGCAACCAGGGTCTAGTGCCTCCGGCATCTGATGTCAGAAGCTAATGAGAGGCAGCCAGGGCCTTGTGCCTCCGGCATCTGGTGTTGTCAGAAGCTAACGAGAGGCAGCCAGGGTCTAGTGCCTCCGGCATCTGGTGTTGTCAGAAGCTAACGATAGGCAGCCAGGGTCTAGTGCCTCCGGCATCTTGCGCTGTCAGAAGCTAACGAGAGGCAGCCAGGGTCTAGTGCCTCCGGCATCTGGTGTTGTCAGAAGCTAACGAGAGGCAGCCAGGGTCTAGTGCCTCCGGCATCTGATGTTGTCAGAAGCGGGTCGCAATTGAAGTTGATACCAATAAGACAAAGATGTGACCACAAGATTAGCGAGTGAGAAAATCTGGATAGTAATGGTTTTAGTGCAGTGACAGCGTTGCCAAGAGAGCCATCAAAGGAGAAAAGTATGCCTTAAACATCTGGTATTGGCGATACTAAGTTATAAACAAAGTCAGTATATAAAAATCAATATTGTGACCGCAAAATAATTCGAATATCTGGATATTGAAGATCTTAGTGCAATGATAAGACTAGCGTGCGAGTGATAAAGAACAGAAAATGATGAGGTATATAGATGTCAGAAAGGTAGATTACAAGATATCAGAAAACCTTACTCAAGTAGGACCGTGGGGTGAGTACTACACCGAGCATATCGCCTGAGGGGCATATCAATCGAATAGCTGCTGCAGCAAATGCGCTCCAGACAAATGTAAGAACAGCTTTCAGAAATCTACGTAGCGAGTCATTCACCTCAGGCCCATATTCGAATATGGCAGCACCAGCACGGAACCCACACTTGGTCAATCATGTTATGAAATTGGAGAAAGTGTAGAGGTTTACAACGAAACTAGTCCCGTAGCTAAGTGGCACGTCCTATGAGAAGAGGTTAAAGGAACTCAACCTGACTACACTAGAGGAAAGAAGGACTTGGGGTTACATGTAAACGAAGAATATGCTGAGAGGAATTGGTAGGGGAGACAGGGACAGATTGTTTCCCAGATGAAAACAGAAATACGAGAGCACAGCTGGAAATTAAAAAACAATGACGAATCACAGGCATGTTAGCAAATAATTCTTCAGTCTTAGAGTAGTCAGGAACTGGAACGACCTTAAGAATGAAGTAGTGAAGACGGGATCCATACATAGATTTAAGAAGAGGTATGACAAAGTTCTCGAAGCCAGAGGAGAGTGAACCTATAGCGCCAAGTGAAGAGACAGGGCCAGGAGCTGAGACTTGACTTCTGCAAATTCATATATTCAAGGATATATAAATGAGCAAACACACACACACACACACACACACACACACACACACACGCACACACACAGGACCAGGAGCTGTGAATCGACCCTTGAAACTACAAATAGATGTTACACAACCACACACACACTTGCGTGCACAAACAATAACAAGAGACCACTCGTGTTTACTATTTTTCCCCAAGGGGAAAAACCCAAAAAAAAGAGACAAGGGTGAAGTAAGAGTTTACAAAGGGAGTCTGAGGGGGGAAAGCTAGCAAATCGATACTCAAATGCCTAAGAGGCAGAAAACGTGAACAAGTGATGACCTGGGTTTAAAATTTTTTGTTTTCTATTCCTAGCAGATCGGCGGTTGAATTTCGCCTTGTACAGAATAGCACTTTGAATCAATATCAAATGGGGGTAAAACGGCGATACAAAGAACAAAAAGATGAATAACACAAAAAACAAACTACGTAAAGCATTCTAAGAACTCGTTGAAAAGACTTAATCAAGCAACCTGTAAATTTCTAGGGAAATGTTTCACGTGTTTTTGTCATTTATTTTTTGGCTGGTTCTCTTCTATCCCAAAACAAAGAAATTTGATATACTAAAAATGAAAAAAGTAGCACATGACATCTATATTTTTTTATTAACTTGATATACGAGAATATCAATAGCATCCATCGAGAAAAAACTGCAATAATCGACGTTGTTTCCCTAAACCTGAAGAATGAACTGCCGAAAACGTTTAAGAAATGACAAATACCAGCGCAAGGTTCTCCTGATGACTGATGGACTGAACACATCGATTCCAGGTTGAGGGACTGATTACCTCAAACTTCTACTCTCCTTACCCACTTCTACTTTGTATTGGACTGATGAAGCCACTGTGTGGCGAAACGTTTCTTCAATAAAGATTCCCATGTGTTGCATAAGTGTCTCAATTCTTCAACTTGTCGGTTTTCAAAACCATTCATCACAAGAATCTTTACACAGAGCTGATGTCGCCAGTAATCGAGTGGCGAAACGTTCAGTCAATAAAGACTGATAGTGTTCTAGTGCCATACAGAGAGTTCGATGTAAAGGAGGGACTCGAAACCAGATGAACCAGTGTTCGAAGCACTTACGTAAGAGGAAGATCGATGTCATACAAGAATAGAACCAGGTGGAGGCTCGTAAAGAAACACATCTAAATTATTAGAAATTCGGAGAGTAAAGATGTTACATTAAATGGAGGGCATAAGAAACAAGGAATTTCGATGTGCACAAAGAGAAATTTTGGAAAAATGGTAAATTATCTAGTGAACTAATCAAATTATTATAATTACGACTCATAAATGGCACAAAAATAGGCAATAACAAGATTGTGACAATGAAATGTGGGTCCACACAGGAGGTACGAAGTAACGAGATTGAGACGAAACGAAAGAATGGCAGGAAACAGTCAGTCCTAATCCCACCCACTAACAAAATGAAAGTCAGTCCTAATCCCACCCACTAACAAAATGAAATAGTCCTAATCCCACCCACTAACAAAATGAAATAGTCCTAATCCCACCCACTAACAAAATGAAAGTCAGTCCTAATCCCACCCACTAACAAAATGAAACAGTCAGCCCTAATCCCACCCACTAACAAAATGAAACAGTCAGCCCTAATCCCACCCACTAAAAAATGAAACGGTCAGTCCTAATCCCACCCACTAACAAAATGAAACAATTCCTAATCCCACCCAGTAACAGTGGAAAAATCCTAATCCCACCAAACAATAGCGAAAAAATCCTAATCTCACCCACTAACGCGTCAGGAAACAGGACAAGTGTTTCCTGACGCGAGTCTATGTCATATGATGACCCGCTGTTAGAACTTTTAGTCAACTGACCGACGCCTTCCACTGGCTTACCGGTCCACCCCTCTAAACATTATGGTTAGTTATAACCATTTTTCGAGTTAATTGGCAGAAAAGGGTCAGAAAAGAATGAAGTGGGTGTCTGGGAGAATGGAAATGTGTCAGGTAAGGAAGTACCACTAAATCTTCTAAATCTTCTAAATCTTCTAAATCTTCTAAATCTTCACAAAACTGTAACATACCGGAGTGAGAAATATGGGAGGAAGTGCAAAATAAACCCAGTGTAAAGTAGGGATACCATACCTGGAGTATACCTGGAGAGTGTTCCGGGGGTCAACGCCCCCGCGGCCGGGTTTGTGACCAGGCCTCATGGTGGATCAGGGCCTGATCAACCAGGCTGTTACTGCTGGCCGCACGCAATCAAACGTACGAACCACAGCGCGGCTAGTCAGACACCGACTTTAGGTGCTTGTCCAGTGCCCGCTTGAAGACAGCCAGGAGTCTATTGGTAATCCCCCGTAGCCACAGTAAGTGAACATCAACGTCTGTGGTCCCAACATCTTAACAGAAAATATCAGAAACACGTCTGGGATTATTATTATTAAATATTAGCCGGTATTCTCCCGGCCCGGGCCTTTTCCAAGTGGTGGCCCGGCTTTGGCTCCCTCTTTAGGGAGTGTCTGAGACCTAAGTCTCCCATGGGAGGAGGCACAAGTACCTCCTCATCTTTGGGACCAACTGTCCCCAGGCCTAGCCACAAGCTAGGCCTCTCTGGTCTGCCATCCCCGCCTCAAGGGGGCTAATGGGAATAACAGTCTTATGAGCTAAAGGCTCGGGCTCAGGCACCTACCCTACCCTAGAAGGGTTAGGCATGGTGTCGATGCACGTCTGGGACAAGTGTTGATATCTTTTGGTAATCCCCCGTGGCCACAGTAAGTGAACATCAACATCTGTGGTCCCAGACTATTCAACATCTTAACAGAAAATATCAGAAACACGTCTGGGACAAGTGTGGATATCATCAAGGGAAAACTTGGACATCTCCTCAAAGTGCCAGATCAACTAGGCTTGGTAGACATGTTGGCCAATGGGACTCCAGCAGCAACAACCTGGTCGACCAGACAAGCCTGACCCAGGGCCGGGCGAGAAAGACAAACACTTGCTCTTATTTGAACTACCAGATAATAAACACCCAGGGAGAAAGGGGTAAACGAGAAAAATAATAGAATTCTGGCTGGTTACAACCTAGACGAATGATCGAGCCTCCATCACTCCTAATGCTTTATGACCCATATGGGTTTATTGCTTAAGGAAATATACAATTAACGATATTCTGACCCAAATCTTCAGGAAGCAATGCAGTGACCTAAACTTCTGTTAAAATATATATTAAAATATAGCCACAGAGGGGTAGATAAATAGTGATATTAGAGACGAACGAAGTATGAAGAAGGAACAGTTATGATTATATTGCAGAAATTACCTCTCATGAGTTACACCTGGGTTAACACCTGGGGTTACACCTGGGTTAACACCTGGGGTTACACCTGGGTTAACACCTGGGTTAACACCTGGGGTTACACCTGGGTTAACACCTGGGGTTACACCTGGGTTAACACCTGGGGTTACACCTGGGTTAACACCTGGGGTTACACCTGGGTTAACACCTGGGGTTACACCTGGGTTAACACCTGGGTTAACACCTGGGGTTACACCTAGGTTAACACCTGGGGTTACACCTGGGTTAACACCTGGGTTACACCTGGGTTAACACCTGGGGTTACACCTGGGTTAACACCTGGGTTACACCTGGGTTAACACCTGGGGTTACACCTGGGTTAACACCTGGGGTTACACCTGGGTTAACACCTGGGGTAACACCAGGGGTTACACCAGGGATTATACCTGGTGTAACACCTGGGGTTACACCAGGAGTTACATCAAGGGTTACACCTGGGATAATACCTGGGGTTACACCAGGGTTACAAAAGGGGTTACACCTGGGGTAACACCTGGGGTTACACCAGGGGTTATACCAGAGGTTACAAAAGGGGTTACACCTGGGGTAACACAAGGGGTTACACCAGAGGTTACAAAAGAGGTTACACCTGGGGTTACACCAGGGGTTACATCAGGGGCATCACCAGGGACAATATCAAGTGCAACACCAGGGGTAACACCATGAGAAACACCAAGGGTAACACCAAAGGTATCACCAGGGTTAACAGCAGAAGTAACAATATGGGTAACACCAGGTGTTACACCTGGGATAACACCAGGGGTGACACCAGGGGTAACACCAGGGGCATCATCAAGGGTAACACCACAGGTAACACCAAGAGTAACTCCATGGGTAACACCAGGGGCAATGTCAGTGGTAACACCAAGGGTAACACCAAGGGTAGCACCAAGGGTAACACCAAGGGTAACACCAAGGGTAACACCAAGGGTAACACCACAGGTAACACCAAGAGTAACTCCATGGGTAACACCAGGGGCAATGTCAGTGGTAACACCAAGGGTAACACCAAGGGTAGCACCAAGGGTAACACCAAGGGTAACACCAAGGGTAACACCAAGGGTAGCACCATGAGTAACACCAGGAGTAACACCAGGAATAACACCTGGGGGTAACACCAGCCAATAAGGAGTGGGATTAGAGTGAGGCAAATTGAAAATGTCTCTCCGACAATAAGAAATTAAAGTTCAGAACATTAAAAGGCGCCCGAAAGCAGAAGTGTGAAAAAAATACTTTTGTTCATTTAATGAATTTCATAAATCCAGTGCCAATTAGGAATCAGGTCATTTAACAGGTCAAAATAAAGATTTTTACATAATTCACCAGCCTTTTAAAAGACCCCACTAACACCACAAATAGCCATTTATTCAATACTAAGCATTATTCGGGCCACAGTGAGAAACTAATTTCGCCTTGCATTGAGAGTTATAAAGGACATATGATTTCATCTTCCTGGAAGACGCATGACGTCGGGTATTGAATCAGACATGATTTGTAAGATTGAGGTCTGACGCCATCGAGGATTTGATCACAACTCTCGCTTCAGTACCTATTTTCCTTCTGGTTATTAAAAAGAGGGAAGGGTGCTGGATGGGTAACTGAGATTTCAGTCCACCTGAGGCATTTCGTTCATAGTTTACGTTCAGAAGTGTAAAATCTATGTATTAGTAACATTCACTAAGCGTGAACTAGTATCAGCAGTGAGACAGTCTTAGTGAAAGAAGTCATCCAAAGTAGAAGTACCAAGGACAACAAACAGGCACAATACCGTTACTGGAATACCCAAATAACTCGCACGTAGTAGACAGGAGCTTACGACAACGTTTCCGTCCGACTTGGACCATTTACAAAGTCACACTAACAGAAAGGAGAGTCGGACCGGAATGTCGTCGTAAGCTCCTATCTCCTGTGTGTGGGTTATCTGTGCAAACATGACTCACGGAATCGTAATGACACAATTGCAAACAAACCATACCACGGGCGGGGATAGAACCCGCGATCAGAGAGTCTCAAAACTCCAGCCCGTCGCGTTAGCCACTAGACCAGCTAGCCACAATAAGATTCATCCAACTAGGTATATTTCTACACCATAGGAAGGTTAGCATAGGCACCACTGTGACCACAAATGCCCGTGGTATGGTTTGTTTGCAGTCGTGTCATTACGATTTCGTGAGTCATGTTGACGGCATTGAGGGGACTTGAGCTAGAGTTCGTCACGGCCACGCTAGCTGGAGATTCGTCTGTAAAAACTTGCATTTGTGGTCACAGTGGTGACCTATGCTAACCTTCCCATGGTGTAGAAATATACCTAGTTGGGCGAATCTTATTGTGGCTAGCTGGTCCAGTGGCTAACGCGACGGTCTGGAGTTTTGAGACTCTCTGACCGCGGGTTCTTTCCCAGCCCGTGGTATGGTTTATCTGTGTAAAGTTCTAAGGAGATCAGTTTTTGGCCCCATGAGTCCCCTACATGGTCCTGTTTTAAGAATGATGCAACATTCATTAAAAGTTAGACATGGCTTACAAAAAGCTGCATTAGGAATCACGAAATCGTAATGACACGATTGCAAACAAATATAATGATCTGTTTGCAGTTGTGGTTCTGCTGTTTCGTGAGTCATGATGGCTGCTTTGAGGGGACTTGAGCTAGTGTTCGTCACATCCACGCTGGCCGGAGATTAATCTGTAAAAACTTGCATTTGTGGTCACAATGGTGGCTCATGCTAACCTTCCTATGGTGTATAATATACCTAGTAAGATGAATCTTATTGTAGCGAGCAGACCCAGTGGTTAACGCACTGGCCTGGAGTTTTACGACTCATTCGCCATGGGTTCAAACCTCACCCTTTCCGTGATTTTTTTTTTTTAGCTGAAATAAATCATGAACAGGTTGAAGGACTAATTAAAAACTACGTTAATTCAACACTGACACTTGTGAAAAATGGTATAGTGACACCGACAAGATGTGGGAAAAAAACACTTATGTACTCGTAGAGAAAGGTTTCCTCTAATATATCTTTTGAACTGTGCATAGGTGTCTTTTTACACTGACACATGTACTATAAAATGCAGTCAAACGAATGGGCAAAAAAAAAATGATAACTTAGGAATATACACAAGCAAAATAACATCTGCGACAGATGTAACATCTGCGACAGATGTAACATTTGCGACAGATGTAACATCTGCGACAGATGTAACATTTGCGACAGATGTAACATCTGCGACAGATCCCAGCATCATTGCGATGCAACATCAGCTGCAGTTTGCGCATCAGCTGCAGATGCAACACAGCTGCAGATGCAGCATTCAGCTGCAGATGAAAACATCAGCTGCAGTTTGCAGAAATCAGCTGCAGATGCAACATCAGCTGCAGATGCAGCATCAACAATATAAGAACTGGATAATATAACAGTCAGCAAGGAATTTAATTCAGAATCGCTTTAAAAATATTGAGATGGTCCAGATTTTTGCTTGCAGATTAGCCTCTGAGGTTCACAAATTTAATCTGAGGGGAAGTGACGTGTTGAGCCTCACTTAAAACACACACAAAGTTATAAGTATTGACAAAAAAGTAAGTTATAGGAAATTGGAAAAGTAGAAGTAAGTAAGATTAAGGTCAAGGAAACGAAGACATAAAAATCACAGATAAAAATCTAATCGAAAATAGTTTAAAAGAAAGCTGAAAAAGAAAACCGTGAGTTCCGAGGACAGTGAAATACACGACGAGGGAATGGAGTTTAACATTCTATACTGACTATATCATATTTACATATGTGAAGATATTGTAGGTCAGAAAACACTGCCTTAACATACAGGTAACACTTTCTAGATACATAAAAAACAAAAGAAAGAAGGAACACTGCAACAGCCTACTGACCCATCGGAGCAGGTCCATCCCTTCCCCCCCCCCCCACCCGGATTAGCCCAATGACCCACCCCGTCTGGTCATCCCCACTCAAGGAAGAAGCACGGCACCAGACCCAGCAGCACTAGCTAGTCAGGTTCAACTCACACCCAGCCACGTCCACTCATGTATTTATCTGACCTATTTTTAAACCTACAAAACGTTTTGGCCTCAATAACTGTACTCGGGAGTTTGTTCCACTCATCCACAACTCTATTATCAAATCAGTGCTTTCCTATATCCTTCCTGAGTCTGAATTTTTCCAACTTGAAACCATTGCTGCGAGTCCTGTCTTGGCTGGAAATTTTCAGTAAGCTATTTACATCCCCTTTATTTATTCCTGTTCTCCATTTATACACCTCGATCATATCCCCCCTAATTCTACGCCTGTCGAGAGAGTGCAGATTCAGGGCCTCAGATTTCTGATACTTGGGATCATCTTTGCCATCCTCCTCTGTACGTTTTCCAGAACATTTATATCCATTCTGTAATACGGTGACCAGAACTAAGCAGCATAGTCTATAAGACACATAGGCAACAGTTAGGCAACTTTATTCCGAAACGTTTCGCCTACACATTAGGCTTCTTCAGTCGAATACAGAAAGTAGGCAGGAACAGTAGAGATGTGAAGACGATGTAATCAGTCCATCACCCTTGAAGCCGTAGTAATTTGAGGTTGTCAGTCCTTCGGCCTGGAGAAGTTCAGTTCCATAGTCAGGAACTGACTATGGAACTGACTATGGAACTGAACTTCTCCAGGCCGAAGGACTGACAACCTCAAATTCTACGGCTTCAAGGGTGATGGACTGATTACATCGTCTTCACATCTCTACTGTTCCTGCCTACTTTCTGTATTCGACTGAAGAAGCCTACTGTGTAGGCGAAACGTTTCGGAATAAAGTTGCCTAACTGTTGCCTATGTGTCTTACCTACCAACCTGTCGGTATTGTATACCATTTTGATGTTCAGCATAGTCTAAATGAGGCCTAACCAAGGATATATAGAGTTGAAGAACAACCTGTGGACTTCTATTATTTATACTTCTACACATAAAGCCAAGAATTCTGTTAGCTTTATTGCGAACACTAATGCACTGTTGTCTTGGTTTTAGATTACTGCTAACCAGAACTCCTAAATCCTTTTCACAATCAGTGGTATTAAGATCTACATTATTTAGTTTATATGTGGCATGGTTATTTAACTGTCCAACATTTAGAACTTTGCATTTATCAATATTAAACTGCATCTGCCACTTCTCCGACCATTTCATCAGTCTATTCAAATCATCCTGGAGTGCTCTAGTGTCCTCATTAGAATGAATTGGACGGCCTATTTTGGCGTCATCAACAAATTTGCTTATGTCGCTATTTATTCCCTCATCTATGTCGTTTATGTAGATTGTGAACAACAACGAGCCCAACACTGACCCCTGAGGAACACCGCTTGTGACGTGCCCCCATTCTGATTTCTCCCCAATTATGCAAACTCTCTGCTGCCTATTTGTCAGCCATGCCTCTACCCAGGAAAAAAAATTCTATTCCGTGTGCCTTAAGTTTTCTCAATAGCCTCTGGTGTGGAACTCTATCGAAAGCCTTACTGAAGTCCATATACACAATATCATATTCATTACCATGATCTACCTCCTCAAACACCTTAGTGAAAAAAGTTAGTAAATTCTTAAGACAGGAACGCCCCTTTGTAAAACCATGTTGAGATTCATTAATCAATCTGTGTCTGTCAAGATGGCTACGAATTGCTTCAGCAATTATTGATTCCATAAATTTTCCCACTATGGAGGTAAGGCTTATTGGTCTATAGTTCGAAACCAAGGACCTGTCACCTGCCTTGTAAATAGGTATTACAGATTACGACTCGAGATCTTTAGTATATATAGAGAGATCTCCTGACTTACGTTGCGCTCACGCTGTGAGATAGAAAAAAGCCTCACAGCGTGAGTAAAACACTGGAAGATAAATCTCTCGAGTTATATGTATTTGGAGATTGCTTTAATCCGTACCTCACAGATTAGAGGATTTTTTTTTACCCTGAGACGACAGGCTAAAGGACACTCGTGTAGTTGATTGGATGGAAACCCCATTAACCAACCTTTACCATTCTATCCAGTCAATCACAAGTTGATTATAGCAAGCACCTTTGGAAACACAGGTGACTGATGCAGTGTTATGTGAGTCACTAGTGTGAGAATAGATGTCTCTCACAGGTGTGTGAGCTCTAGGTATGTGAGAAACACTTGAGTGAATCAAAAAAGTACGAATTACAGGTGTGTCATCAACGAGAGTATGAACCACAGGTGTGTGAATACCGGATGCGTGAACCCCAAATGAGTGAAGCAAAGGTGTGGGAATCATAGGTAAATTGTGTATTTCTGTTGTTCATCACTGGTGTACATCATAGGTATGAACCGCAGACGAGAGAACAGTAGGAATGTTTATCACAGGTGCGTGAACCACCACAGGTGTGCGTGAACCACCACAGGTGTGCGTGAACCACAGGTGTGTGTGTGAACCACCACAGGTGTGCATGAACCACCACAGGTGTGCGTGAACCACCACAGGCATGTAAATCACCACAGGCATGTGAACCACCACAGGTGTGTGAACCAGAGGAGTCAGGTCAGGGAGTATTAGGGATGGATGAGGATGATGGGTCTATCACACAAGCACTGCTCTATGTAAGAGGTATTCAGCTCCCTTGTGCTGCCTTCTGGCTTTGACGTGAGGCACTGTAATTACATCAAAAATGGATGGTGATGGTGGTGGGGAAGATTGTGGTGGAAATTTTGGTGGTTGGGGGCTGGTTGGTGGTGGTTTTGGGTAGTACTGGTGGTAGTTGTAGTGGTGTGTATGTGTGTGTGTGTGTGTGTGTGTGTGTGTGTGTGTGTGGGTGTGTGTACTCAATTGTGGTTGCAGGGATCGAGACTCAGCTCCTGGCCCCGCCTCTTCACTGATCTCTACTAGGTCCTCTCGCTCTCTCTCGCTCTCTGTTTCCTGAGCTATGTCATACCTCGTCTTAAGGCTATGTATGGTTCCTGCCTCCACTACATCACTTGCTAGGCTATTCTACTTCCTGACTATGACTGAAGAAATACTTCCTAACATCCCTCTGACTCGTCTGAGTTTTCAGCTTCCAGTTGTGACCCCTTGTTTCTGTGTCCCATCTCTGGAACATCCTGTCTCTATCCACCTTATCTATTCCACGCAGTATTTTGTATGTCGTTATCATGTCTCCCCTGGCCCTCCTGTGTGTGTGTGTGTTTGTGTGTACTCGCCTATTTGTGGTTGCAGGGGTCGATTCAAAGCTCCTGGCCCCCTCTTCTTCGCTTATCGTTATTAGGTCTACTCTCTCCCTGTTTCAAGGGCTTTATCGTACCTCTTCTTAAAGCTTTGTATGGATTCTGTCTTCACTTCATCACTCACCAGATTGTTCTACTTCCTGGCAACTCCGTGTGTGTGTGTGTGTGTGCGTGTGTGTGTGTGTGTGTGGTGTGTGTGTGTGTG
Source organism: Cherax quadricarinatus (assembly GCF_026875155.1). NCBI lineage: Eukaryota > Metazoa > Arthropoda > Malacostraca > Decapoda > Parastacidae > Cherax > Cherax quadricarinatus. The sequence continues at coordinate 10,527,316 of NC_069492.1, read as the reverse complement.
TGTGTGTGTGTGTGTGTGTGTGTGTTTGAGCTTACCTATTTGTATTTATCTGTTTGTTGAAGCTGGGGTCGAGTCTCGGATCCTTGCCTCGCCTCTCTCCTGCCAGCAAATCCCTATTATTCCAATTTTTAAAACAACGTGTAGATCCTACCTTTGCCACTTCGCAGTCTACTTCGTGCCTCATCCTGACTACTTCTATCATCCTCGTGAATGATCACTGTTTTAATTTCATAAGAACATAAGAACATAAGAAAGGAGGATCACTGTAGCAGGCCTGTTGATCTATACTAGGCAGGTCCTTTACAATTCATCCCACTAACGAAACATTTTCCCAACCCAATCCTCAATGAGGAAATGGTATGGTGATACCGACAAGATGTGGAAAAAGACACTTATGTACAGTTCAGGACATTTATTAAAGGAAACGTTTCGCCACGAGTGGCTTCTTCAGTCCTAATACAGAGAAAACTAAGAAAACACACATATATATAGTGGTGGGAGTCAGGTGAGGTGAAGCGTGGTAGAGGTGGTAGTATTTGTAATTAAAGGTAATTTTTAA
>NC_069492.1:10504212-10526257 GCF_026875155.1 Cherax quadricarinatus | reverse complement strand
CAAAATTAAGCTTTCATTTTTCCCACTTAAAAAAAAGTTTACCCTTTTTTCATAGGTTAAACCGGTAATATTTCCCAAAAAATCCAAAAAATGCCAAACTTGGGCCCCCAATAAGAAACCGGCGGACCGCCCTTTAAACAAATTTAAAAAGTATAAAAACCCCTTTTTTTTCGCAATTACATATTGTTTATTTTTTAAAAAACCCTTGTTTTAAAATAAAATCAAAAGCCCCCGGGAGGGAAATTTTCATTTTGTCCTAAGGGTGGGGTTTCCAAAAAACTTTAAAAAAAATCTTCAAAAAAACGGGAAAGGCAATTTGGGGTTCCAAATTGACCAATTTATTAAAACTAAAAATTTAAAAAAAAGAAAACAAAACACAACAGAAAAGCCCCATCTAACAAATAGGATACAGTCAGTCCCCATTAATAGGGTTTTTCCATCACTTTTCTTAAACCCCTCACTCCCATTTTTTCCAGTTTTTAATTTTAACAACTCGGGAAACCACTACCGGGCTTTTTAGTCCAAATACCAAATTTAAAGACTCACCCCCCCTTTTCAGGGCCACCAACCCCTTTTCCTGTAACTACTCATTCTCAAAACTAAAACCCCTTTTTCAGTCCCCCATCACATTTTTCATTACCAAAAATCCCGTCCCTTTCAATTCAGACTCCTACACATCCAATCTTGGGGGAGCAACCGGGGGGGTCCCCACATGGAAAACCTCGGCCCCGCCTTACAAACCATATCATAAATTTCTTCATACTTTTTTTTTTAACCCTTTTTTTTTTTAATGACATTTCCCGGGACCAAACATTTTCTATTAAAAATTTTCCTATTTTCAAGTATTTTTCAAAACCATTCTTTTTTAACTAACATCACAATTTTTATTTTTTATTTAAATTTTTTACAAAGGGGTTTAAAACCCCCACATTCCCAAAAGACCCAAATTAAATTTCAGAAAATCCCATGATTCCTTACTCACAAAACATTTTTCAGTATCACATAAATTCTTCATACCACAAAACCATTCCCAGTACCCATACACATCTTCAGTACTCACATAACATTCTTCAGTACTACATACCATTCTTAGTACCACATACACTTTTTCAGTACTCACAACACTTCTTCATATTCACATACACATTCTTCATTTCCACATACACATTCTTCAGTATACTAAAATTTTCCCTTCAGAAATCACATACACTTCCTCAGTACTCACATACACATTTTTTCAGTATTCACACACACTTCATTACTCACATCACATTCTTCAGTCCAAAACAATTCCTCTACTCAATACACTTCCCCATACCCACATACACATTCTTCAGTACTCACATCACATTCTCAGTATCACAAACACATTCTCAGTATTACATACATATTTTTTCAGTACTCACATACCATTTTCAACTACATACACTTCTTAGTCTCACTACACTTTCTCAGTACTCACACTTTCTCATCTAAAATACACATTCTTCAGTCTCACATCACTTTTTCCCAGACTCACAAACACATTCCCCAGTACTCACATTTTTTTCAGTATCACATACTTCTAATACCCATACACACCCCTTCAGTACTCACAAAAACCATTCTCAGTACCACATACACATTCTAATACCACATAAAATTTCCCTCAGATCCCCCATACACAAAATCTTCAGACTCACATACCATTCCTCGTACCACTACACATTCTTAGTTTTACAAAACACTTTCCCTCATTCCTCACATACACTTTCTCATACTCACATACACTTTCCCTCATACTAAATCACTTTCCCTCGTACCACATAACTTCCCTTCAGACTCCATACACATTCCCAGTACCACATACACTTCCCTCAGTACTCACATACAATTTTTCATATTACAACACATTCTTCATATTTCACAACAATTCTTCAGTACCACATACACATTTTCAGTACCCAATACACTTCCCTAAGTCTCACATACCATTCTCAGTATCAATAAAATTTCTTCAGTTCACTTACACACCCTCAAAACCCATACACCCAAAATAAAACATTTCCCCAGTACCACATACACTTTCTTCAGTACACTACCACCCTAGCCCAAAAACAATTTTTTTCAGTATCACATACCTTCTCAGTACTCCATAAATTCTTCGACCACATAACTTTCCCCTCAGTCCACAACACTTTCTTCATACTCACATAACACCCATTCCTTCCAGTACTCAATACCTTTCCCTCGTATCAAATACACATTTTTTCAGTACTCACTACACATCCTCAGTACTCACATACAATTCTTCATACCAAATACCATTCTTCAGTACTCACATACACATTCCTAGTCCACATACACTTTCTTCATACCCCACAAACATTCTTCATACTACATACACACCCTCAGAACTCACATACACATTTTCATTACTCACATACACACCCTCGTACCACATACACTTTTTTAGTACTCACATACACATTCTCAGTCTAAAACCATTTTCAGTACCACTACACACCCTCAGTACCACTACACACCCCTTATTCTCAATACACATTTTTCAGTATCACATACACATTTTTTATACCCTTTACACTTTTCTTCATATCACATAAAATTTTCCCTCAGTACTCAATACACATTCCAGTACTCACATACACTTTCCTCAACTCCATACACATTCTTCTACTCCATCACTTTTTTTTAAGTACTCACATACAATTCTTCAGTCCCAAAACACTTCTTCAGTCTCAATACACTTTTCCCTCAGTATACAACACTTCTTCGTACTCAATACCATTCTTCATATACATACATTCCCAAGTATACTAACTTTTCTTTACTCACATACACATCTCAGTCCCAACATACACTCTTCAGTACTCACATACACATCCCAGACCACATACACATTCTTCAGTACTAATACACATTTTAAGTACCAATACACATTCTTCAGTACTCACACATTTTCGTACTCACAAAACCCCTTTTCAGTACTCACATACACTTCCTAAGTCTCAATACCATTCTTCAGTACACAACAAATTCTAAGTACTCAAACACATTCTTCAGTACACATACAAAATTTTTTCAGTACTAAATTTACACCCCTTTCAGTACCACATACACTTTCCTACACCAATACACATTCTTCAGACTCACAACAAATTCCTAAGTACTCACATACACATTTATACTCACACATTTTTTCTTTCTCAAAAAAACCATTTTTAAATTTCCCATCCCACCAAACCCTAACATTTTCAGTACTCACATACAATTCTTCAGTATCACAACCTTCTTCATACTACAACACATTCTTCAGTACTCACAACCATTCCCTCAGTACTCAATACACTTTCCCTCAGCACTCACATACACATTCTTCAGTCCCACATACACATTCCTAATACTCACATAAACTTTTCTTCATACCAACATTTTCAGTTCTCACAACACTTCTTCATCTCACATACACATTCTTCGTCTCACATACACATTTTCAGTACTCACATACACACTCCCAAACCCTTCTTCATACTCACATACAATTCTTCAGACTCACATACACATCCTCTACTCACATACACTTCCTAGCCTACAACACATTCTTCATCTCCAAAATTTCCCCTTAAAAAAAATTTTTTCAATACACATTCTTCAGTTTCACATACACATTTCAGTACTCACTAAAATTTCTTCAGTACTCACATACACTTTCTTCGTACCCACATACCATTTTTCGTACTCAATAACTTTTTCAGTACTCCATAACATTCTTCATAACACATAACACCCCTCCACTCAATAACTTCCCTTCATACTCACATAACATTCCTAAGTACCCAATAAACATTTTTCGTATTTCCCCCTTTTAAAACACATTCTCATAACTCCTTTTAAACCCCAAAAATTCTTCATACTCACATACACATCCCCGTACTACATAAACATTCCTCAGATCACATACCATTTTTCTATAAAATACCCCTTCCTAAGTACTCAAACACATTCTTCATAAAACACCTTTTTTAAACACTTTCCCTTCAGTACTCAATCCATTCTTCAGTATCACATACACATTCTTCGTACTCACTACACATTTTTCAGTCTCCCATACACTTCTTAGTCCACAACACATTCTTCAGTCTCCCTACAATTCCTCATACTCACAAAAACATTCCCCCTTACTCACAAAACATCCCAAACCACAAAACATCCCAGTACTCACAAAAAACATTCTCATACTCACATACACATTCCTCATTACTCACAAAACTTTCCCTCATACTCACATACACTTCTCATACTCACCCATCCCACATTCTTCGTACCACATACACTTTCCCTAGTACTCACTACCATTTTTCAGAACTCACATACACTTTCCCTCAGTACTCACAACACTTTCCCTTCAGTATTCCAAACATTTTTCAGTAAAAACACTTTTTCCCACTTTCCCTTCCAAGTGCTCACATACAATTCCTAGTCCCACTACACTTTCCCTCAGTACTCACATACACTTTCCTCATACCACAAACACCCCTCAGACCACTAACATTCCTCAGTACTCACAAAAACATTCCAGTACTCCATACACTTTCCTCGTACCACATACACATTTTTCGTACTCCATACACATTCCCAGTATACATAACTTTTTCAGTATCACATACACATTTTTCAGTCTCACATACACATTCCAGTACTCACATACACTTTTTTCAGTCTCACAACACATTCCTCATACTCACATACACTTCCTCTCTCACATAACATCTTCATTACTCCCAATACCCTTTCCTCAGTACCCATAAAATTCTTCAGTCTCACATCACATTCTTCAGAAACCACATACACTTCCCTAGTATACATACAATCTCGTACTCACAAACCATTCTTCGTACTCACATACACATTCTTCAGTACCACAACACATTCACCATACCCTCACCCTAAACCCATACACTCTTCAGTCCAAAATACACTTCCTCAGTACTCACTACACTTTCATACTCCAAAACCCTTTCCTCATACCCAAACAAACATTCCTATTCTAAATTTCCCATTCTCAAATCACATACACATTTTTTTCGGGACTCCATACACATTCTCGTATCACTACACATTCTTCATCCCACAACACATTCACGTACTCACATCACTTCTTCAGTACTCACATAACATTCTCAGTACTCACATACACTTCTTCAGTCCCAACATACACATTTCATCATACTCACATACACATTCTTCAGTATTCACATACACTTTCCCTAAAAAAATTTTCAGTACTCACATACACATTCTCATCCAATACCCCATTCTTCAGTACTCACATCCCCTTAATAACAAAAATTCTTCAGTCCACAACCTTCTCAGTATTAATACACATTTTCATAAAAATACACATTCTCTACCACATACTTTTTCCCAAAGTACTCACATACCATTCTCAGCTCACATACACATTCCCAGTATCACATACACATTCTCGTTACATACACATTTTCAGTACTCACATCACTTTCCTCGTACTCACATACAACATTACAACACATTCCTCAGTACTCACTCACATTCTTCGTCTCACATCACATTCTCAGTACTCACATACACATTTTTTCAGTACTCACATACACTTTCTTCATACTCACATCACATTCTTCTTACCACATACCTTTCCCTAGTACTCACTCACTTTCCTCAGAAATCACAACCTTTCTTCCCTTTCTTTTACATCTTTTCTTTTTTCTTTTCCTCCTTTTAGTACTCACTACCATTTTCATACTCACATACACTTCCAAGTTCACTACAAAACCCTCGTACTCAATCCACATTCTTTTACTACAACACATTCTCAGTATCCATACACATTTTTCATATTCACATACACTTCTTCAGTACTCACATACAAAATTCAGTACTCACATCCTTCTATGCTCACAACACTCCCCCGTACCAATACACATTCCCCTTCCCCCTTTTCATACTCACTACCATTCCTCAAAACCCATACACATTCTCAGTCCCACATACACATTCTCAGTACTCACATAAACCACCACAAAATTTCCCTCAGTTACTCACATTCCTTTTCTTCCTTTCTTTTTTCCCCCCTTTTTTCTTTCCACATCCTTCCTGTTCACTGCCTTTTTCTTCGTATAAAAATACACATTCCTCAGTACTCACATACACTTTTCTTCATGCTAAAATACACCTCCGTACTCACATACACATTATTAATACCCATACACTTTCCTCAGTATCACATACACATTTTTTCAGTACTCACATACACTTTCTTCAGTACTCACATACACTTCATCAATACTCACATACAACCCTCATACCACATACACATTCTTCAGTGCTCAATACAATTCCCCTAGTACCCATACACTTCCCAGTACTCACATGAAATTTCCCTCATACTCACATACACATTCCCAGTACTACATACACTTTCCCCATACTCACATGCACTTTCTCATACTCACAAACATTCATCAGTACTACATACCATTTCATCATACTCACATACACATTCCTCATACTCCATACCATTCATCAGTACTCCATCACATTCCTCATACTCCACAACACATTTTTTCAGTACCCTCACATCACATTCCTCAGTACTACATAACATTCTTCAGTGCTCCATAACATTCCTCATACTCCTACACTTTCTTCATGCTCACATCACATTTTCAGTATCACATACACATTCTTCAGTATACTTTCACATTTTTTCATGCTCACATACACTTCTTCAGTACTCACAACACATTCCTCATACTCACATACACATTCTTCATATCACATACACATTCCTCATACTCACATGAAAATTCTTCAGTACTACATACACTTTTCATCAGTACCCATACACATTTTTCTACTCACTACAATTCTCAGTACTCTCTACATATTTTTCGTCTCACATACACATTCATCAGTGTAAACCATTCTTCAGTACTCACATCACATTCATCAGTACTACATACACTTTCTTCATACTCACAAAAACCATTATCAGTACTCAATACCATTCTTCAGTATACAACACTTATCAGACTCACATACACATTTTCGTACTCCAACACATTCACAGTACTCACATACACATTCCTCAGTTCCTAAAAATTTCATCAGTACTCACATACACATTCTCATATACTAAAATTTCATCAGTACTCACATACACATTCCTCAGTACTCCAACACATTCACAGTACTCACTAACATTTCATACTCACATACACATTCTTCGTACCACAACACTTTTCCTCAGTATCACATACACTTCCTCAGACTCACATAAATCTTCAGTACTCACATACACTTTCCTCAGTACCACATACACATTCTCGTACCACATAACTTCATCAGACTCACATACCCCTCAGTGAATTAATAATCCTGAAAATAAACTTTAAATACCTTTGAGAGAAAAAAATTATTTTAAAAAATTCTAAATAACTTTAAATTTTTTTTTAAATGTTTTTATTAACTGTAAAAAAACGCGGGGACCCCTTTCAAACAAAACAGTAACGTCTGCAGTTAATGTAAAACAAATCAATTGACTGAATAAAAATTCTATTGCAATACAATCATTTGTTAAAGTAGTTCCCGTGTTTTTTTTACATTATTATTAACATGTGATCCCTCGTGGAGGTGTTTTGGGGGTCAGCGCCCCCCGGGCCCCGGTCTATACCGGCCCTCCAGTGCCATCAATCTCCTAATATGTTGTTTTTAAGTGAATCTGACGCCCTAATTCTTCATGTTGCAAGGGCAGATAATGGTCTTGTAGATCTCGATGCCTCGGGGAAAATTTTTTTCTCTTTGAGGAATTCTTGTTATCATGGAAAAAGGATTGGTGTTCGGTTGATGGGGAAAAGCCGAGGCAGAATGTTGATGGGCACAACACTAACAAAATTTAATCCTAATCTGACTTTTTTCCAAATTTTGTCTCAGTACAAAAAAAAATATGGTAATAAATTAGACACATGTAACACTAGGGTTCTTTTTTTATGGAAACTTCATCACACATTGTTTTAAAATCATTCCCTAAACAAACGGACAATGAAGGTTAGGATTTTAAGGTTTTTCAGTGGGGTCTCCGTCACCCTGGAGATGACACTAATTCCTACTGTTGGCCAATTTTTCCCACAAAAAACCCCCCAAGGTTGCAATTTTCAAATAAATCAACTTGTCGGTTTCGAGTGAATGTGTAATTTTTTTTTATAGTTTCCGCCCCAACTCCATTGCCAAACACGTTTCAAACAACTTTTCCAATCCCTCTTTCCCAAGTATCTCCCCCACAACCACGACCAAAAGGCATTCCCAGTAATAGACGGAAAAGCCCCTCCTCGCGGGGGTATACATAATCCCTTTAAATGAATGCAAAAATTTAGGGGGAAAAACATAAAAGAGACTTCCCAAGCAGATTTCAAAAACCCCAGTACGCAGCAGATTTGACATTCAAGGAATGCCGTGTTCAAACCCCAAAATTTCACAAAAACCCATTTAACAACTGCGAAATTCCAGACTTATCGCCAGAGAGGCAACACTCAGATCGAAGAACCGGACTCATCACCCCATCTGTTACCCAAACAACTTAAACCCAAAAACACAATGGGACCGACTCACTCAGTGGTGACCGTACTTACTCTTAAAGATTTGTCTATAGCCTCTGAAACTAAAACCAAGATGCCTCTCTTAGCAACTCGCCAGCACAAAAAGAGGATTTTGGGGTTGCAAAAGCTCGGTACAGCAACGACGGAGAAAAAAAAAGAGATTCATAGTAATCTTCCTTTTGGGGGTCCTCAGGTAAAGGGGGGAACCTAGTTAGGGGCCCTGGAACATGGAACGAAGCTAAGAAGATCAAGAAACTGTTTTGGAGTTTCAGAACAACAAAGACCAAAAGACTACTGTGGAAGCTTCCCAAACCCCTTTTCAGTGGGGGGTTTTGGAACGTACAATGAGTACCAAAAAAGATTGGGAGAGGAGGGTGAGTCGACATCCCTGAAAACCCCAAAGAGGACCATCGAAACATCACACAAACTCCGCCCGTGAAGGTAGAAAATTGTTTTAGTTGGGACAGTCAGGGGAAAAAAGATGGGTAGGGCTTTTTGTCTTAGGGGCAGGAAAGGAGGGGGAGGGGTTTTTTTTCCTGAGTAGAAGGGGTATATTGTTAGCCCTCGGATGATATCATGAAGGGGAAGGCAATCCCATTATCTGCCTCAGTGGGGAGGCAACAATGTTGGGAATGTGGAGGAAAACCTGATTAGGGTACAGGGCAGAAAAAAAAAAAAAAATTAGAAAAGGGTGGGAACCCTGGAATAGGCTTTTGCCCCTTAGAGGGGTTAAAAATGGATGGTTCCAGGGCAATTGTTGGGTGGAAAACACTGGAAGGAAAATACAGCAACATTCCACCAAACTGGGGCCTCTTCTAAGGCAGAAATACGGTAAAGCCAGGGATGGGGTTACTTTTAGATTTGGGGGGGGGCCTGCCAAGCGTGGAGGGGGGTGTTAGTCTTTTAAACTAAAATAGTTAGCGGAATGTTTTTTTTTTGGGGGGAGGGGAAATCAATTCATTCTGAGTCAGTGAAGTGTGAGTTTTAAGGAAACCAGTATAGTGAGAATGAGGTAGAGTTATGGTTAACATGGAAAGCCAGTGCATTTGGTGACATGTAGGAAAGACATAGTGGGGAAACAGAAGTCAGCAGGAAAAGAAAGGGGGGGTTTTTGAAAATATATTATATGGAAAAATTCGTGTGGGAAAATATGTGGATGAATTGAGATTAGTTGCAAATTAAGGTAAATTGATGTTTTTTTTCCTAACAGACATGTTTAAAAATTAAAAATAGGGGCGCTTGCGAATGTACATTCAAGGTTTTAAATTGTTCCAAGTAACAAAGTTCGGAAAAAGGGGGGGGGTGGCACTCTATGTCCCAGTCGTTTAAAATTTTTGCATAAAAAAGGGAAAAAGTCTGAACACATACTGACTGTTTTTTAGAAATTTTTTTAAGAGCACAAAAAAAATTTATTTAAACATATTACCGCCCCCCAAACTTTTATAGAGACCAAGGAAGACACTGTGGGAGGAAATGTTAAGGCCCCCGGCACAAAACTTGTAATTTAGTGACTTTAAATTTAGTCTATTGATTGGGGAAATTTTTTGACTGGGAATTTAGAATCTAACGACTTTTTAGAAGTATTCAGGATTGTTTTTGACTCAGTTTTTTGACAAACCCCCACAAGGGGAAAAAACCCGTTTACTTGGTTCTGGGAAACAAGGAATCCCTTCTAATAATTTAGAAATTTTAGAGGATCTTGGGTTGGGGCGACAAATCAAAACCTTTAAATTTAATGGGAAATATGATATAGGGGAATCGTAAACAGTCCCAGATTTTCTCTTAGCAGATTATAATGGATTAAGGAAAATTATTCATATGTTAACTGGAGTAACGAGAAGCTAACAATAAGACAGTTTCTATACCCATACATACTGCCCCAAAAAAGTTTTTCCCTATAAAAAAATTAGATGAATAGAAATGACCCAAAAAAGGTGAAATTAGGCCAATATCTTTAGGGGACAAGAAAGGGGAAATTTTTTGGTGCTCAAAAGAGGGGAGGGCATCTTAGAATCAATAAATTTTTCTTAAGAGGGCATTAAAAAAAAATAAGAAAATCAAAAAAACTGCAAAATTAAAATTGCCCAGGGAAACGAAACTAACCCCAAAGGGTTTTTTCCAGGGGTTTTTTTTAACAAAAGTTAGAGAAAAAATAGGTCCCCCTTAAAAATAAAATAGGATCTTCTGGCAAGGAGAGAAATGTGCTCGATTTTTAATAATTGTTTTTCTCTCGGGTTTTCACACAGGAAGACCAAACAAACCCAGTAAAAATGTTTATATGGCCGAAGAAGATAAATTTTTGTAATAAATTACAATCCTTGTGAATGGTTAGAAACAAAAAGACCAACCCGAAAAAAAAAAATCATGGTCCGGATAACTTTTTTTTTCAAGGGTTCTCAAGGGAAAGCTAAAAAGGGAAATCTGTGAGCCTTTTAAATAAATTTTTAATGTACCTTTCAAACAGGTGTAGTGCTGTTCGTGGAAAAATGGCTAAATAATTTCCCAATTTTTTAAAACAGTCGTTACCTTCTAAATTTTTTAAAGAAGTCGTTACCTTCAAATTTCTGCCCAAAAAAGACTGACATCAAATTGTAGGCAAATTTAGGTCAAAATTTAAACTGATGTTGTAAGGGTGCCATTGGATAAATATAATTTTATTAATGAAAAAGCAGCTGGGGTTCACGAGGGGGCCCTCCTGCCCAACTAATTTATTAACCTTCTTCAGTAAAACTTTTGAGGCCCTTAAATCCGATAAAAGTTAAAAATTGTTTATTTAAATTTTAGAAGGCTTTTGAAGAGTACCACACCAGGACTGTTAAAGAAAGTGGCAGCTCTGGGACGGGGAAAAGTGCTGTCTGGACGAGTCCTGGCTCACCAAAGGAAGCGAGGTGAGGGTTTAAAGGATCAAATCCGAGTGGGGATCTGAACAAATGGGGTTTCCCAGGATCGTCAGGACCTTGTTGTTTATAATTTTTTCAAGACCTTGATGAGGGAATTTCAAATGATAGAGCAAAATTTGCGGATGAACGTAGTTAGGTAGGATAGTTGATTCAATTAGAGTCATGGAACTTCAGGAGGATAAGAGAAATCAATTCTGGTCAAAAAATGGCAGATGCAGTTATTGAGAAAAATGCAAGGTTCTGAAGCTGGGGTGTCCTAAAATCTTCAATATACTTTAATTGACGTGAACTTAGCCATACAGTGCAAAAGGACTTTGGGATTAGGTAAACAGATCCTTAAACCCCAAAAGCAATTCCAAGCTGGTATTTAAGAAAAAGATTTTGGGTTTATATCAAAAAATTTAAGGAACAGAATCAGAGGTTAGACTACGCTTCTGATCTTTAAGGCCTCTCCTACAGTAAGTTCGGGCTCCATATTACGAGTGGGTATTAATTTTTTAGAAAAGATTCGCGAAGAATGACAAAAAAAATTTAGCATAAAATCTTCGTATGAAGAAAAAATTGAAGCCTTTAAAATTTCATTCATTTTTTGAGACAAGAAAGGTTAGACATGATCGAGTGATAAGTGGGAAGATGGGGATTAGCAAGGGAGATATAAATAAGGCTTGAGGATGCCTCAAGAGAGAACCCGCATAAAGAATTCATTTAGATAAATTTTTTATTTTTGAAAGGATATAAAAAGTTTGGTTTTTGGGAAAAAGGGGAGTTGATAAATAGAACAGCCTGACTATTTGGTACTGGCTAAAACCGAGTGAAAGATAAAGATAAAGATTTTAATTTTTTTGCAAGGTTACAATTATAAAATTATAATTTTGATTTGTTTAAATACAAAAAAACCATGGAGAGGGGATTGATTTGAGTGGACATGCACGGAGTAAATAGATTTATCAAAGCTTAATTTCTTGGGGGTTTCATTTAAATGGATTGGGCATTTTAATTTTTTGAAGGAAAATGCCCGTATGTGCTAACGGCCTATTGCAGTATTCCTCCTTTTGTCTTATAACGATGTATAATGGGTTTAACAAGAGCAGGTCCATGACAGTCTTAATCTTGCGATGACCCCCTTGTCCTGAAGGAGAATGGGTTTTTGCGTGTTGCACGTATGGGACCATTGTTTGGGAAATCTCCCCCCTCCCGCCCCAGACACTTGTACTTTGAGATTTAATTGGACACCCAAAATAGAGGGGTAGCAAATAATATTTAGCAGAGATCACCCCAGGAGGAGCTTAGAAAAAAATTCACACACAACGAAAAAAAAAATCTCTTCACCAAATTCACCTTAAACCAGCAAATATTTGAACCAACAAGACTATAAAATACCAGGATCTCATCTTCACTAAAAACACGATCTGAACGTAATAAACTTTAAAACAAAAAAACTCCCTGAGATCACAAATAAAAAAGGGGGGAAATAGCATGCAAAGGGTCCTGAACAGCATAATTGCCCGGAGTTTACCTGGAGAAGTTTTTCGGGGGTCAACGCCCCAGCGGACCGTTGAGACCAGGCCCAATGGTGGGTCAGGGTCTGATCAACCGGCGTTTTCGCAGGCCGCACGCCAAGCTGACTTCGAACCAAGCCCGGTTGGTTAGGTACTGACTTGGGTGCCTGTCCGTGCTTCCTGAAGACTGCCCGGGTCTATTTGGGAACCCCCTTATGTAGCTGGGGGGCAATTGAACTCTTGGGGCCCCCGAAACATATTGTGTTTTTCTCTCAGTGACTCTGGGCCCAGCTTTTTTCGGGGAATGTTCATCTCCTGCGAGCTTTTGCTTTCATAGAGTGATTTTTTATGTGCTTTGGTACAAATCCGTCCAGGGCCTTCCAAGTGTAATTTTATGTAACTCTCTCGTGCGTTTGAGGGAAGCGATCAAGGACTTCAGCCTAGGAGCACAAGCGTTTTTAAGAGAATCACCAGAGTGGCGTCCTAGTTTTTGAAAGGTTCCATTTTCAATCCTTATTTTCCTAGCAGATGAGGTAATACATTGTTGTGGTTTTGAGGGGAGATCCCCGACATTTTCCTTCCCCGGTTCTTCACATTACTTTTGCTCTATTGTAGCTTAGAATTTTTGGTATAACCCCGACACATTTTTTAATTTTTTAAAAATTTCCATATCGGTAGTTGAAATTTCAATGTTGAACTTCAATTTTTTTTGAGGACCCATTCGAAAAATTTTTTTTGTGTCCGCTTGGGGGTCTCGCGGGGTTTTTGATGGAGGTCACTGTCATGGTGATCCGGGTTTTCACCACAAAGGAAGACATGGAGCTATGGTTACATCCTGTCTATGTCGAAATGAGAGAAAATAGAAAGGAGCGAGTACTGCGCATTTGGGAAAAAAGCTTTTTACCTGGGTGCCCGGGACTTTACACGTTTCGACCCAATGCCAAAGAAGGCCCTCCCAGGGAGGATTCGTAGCACCCAAAGGGGTTGACGGATATTATTTTCAACAAAAAAACTCCGGAAAACAGGCATATTCCAGCAGATGGTACACGCTTGAGAGTGTGCTTATGACCGAGGGAAAAACATTGGACGCCATAAATTTTGGGAGGATTCAGAGCGGCCAGCCACAGTCTCCAGCTCAGGAAACAACGCGATGGGAAAAACTTCGGTACCAAATCACACCCTCAAGTCCTACAAAGAAACATTTAGGGCCTGAGGGGAAACAGCACCTCTTGCGGAAGCATTTAATTTGGGTCGGTTTTTCATCTCTTGATACAAGAAAATCTGACTTCCCGACTAGGTTTCCCAAAACTACCCGGGTTTTTGGGCATTTTTGGGACATGGAGCAGGCGTTTATGCAGAGGCACAGCTGTATTTTTTATCCAACAAACCCCACGAGGTTAAGCCAAATCTGTGGACTTGGGGAAAAAGTCGATACAGGTCATCCTTTACACATACCTGGGGGGCCCATTTTAAACTGTAACATCTACAAGAACCCCGACCACACTGAGCTGCATGTGATCGGAAAAAATGACTGATGAAGACCTCACGGATTGGAAAAATCCAGCCCTTTGAACCAGGTGACACTGCCCCGGCATCTATGGTGTTAGCCTCCATGATTGCAAAGGACTGGGGAAGTAAAAGGGGAGGGCCCAATAGAGTATAAAAAAAAGTCATGGGGGGCTGAGACAACTTCCCGAAGCTTGGAAAAAGGCCCATTGTACCAATTCCAAACCCAAAGGCCCAGACAAGAGACCCATATCGTCCAATGTTTTCCAAGACAGCTGAGAGGATGGTGTTAAACCGCCTCCCAGGAAACTTGGGCCTCCCCTCATCATCCCTTTTGGCTTCACCAAAAGGGGTGGGGACAGCAGAGTGCATAACCACCCTATAAGCCAGATTCTGAAGAACAAAAAAATTTGTATCTTCGCTCTTCGACCCTTTAGAAGGTATTTTATTTGCCAGTCCCCCAGAATCCTAGCATACTAGCTCGGAAGGGATGAAAGGACGCCCCCTGGGCCGGGTAGAGCCCACCTTAGGGACAGACAGGGCCCGTGTCAGTTTCAGGGGCCTACTCTTCCTTAAAAAACCCGGAAAACGGCACATACAAGGGGTTTCTCAGTCCTACCCTTTTAACGCCTTGTGCAGAAATTTTGGCCTTCCCTTCTTGTTATGCAGCTACTCAGCTTGCTTATGATCTTGCCACTCGTAGTGAAGGGAAAGGGAATTTTAGCGACAGTTTTTGCGCTTTGGACCAATTACGCAGTCTTTTCAAGGAACTAGGCCTCAGGATCTCGGCCCAGAAAATCTGTTTCAATGATGTTCAAGGGGCGAGATCCTGTGAAAAGATTTCATATTCAAAGATAAAATTTTAGTGGCAGGCTCCTACCTATACTTGGGGAAATACATTGAAAAAAGAAACCCTTTTAAAACAGGGGGAGTATTTAGATTCGTGCTTATCAACTCAAAGCCATGAGAGGCATGACGAGGCACCGGCAGGGGAAACAAAATGTACTTAGGTTGTACTATTACAAGCTATACGCTCTTCATTTACATGTGCATCTTAGCTCATCTCTTCCCCCCAGACAAAAGGTGGAGGTGTACAGAACAAGACGATAAGAACTATGCTGGGGGCCCCATTGGACCAAACGGTATGTTAGTCTCAGGCCCCGGGTTCCTTCCCGGCGAAGAGTAAGATACATGGATAAAACCCTGGGAATAAAAACCCCAAATTGGTTTAGAAAGAACTAAGCAAACACTATACATATTTATTAGAAAACGTTTCGGTCCTGGGGCCTTGAACACTTAACATCGGGGGGGGGTGAAAGACATATTATATAGGCGGAAGGGGAGGTGTGACGCACGTGACCCGAGGAAAGTCATAAGAACATAAGAATGCAGGAACTTGTGAGCCTTCCCTTTCTAGTGGTACACAGCTCCTCAGCATCTGAGATCTTGCACTATAGTGAATGGGGAAAAGGGAATTTTGAAAGAAAAGGCTCAAGAGTTTTGGGCCAAATTTCCAATCTTGCAAGGAACTAGGCCTCAAGTCTCGGGCCCAGAAATTCTTGCAATGATGTTTAAGGGGGCCAGATCCTTGAATAATTTCTATTCAGGGTTAGAAACTTGGTGGACAGGCCCCACCTGTACTTGGAATCTACATTGATAAAAAACTGACCTTTCAGAAACAGGCCGGGATGTCAGGTCACGTGCTCTACCAACTCAACGCCTGAGAGCCATGACGAGGCACCCTGCAGGGGCAAGCAAAAATGTCTTCGCTTGTATATTAAAAGTATACCCCGTCATTGCTAAGTGACCGGCTTTAGCTCATCCCTTCCCGCAGAGAGGGCCAAGGGTGGAGGTCGTACAAAACCAGGGGGATAAGAACTTTTTGGTGCCCCCATCTGGACCAACAAATATGTCTCGACTGGGCCCGCTTCCCCTTTCCAGGCTGACAGAGAAGATACATAAACGCCTGCCAAAATGGCCCGATTCTGCCCGGCAGCAAGGGACCCCATAAGGAGCGGGTTTTTTAAAAACCATGTCCAAATCCCCCACTCTTCACGGCACTCCTGGATTCGTTCGTTTTGCTGTGGGCGGAAAACTGCTGCCTGACAGCGCCTGTGAGAAGATTTTGCCTTCCTGTTTTTCTTGGGGACCCTCCCCACCTCCCTGGGGCCCCCGATCCAGCCCCATGTTTTATCATGCGCTGCCCAATCTAATTCTCTGCAGTCGAGACACCCTCCCAAACATGCTGAGACAAGCATGGGACTGGCAGAGGGAGGAATGTCAGTGTATTTCACAGGGTTCTTTTGACCCCCATGGGAGAGCAGCAGCTGGATGTACCACAAAAGGGCCCAACAAGGCGGCGACTCCCTGACCCTGCACGATCCTTTAAGCTGAGCTGGTGGCGATTCAGCAGATTGCACATCCCTACGACATCGATCCCACCCGTCATAATTTGATTTGCCCTGCAATCAATGCCCTCCCCCCTCCTCAACCACAGGATAATGTTCACCCATACCATCCCCGGCATAATGACAGCCTTGAAGTTCAGGGTAATAGATCACATTGAATGGATCCCCCCCGCCTGCTGGCTCCGGGGGAAGAGGCGGGAGATGAAGCAGCAAAGGGGCAACAACTATCCACAATTTGGGTTACTGCCCCCAATCCCTACGAAGACCCAAAATGGTGGGTGCCCGAGCCACGAAACTATGGGGGAGGTCTTTGGTGAACCCCATCTCAACAGTGGGGCCGACAGCGACTCGGGGGAAACCCCCTCCATATGAAAAGTGGGCCAAGCGGTTACCCCCCCATCCATCGGTTGTTTGGGCTTTCCCACAGCCAAGATGGAGACAAGGCTGAGGGGGAGATTGCCAGTACTGTCAAACTTGCCAACGGCCCCAACACACTATCTTCTAAGTGCGAAATACTGAGAACTCCCAGGGAACTAGGGGTGATTTCCCTCCCCAAGAGGACCCAGAGATGACTGGGCCATGCAGTGTACCATGGGGGGCAACGAAACCAGACAAGCTGTTACCCGTAAATGAAATATCCTTCCCGCTGTGTCCATAGTTACATTGGTGTCGCTATAGTGCACCCGTTGAACTGACCCGAGGGGCGCTTGGCGGCATGCGTCGTAATTGTGGAAAAATTTCTCCATCGGGGGCCAGAAGGGTCATCGCAAGATTTGGGGCCCGTGCCCGACTAGGTCTTGGCGACATTATACATACTACCGAACACTGCAGAAAGGGCCCCCTGGCCCATGCGAGGAGGTCCCCATCAAAAAACAACCCTGCCTATGTGGGGACGGGTAGACGTGAAATCATTGATCCTGTGTTGTTGGGTTGGGGTGCTTAATGTTCCTCCTTTTATGTTCTTATGTTCTTATGACATTCCTCGGCACGTGCGTCACCCCCTCACTCTCCGCCATAAAATTTTTCTTTCTACCTCTGATTTTAGAAGTGATCAAGGTCCCGGGAAAACGTTTTCAATAAAATGTAAAAGGTTTGTTTATGTTTTTCTAAACCATAAGATACAAAAACGCCTGCAAAATGCCACTTCTGCCCCGGCAGAAAGGGTACCCCACTAAGGAGATGGATTTTGACAACCATAAAACCAAGATCCCCTCTCTTCACCTATTCCTGGATCGTTCGTTTTTGTGCTGCGGGAGGAAGCTGTGCCTATACAAAACTCCTTTAAAATTGTGACCCTTCCTGTTGCTAGGTACCCTCCACCACTTCCCTGGCTCCCAGATCCAGCAGAGTTTTGCCATGCAATACCCATCTCAAAACGTCTCTGCATAAAAACACCCCCAGCAAATGCGAGACAAGCAGGCACTGGCAAGGGAGGACATGTGCAGTGTAATTCACAATGGTTCTGTCGACCCTGCGGAAAGAGCACCTGGACGTACCCAAGGTCACTCACAAAGGGTGGGGACTCCCTGCACTGCACGATCCTTCAACCCTTACGGTGGGGATTCACGGCATGCACATGCCCCAAAGACATCGCTCCCACCCGTCAACATTTGCTTCCCCCCTCCCAAACAATGTCCCTCCCCCCTCAAACACAGGGACAATGTTACCTCACACATCATCCTGAGCATAATGACAAACCTTTGAGTTCAGGGGAACGATCGACATTGAATGGGGCTCCGCCATGCTGGCATCCGGGGAAATGAGGCGGTAGATGATGCAGCCAAGGCAACCACAGACTATCAACATGTTGGGATTACTGTCCCAATCATCCTACGACGGACCAAACTGGTGGCTGCCTGAGCCATGAAACTTATAAGAACATAAGAACATAAGAAAGGAGGAACACTGCAGCAGGCCTGTTGGCCAATACTAGGCAAGTCTTTACAAGACTAAGTCACTTATGCACCATATGGGAATCTTTATTTAGGAAACGTATCGCCACACAGTGGCTTCATCAGTCCAAAACAAAGCAGAAAGGTGCAAGAAGAGGAAGAGATTGAGATAATCAGTCCCTCAGCCTGGAGTCGATGTGTTCAGTCCATCAAGATTGATAAGTTTAGATTTAGAAAGGACATAGGAAAGTATTGGTTTGAAAATAGGGTAGTTGATGAGTGGAACAGTCTACCTAGTTGGGTGATTGAGGCTAGGACTTTGGGTAGTTTCAAATTTAGGTTGGATAAGTACATGAGTGGGAGGGGTTGGATTTGAGTGGGACTTTCACATCAGAGCTTATTTCTTGGGTAGCATTGAAAATTGGGTTGGGCAAATGTTTTGTAAGTGGGATGAATTGTAAAGGACCTACCTAGTATGGGCCAACAGGCCTCCTGCAGTGTTCCTCCTTTCTTATGTTCTTATGTGGTGACGTGTACTTAGCTCTGTGAAGACCTGTTTGTGTGCTCTCTGTGAATCTGTACCAGGATGCCCTCTCTTGAGCAACTTTACCAGCAGCTGAGAGAAGAGCTCAGAGTTGCTAAGATGGAGATACGGCGATTAACGGAGGAGAACAAGAGGATTCGTAGTAATCCTTCTGTTGTGAGTCCCCAGGTTAAGAGGGGAGCTTGGTCAGTGGCCGGGCAACATGGAACCAAGCTGAAGATCAAGAAAACGGTTGGAGAGGCAGAAACAACGAGAAACCAGAAGACTACCGTGGAAACTTCCAACTCATTCTCGGTGCTACCTGACGAATGTGAGTGTTCTACTGGGAATGCCACAACGAGCACCAAAGAAGCATTGGCAGACGTGAGTTGGTTGGTTGGTCAAATGTTTGTTAGTGGGATGAATTGTAAAGGACCTGCCTAGTATGGGCCAACAGGCTTGCTGCAGTGTTCCTCTTTTCTTATGTTCTTATGTTCTTATCCCTAGAAACCCCAACGAAGACCATCGAGAACATAAGAACATAAGAAAGGAGGAACACTGCAGCAGGCCTGTTGGCCCATACTAGGCAGGTCCTTTACAATTCATCCCACTAACAAACATTTGACCTACCCAATTTTCAATGCTACCCAAGAAATAAGCTCTGATGTGCAAGTCCCACTCAAATCCAACCCATCCCACTCATAAGAACATAAGAACGTAAGAAAGGAGGAACACTGCAGCAGGCCTGTTGGCCCATACTAGGCAGGTCCTTTACAATTCATCCCACTAACAAACATTTGACCAACCCAATTTTCAATGCTACCCAAGAAATAAGCTCTGATGTGCAAGTCCCACTCAAATCCAACCCCTCCCACTCATGTACTTATCCAACCTAAATTTGAAACTACCCAAAGTCCTAGCCTCAAAAACCCAACTAAAGGGAGACTGTTTCCACTCATCAACTACCCTATTTCCAAACCAATACTTTCCTATGTCCTTTCTAAATCTAAACTTATCTAATTTAAATCCATTACGGCGGGTTCTCTCTTGGAGAGATATCCTCAAGACCTTGTTAATTTCCCCTTTATTAATACCTATCTTCCAAATTATACACTTCGATCAGGTCTCCCCTATTCTTCGTCTAAAAAAGTGAATGTAACTTAAGAGTCTTCAATCTTTCTTCATAAGGAAGATTCTAATGCTATGTATTAATTTAGTCAACCTACGCTGAATGTTTTCTAACGAATTTATGTCCATTCTGTATATGGAGACCAGAATTGAGCTGCATAATCTAGGGAGGCCTTACTAATGATGTATAAAGCTGCAGTAATGACCTCTGGACTTCTGTTGCTTACACTTCTTGATATAAATCCCAGTAATCTATTTGCCTTATTACGTACGCTTAGGCATTGCTGTCTTGGTTTAAAGGTTGCTGCTTGCCATAACCCCCAAGTCCTTTTCGCAATCTGTATGGCTAAGTTCTACATTATTTAACTTATAAGTGCTAGGGTTATGGACACTTCCGAGCTTCAGAACCTTGCATTTATCTACATTGAACTGCATCTGCCACTTTTCTGACCAAGAGTAGAGTTTGTCTAAATCCTCCTGAAGTTCCCTAACATCTACGTTTGAATCAATTATCCTACCTATCTTCGTGTCATCGGCGAATTTGCTCAAAATCACAGTAATTCCTTCATCAAGATCATTGATATATATTATAAAAAAACAACGGGCCCCAAGACTGATCCCGTGGAACGCCACTTGTTACTGAAACCCCACCCCGGATTTAACCCCATTTATGGACACTCTCTGCTTCCTGTCTGTGAGCCATGACTCGATCCACGAGAGCACCCTTCCCCCAATGCCATGAGCTGCTACTTTTTTCAACAGTCCCTTTTGGGGCGGAACTCTATCAAATGCCTTACTAAAATCTAAGTAAACAATATCAATGGAAATATAAACACAAATGCAGTATAATGTGATCCTTTATTGACAACGTTTCCCCACGCAGTGGGCTTTTTTCAAGTCCCCACACGGATCTACCTGGGTTGGAAGGTACGGGAGTATTTATAGTTCAGGGAACGTTGAGGTCAGGTGAAGATTGCTGCATCAGATGATCTACCGGGTGGGGTTATAGAGTCTTGGGTAGCTAGGCGGGGATATTGGACAAGTTGTGAGTAGACCTTCTGCAGTGTTCTATGTTCTTATGTGGATAGCGATGAAGAAGTTTCTTGGCGAGTGGTTCAGCTATGTTATAGAAGCCATTGTTCTGGTTGAAATTGTTGGTTATAGAGATAAACGATGATTCCAGGATTCTTCTGTTGAGTGTTGTCTTCTGTGGCTATAAGTCTTGAGTTTCTGTAGTTAACTTAAAAGGTTGTGTGAATTGCGATGTTGTACACAGGCATTCCTAGTACCCTTCCAACCCCAGGTAGATCCGTGTGTGACTTGAAAAAGCCCACTGCGTGGGTGAAACGTTGTCAATAAAGGATCACATTATACTGCATTTGTGTTTATATTTCCATTTTGTCCCGGTATTTTTATACCATTTTTTTCCAAACAATATCAAATTCTTTATCGTGATCAACAGCCTCAAAAGCTTTACTGAAGAAAGTTAATAATTGTTAGACAAAACCGCCTCTTGTAATCCTGCGATATCCAAAAAATCAACTTGCTTATCGAGA
>NC_069492.1:10467501-10502501 GCF_026875155.1 Cherax quadricarinatus | reverse complement strand
CCTACTGGCCCATGCGAGGCAGGTCCAAGTCTCCTACCGGCTTAAGCCAATGCACCCAACCTAGTCAGGTCAGGTCACATTGACTTAAGGGAGGAACACGGCAACCGACCTGTTAGCACAAGCTATCAGGTCTAACTCACACCCACCCACATCTACTCATGTATTTATCCAACCTATTTTTAAAGCTACACAACGTTCTGGCCTCTATAACGGTACTTGGGAGTTTGTTCCACTCATCCACAACTCTATTACCAAACCAGTACTTTCCTGTATCCTTCCTGAATCTGAATTTTTCCAACTTAAAACCATTGCTGCGAGTCCTGTCTGGCTAGATATTTTCAGCACACTATTTACATCCCCTTTATTTATTCCTGTCTTCCACTTATACACCTCAATCATATCCCCCCTAATTCTACGTCTTTCTAGAGAGTGCAGTTTCAGGGCCCTTAGTCTATCCTCATAGGGAAGGTTTCTGATACATGGGATCATCTTTGTCATCTCCTTTGTACATTTTCCAGAGAATTTATCCATTCTGTAATACGGTGACCAAAACTGTGCAGCATAATCTAAATGAGGCCTAACCAAGGATGTATAGAGTTGAAGAACAACCTGAGGACTCCTATTATTTATGCTTCTTGATATGAAGCCAAGGATTCTATTAGCTTTATTGCGAACACTTATGCACTGTTGTCTTGGTTTCAGATTACTGCAAACCAGAACCCTATAATCTTTTTCGCAATCCGTAATATTAAGATCTACATTATTTAGTTTTATGTGGCATGGTTATTGTCCTGTCCAACATTTAGAACTTTGCATTTGTCTATATTAAACTGCATCTGCCACTTCTCCGACCACTGCATCAGTCTATTCAAATCTTCCTGGAGTGCTCGAATGTCCTCGTCAGAATGAATTCGACGGCCTATTTTGGTGTCATCGGCAAACTTGCCGATGTCGCTCTTTATGCCCTCATCTATGTCGTTTATGTAGATTGTGAACAGCGGGGGCCCAACACTGACCCCTGTGGAACACCGCTCGTGACGCTTCCCCACTCTGATTTCTCCCATTTATGCAAACTCTCTGCTGCCTATTTGTCAACCATGCCTCTATCCAGGAAAAATTTTCCTCCTATTCCATGTGCTTTAATTTTCCTCAATAGTCTCTGATGTGGGACCCTGTCAAAAGCCTTACTGGAAGTCCATATACACAATATCATATTCATTACCATGATCTACCTCCTCAAATACCTTAGTGAAAAAAGTTAATAAATTCGTAAGGCAGGAACGCCCCTTTGTAAAACCATGCTGAGATTCGTTGATTAATTTATGCTTTTCAAGGTGGCTACGAACTGCCTCGGCAATTATTGATTCCATAAATTTTCCCACTATGGAGGTTAGGCTTATTGGTCTATAGTTCGAAGCTAAGGACCTGTCACCTGTTTTGAAAATAGGTATCACATTTGCCATTTTCCACTTATCTGGCACCATGCCGTCTTCAAGTCTCTTCTGTATACAGGTACTATACAGGGTACTGTATACAGGTACTATACAGGGTTTGTAGATGAATGGTTCAGAGAACCGACATGTTGATTAATTAGACACATGTGCAACTCTTGGGTATTTTATTGAGGAAACGTTTCGCCACACAGTGGCTTCATCAGTCCATACATATGGACTGATGAAGCCACTGTGTGGCGAAACGTTTCCTCAATAAAGATACCCAAGAGTTGCACATGTGTCTAATTTATCAACTATACAGGGTACTGAATGCTACAGTAGCTGGGTGTCTACTTGGGTTTGTGTAGAGGTGGGATTGACAGTGTGTAACTTGTTTTGTTGTTCTTGTTTTCCGTTTTTGTTATTGGTATTTTTTTGTTTCTGTTTTTGTGGAGTGATGTTGTTGTTTGTGAGACTTTAATCTCAAGCAATAATTAATTGTACATCACCATTTTGTGAAGTTACACGTCACGAAAATTAAAAATAAATCTATGCTGCTGCTGTTGCTTGCTGCTGCTTGCTGCTGCTGTTGCTGCTGCTGTTGCTGCTGCTTGCTGCTGCTTGCTGCTGCTGTTGCTGCTGCTTGCTGCTGCTGTTGCTGCTGCTGCTTGCTGCTGCTTGCCGCTGCTTGCTGCTGCTGCTGCTGATTGCTGCTGCTGTTGCTGCTCCTTGCTGCTGCTTGCTGCTGCTGCTTGCTGCTGCTGTTGCTGCTCCTTGCTGCTGCTTGCTGCTGCTTCTGCTGCTGCTTCTGCTTGCTGCTGCTGCTCCTTGCTGCTGCTGCTGCTTGCTGCTGCTTGCTGCTGTTACTGCTTGCTGCTGCTGCTCCTTGCTGCTGCTCCTTGCTGCTCCTTGCTGCTGCTTGCTGCTCCTTGCTGCTGCTGCTTGCTGCTTGCTGTGCTGCTTGCTGCTGCTTCTGTAGCTGCTGCTGCTGCTGTTGCTGCCGCTGCTTGCTGCTGTTGCTGCTGCTGTTACTTGCTGCTGCTACTGCTGCTTGCTGCTGCTGTTGCTGCTGCTGCTTGCTGCTGCTGCTGCTTGTTGCTGCTGCTGCTGCTTGTTGCTGCTGCTGCTTGCTGCTGCTGTTGCTGCTTGCTGCTGTTGCTGCTTGCTGCTGCTGCTGCTTGTTGCTGCTTGCTGCTCCTTGCTGCTGCTTGCTGCTGCCTGCTGCTGCTTCTTGCTGCTGCTTGCTGGTGCTTGCTGCTTCTGCTGATGCTTGCTGCTGCTGCTCCTTGTTGTTGCTGCTGCTGCTTGCTGCTCCTTGCTGCTGCTGCTGTTGCTTGCTGCAGCTTGCTGCTTGCTGCTGCTGCTTGCTCCTGCTTGCTGCTGCTGCTTCTGCTTGCTGCTGCTGTTGCTGCCGCTGCTTGCTGCTGTTGCTGCTTGCTGCTGCTTGCTGCTGCTGCTTGCTGCTGCTGCTTCTGTAGCTGCTGCTGCTGCTTGCTGCTGCTGTTGCTGCCGCTGCTTGCTGCTGGTGCTGCTTGCTGCTTGCTGCTGCTCCTTTCTGCTGCTGCTTGCTGCTGCTGTTTGCTGCTGCTGTTTGCTGCTGCTGTTGCTGCTGCTTGCTGCTTCTGCTTGCTGCTGCTGCTCCTTGTTGCTGCTGCTGCTGCTTGCTGCTCGTTGCTGCTGCTGCTTGCTGCTTGCTGCTGCTGCTTCTGTAGCTGCTGCTGCTCCTTGCTGCTGCTGCTGCTTTCTCCTGCTTGCTGCTGTAGCTTGCTGCTGCTGCTTGCTGCTGCTGCTTGCTGCTGCTGCTGCTGCTTGCTGCTGCTGCTGCTGCTTGCTGGTGCTCCTTGCTGCTTGCTCCTGCTTGCTGCTGCTGCTTGCTGCTGCTGCTGCTGCTGCTGCTGCTTGCTGCTGCTGCTCCTGCTTGCTGCTGCTGCTGCTGCTGCTGCTCCTCCTGCTTGCTGCTGCTGCTGTTGCTGCTTGCTGCTGCTGCTGCTCCTGCTTGCTGCTGCTACTGCTGCTTTCTGGTGCTTGCTGCTGCTGCTCCTTGCTGCTGCTGCGGCTTGCTGCTGCTTGCCGCTTGCTGCTGCTGCTTGCTGCTGCTGCTCCTTGCTGCTTCCTGCTGCTGCTTGCTGCTGTTTGCTGCTGCTGCTCCTTGCTGCAGCTGCTTGCTGCTGCTGCTTGCTGCTGCTGCTTGCTGCTGCTTGCTGCTGCTGCTGCTTGCTGCTTCCTGCTTGCTGCTGCTGCTTGCTGCTTGCTGCTGCTGCTTGCTGTTTGCTGCTGCTTGCTGATGTTTGCTGCTGCTGCTGCTTGCTGCTGTTTGCTGCTTCTTGCTGCTTGTTGCTGCTGCTTGCTGTTGCTGCTGTTTGCTGCTGCTGCTTGCTGCTGCTTGCTGCTGCTTACTGCTGCTGCTTCTGCTTGCTGCTGCTGCTTGCTGCTGCTGCTTCTTGCTGCTGCTGCTTGCTGAAGCTGGAACATCAACCACGTTGAAAGGTTAGAGTCCCATGTTGTGCTGTGGACCACCACTAGTGAGAGGTTTGTCAGTACTGTAGTGGAGACCACTTGTGACAGCCACATGTGTCAGAATTAAAGATCATTGATGACAGCCACATGTGTCAGAAATAGACCACTGGTGACAGCCACATGTGTCAGAAATGAAGACCACCAGTGACAGCCACATGTGTCAGAAATGAAGACCACCAGTGACAGCCCCATGTCAGAAATAAAGATCCCTGGTGACAGCTACATGTGTCAGAAATAAAGATCCCCTGGTGACAGCCACAATGTGTCAGAAATAGAGCACTGGTGACAGCCACATGTGTCAGAAATGAAGACCACTGGTGACACCTACATGTGTCAGAAATAAAGACCACTGGTGACACCTACATGTGTCAGAAATAAAGACCACTGGTGACAGCTACACGTGTCAGAAATAAAGAGCACTGGTGACAGCCACATGTGTCAGAAAAAAGACCACTTGTGATAGCCACATGTGTCAGCAATAAAGACCACCGGTGACAGCCACATGTGTCAGAAATAGACCACTGGTGACAGCCACATGTGTCAGAAATAGGCCACTGGTGACAGCCACATGTGTCAGAAATAGACCACTGGTGACAGCCACATGTGTCAGAAATAAAGACCACTGGTGACAGCCACATGTGTCAGAAATAGACCACTGGTGACAGCCACATGTCAGAAATAAAAACTACTGGTGACAGCCACATGTGTCAGCAATAAAGAGCACTGGTGACAGCCACATGTCAGAAATAAAAACTACTGGTGACAGCCACATGTGTCAGCAATAAAGAGCACTGGTGACAGCCACATGTGTCAGCAAAAAAAGAACACTGGTGACAGCCACATGTGTTCAGCAATAAAGAGCACTGGCGACAGCCACATGTGTCAGCAATAAAGAGCACTGGTGACAGCCACATGTGTCAGCAATAAAGAGCACTGGTGACAGCCACATGTGTCAGCAATAAAGAGCACTGGTGACAGCCACATGTGTCAGCAAAAAAGAGCACTGGTGACAACCACATGTGTCAGCAATAGAGAGCACTGGTGACAACCACATATGTCATCAATAAAGAGCACTGGTGACAACCACATGTGTCAGCAATAGAGAGCACTGGTGACAACCCCATATGTCAGCAATAGAGAGCACTGGTGACAACCACATATGTCAGCAATAGAGAGCACTGGTGACAACCACATATGTCAGCAATAGAGAGCACTGGTGACAACCACATATGTCAGCAATAGAGGCACTGGGTGACAACCACATATGTCAGCAATAAAGAGCACTGGTGACAACCACATGTGTCAGCAATAGAGAGCACTGGTGAAAACCACATGTGTCAGCAATAAAGAGCACTGGTGACAGCCACATGTGTCAGCAATAAAGAGCACTGGTGACAGCCACATGTGTCAGCAATAGAGAGCACTGGTGACAACCACATATGTCAGCAATAAAGAGCACTGGTGACAGCCACATATGTCAGCAATAAAGAGCACTGGTGACAACCACATATGTCAGCAATAAAGAGCACTGGTGACAACCACATGTGTCAGAAATAAAGGACACACTTGCAGACGGAGGCAGGTGTGTCATAATTTTCCTCGTATTCGAGTCGCATAAAAGGAAAATATATAAGAAATGAGAATTCATTTGTGTAAAAGGCAGCAACATCCAGGAAAATTACATTTCCTTCCCTCATGTTGCAAGAACGCGAAAATAATTTGCGTATATTGCGTACATTAATCATATTGCGTATATTACGCATTGTGTTGCTCTTACGCTTATTGGGAAGTTAGTAAATGAGATAAATTATTTTTTATTAAGTTAAGCAGGAAAACTTGTTCAAATGTGTGAAAGTACTTGCACACACACAAAACACACACAAAACACACAACACACACACAACACACACACAACACACACAAAAGGTATACCAGAGGTATACTGCCTATACCAAGGTATAGGGAGAGGTATGATAAAGCTTATGGTTCAGGGAGAGTGACCCAGTAGCCACCAGTGAAGAGGCGGGGCCAAGAGCTATGAATCTACCCCTGCAACCACAACTGAGTACAACTAGGCGAGTGTACACACACACACACACACACACACACACACACACACACACACACACACACACGCACGCACGCACGCACGAGGAGAGGTTAAGGGAACTCGACCTGACGACACTGGAAGACAGGAGAGTTAGGGGGGGATATGATAACGACATATAAAATACTGAGAGGTATAGACAAGGTGGACAAAGACAGGATGTTCCAGAGATTGGACACATCAACAAGGGGTCACAGTTGGAAGCTGAAGATAAAGACGAATCACAGGGATGTTAGGAAGTATTTCTGTAGTCACAGAGATGTCAGGAAGTGGAATAACCTGGATAGTGATGTAGTGGAGGCAGGATCCATACATACCTTTAAGAGGTATGATGAAGCTCATGGAATAGGAAGAGTGACCGGGTACCGGCCAGGTGAAGAGGCGGGGCCAGGAGCTGTGATTCGACCCCCGCAACCACAACTAAATGAGTACACACACACACGCACACACTACATAATAGGAACACTTCAATCTGCAGGGCCCAAGGTAGTAATTGCAGTGATGTACAACCCACCACAGAACAGCAGGAGGCCAAGGCAAGAGTACGTTGAGCGATAGCTGACACACTGGCTGAAGTGGCCTGAAGGGCTCATGCGAGCAGGGAAAAACCACATGATTATGGGTACACTAGTGTATATGCTAGAAACATTGGCATACATGATACTTAATGCACCACCAACCCAACAACACAGGAGTCACATGATTTCATCGTCTACCCGTCCTCATCATAGGTAGAGGTTGTTTTGATAAGGACCTGCCTCGCATGGGCCAGTAGGCCTTCTGCAGTGTTCCTCCATTCTTATGTTATGTTCTTATGACATTCCTCTGGTCACGTGCGTCACACCTCACTCTCCGCCTATATATATAATGTCTTTCTACCTCTGTATGACAACAGACCACCTTGACTGTTACACCTGCCCCAAGGATGAGCTTCTCCAACAGAGTCAAGATAAAACCATCCAGTGGTACGATCAATGACTCCACCAAGCTTGCCCTTGCTGTGGTAATCAAGGGTCTACAGGTCAAGATTAATACTATCCTCTCACTCCACGAAGCCTTCATTATTGTCTGTGAAGACGATGTTGAAGCTGAAAAACTACTGACCTCCTCCGCTTTGTCCACTTATCAGACCGTGGCTTCAAAGTCATGTCCTCTCTCTGCCTTACGAGCTAAGAGGTCTGTCTTCTTGAAGAGACTTGACAAACCGATTACCATACAACCTGTTGAAGACCTAAAGACCTCCATAGAAGAACAAAATCCCTGGGCTACAGTTGAAAGCATCACCAAGATTCCTACTGCCTCCTCCATGCAAAAAATCACTTTTACTGATGTGACAATGGCTGCCCAAGCTATGGCTGAAGGCCTGGCCATATACTATTACTTCATTAACTCCAGTCATTGAACATTAAAATGGTATAAAATACCGACAGGTTGTTAGGTAAGACACATATGCAACAGTTAGGTATCTTTATTTCGAAACGTTTCGCCTACACAGTTGGCTTCTTCAGTCGAGTACAGAAAAGTTGATAGAAGCAGAAGAGATTTGAAGACGATGTAATCAGTCCATCACCCTTAAAGTTTTGAGGTGGTCAGTCCCTCAGTCTGGAGAAGAGCATTGTTCCATAGTATGAAACATATGGGGTTGAAGTATGTATGTATGTATAATGTTCGCCAGGACCAGGGTCCTGGCACGGATCTTAATCTTGAGATGACCCGTCTCTGGCTCCTGAAGGAGAATTGATTCTTCACTGTTGCAGCATATAAGCGTTTGGAATTTCACTATTCTTTCAAGCACAGTTCCGCGACAGTTCAGCTAGTGTTCCTCATAAGCGACTGAAGTTACTCCATCTCAGCTGTTTCCTGATGCTGGGACTGGGCTCTGTCCTCTCTGATAATCTGCGGATTCATGGCATCCACTGCGTCAGTAAGCATACCCTCAGGAGTGTGCTGACCATCTGCCGGAACATGCTCTGTTTTTCCCGTGGAGATGATTGTGTTGCAGATAATATCCGTGAATGCCTTGATGGTGTTTAAGAGATCCTTTCTGTTGAGGGCCTGCGTTGTCGGTGGGTTCGAAAGCAGTGGACATTATCTGGGCTGTCGTAATCTTTGGGGACTGCTGAGGGGTTGTATTTCTTCACTGCGACACCGTGGGCTGTTGCTGTATGCCAGTTTGTGTACCCGGATCTGCTGGTGAGGTGCAGCCACAGCCTGCATA
Source organism: Cherax quadricarinatus (assembly GCF_026875155.1). Classification (NCBI taxonomy): domain Eukaryota; kingdom Metazoa; phylum Arthropoda; class Malacostraca; order Decapoda; family Parastacidae; genus Cherax; species Cherax quadricarinatus. The sequence continues at coordinate 10,494,226 of NC_069492.1, read as the reverse complement.
GTGGTTGTGCCTGGCAAGGAGGCCGGGTTTGGGGGCTGTGTAGTGCCGTCTGTTGATTGCGTTGCCCGGATGTTTTCCTGTTGGCGCCGTTTTGTTCCTCATGTTTCTTTTTCTTCGTTGCGGTAGTGGGGGGGTGCTTCTGTTCATGACGCCTGGTTGAGTCTTCAAGGGTCGGAAATTCCCGGGCTTTGTTTGGGGTTTACTGATGAGAGTTCTGCAGTAGGAAGGATTCTCTGCACCATCGTCTGCTGAGGGTGATGCTCTGCCGTAGCCTGCTGTCTCGTCGTTGGTGTCTTCCAGGCCTCACGAATTCTAGTGAGCCTCTCAGGGCATCGGGGTTCCAGGATGGTGTTTTGCCTGCAATTCGGGCATCGTGGAGTGGGGGTTTGGGGATGCATTCCTCGGCAGGGTGTGGGGGTGGCTGCAGACACCGCAGATTACTCAGTTCGGAAAAGAGTGCACCCAGGTGTCCCCTAACGCTGGCACTTGAAACAGCGAACTGGTTCTGCCCTGAAGGTCCTAACATCGTACCTGCCCCAAGAACCAAGGCCCAGTGGGATGGCAGCGGCCCTTTCATGCTAAATTTAAGGACCTCCCGGGTTGGTGCATTGTGCTGATTTTGCTGGGGCTGACACGACACTGGGGGGGGCCCTCGGGGGCATATCAGCGGGGTATCGAAATCACTACACCCCTTGGTGACCTTTTTTGGCCGGGAACCCATTTCCCTCCGGGGTGAAGGGCGGTTGTTTTTCCATGACTTTCTTAAAGGTGAAAAAGCATTTCCTTGTTGATAGGAGTCAGTATTTTTTCCCCCCCTCGGTAAAAAACCATATTTAAACCCAAATTTGTGCTGTTTTTTCCAGGTGGGGTAACCACGTTTTTGGGGGTTTTTTGTGTTCCCCAAAGCCTTTACCTTGAATCGGAAGTGATTTGAGCTGGTTTAAACCTTTCCTTTGAGGGGACGGCTTTTGTCTTACTGTTCACATTGATCCTTTCCTTCCGTATTCTCTGGCGCAGGGTTAGGCGGGGTCAAATTTGGAGATTTTTCCTTGATGCAGGGAGGGTCCCCGCAACTTCTTCGCTAGGTTTTGCCCCCACATTTCAAAAACCGAGTCTTTCCATTTCTAAACCGAGTATCCGCCTTGCCCCGGGAAACACCCGTGACCTTTTCCCTTTTGGGGCAAAAAGGCCATGTGCCCTGCCCACGTGGTGCGGTTGATGTTTGGAGTTGAAGTGCAGGATGGAGCCTTTTTATAGCCCCAGGGGGTTGACGAGGCCCATTTAATTTAAAAGTAAGAAGCAGATGTTGGGAGGTCAGGTCCCTTCAAATCCGGGCCGTTCCTTTATAGAGGTTGTCGAAGTTGATTTCGGTCTGTACCCAAAATTTCCCCTTTTGTTTCGGGGGCTGCAGATTGAACATTAAAATGGTATAAAATACCGCCGGTTTTTTTGGGAAGCAAAATATGCAACAGTTAGGGTTTTTTTATTTTTGAAACGTTTTGGCCTACACAGTAGGCCCTTTTCAGTCGAGCACAGAAAAGTTTTTAAAAAAAGGGAAAAGATTTTTAAGGGCGATGTAAAACAGGGCCCCTCACCCTTCTGCTTTATCAAATTTTCTGGGACTCGACGGGAAAAAGCCTAATTTGTAGGCAAACGTTTTGAAATAAAGATACCTAAATGTTGGGATATGTGCTTTCCTAACAAACCGTTTGGTTTTTTATTTCCATTTTAAAAGGAAATTAAACACATATGCAGTATAAAAGTGATCCTTTTTTTGACTACGTTTCGCCCACACAGTGGGGTTTTTCAAGTAAAAAACGATCTAACCCGGGGTGGAAGGTACGCGAAATATTTATAGTCAGGTTCAAATGTGGGGTCAGGTTTGGGGAATCTGCAACTGGAAAGATTTCCCAGTGGGGTTTTTAGAGTCTAAAAATCTTGGGGGCTTTGGGAAAGGGAAAATTGGATAATTTGTGAGCAGACCTTCTACAGTGTTCTTCCTTTCCCCTGTGTTCTTATGTGGGTTTAGCGATGAAAAGTTTCTTGGCAAGTGGTTCAGCTATATTATAGAACCACTATTCTGGTTTAAGTTGTCGGATATAGAAATAAGTGATGATTCCAGGATTCTTCGGTATTGAGTGTTGTCTTCTGTGGCGATAAGTCTCGAGTTTCTGTAGTTTATCAAGTGGTTGTGTAATTACGGTGTTGTACACAGGCATTCCTTGAGTCGTCAGACCTGCTTGCGTACTGGTGTTCTGAAATACGTTTTGGAGGTCCCTTGATGTTTCGCCACGTATAATTTGTTGGCAGTCATTACAAGGGATTATGTATACCCCTGCAGAGGGTGGAACTTTCCTGTCTATCAACTGGTAATGCCTTGATGGTCGTGGTTGTGGAGGTAGATACTTGGAATGAGGGTATTGGAAAAGATGTTGGGAAACGTGTTTGGCAATGGATTTGGTGGGGAGGACTATGTATCCTTCTCGGCAGTGTCTTTTTCAGGGTGTGTTGAAGTGTTTAATGCCCGCCGTCTGCAGTCTCGATGAAGTGACGAGGATAGTGGAGTTTAGAAAATACTTGTTCAATTATCGTGCATTCTTCAAGAAACCATTGCTGTCAGATTCTGAGTGCACGCAGGAAGAAGCCTAAATTACAACACTTTAGTGGTGTAATCCTGGAACATCACTTATTTCTATATCCGACAACTCAACCGAAATAGTGGCTTCTATAACAAAAGCTGAACCACTTGCCAAGAAACTTCTTCATCGCTATCCCACATAAGAACACAGGATGGAGGAACACTGTAGAAGGCCCTGCCACAAACTTATCCAATCTCCTTTCCAAGCTACCAAGATTTTAGACTCTATAACCCCACTCGGTACATCATCAGATGCAGCTTCCCCCACCTGACCTCAGCATTCTGAACCTGACTATAAATACTCGCGTCCCTTCCACCCCAGCAGCTTGGAGAAAGCTACAATCGTACCAATTCCAAAGCCCAAGGACCCAGGCAGTATGAGACCCATATCGCTGACCAGCCTTAACCAAGACTGCTGAGAGGAAAAGGTACGCCCACAAGGAGGTGTGCTCAGTCCTACCCTGTTTAACATCCTTATGCAGGAACTTGTGAGCCCCCCTTTTCATAGTGGTACACAGCTCCTCAGCTATGCTGATGATCTTCCCACTCGTAGTGAATGGAAAAGGCAATTTAGAACGACGGGCTCAGAGAGCTTTGGACCAAATTTACGCAGTCTTGCAAGGAACTAGCCCAAGATCTCGGCCGAGAAATCTCTTGCAATGAGTTTCAAGGGACCAATCCTGTGAATAGATTACGTATTCAGGATATAGAACTTGAGTGGACAGGTCCTACCTGTATTTGGAATCTACATTGATAAAAAGCTGACCTTTCAGAAACAGCCGAGTATGTCGGGTCACGTGCTCTACTCAGACTAAACGCCATGAGACCATGACGAGGCACCGTGCAGGGGCAAGCAAAGATGTACTTCGCTTGTACTATATACAAGCTATACGCTCGCTCATTGACTACGGCGCACCGGCGTTAGCTCATCTCTTCCCGCAGAGCAGGCAAAGAGTGGAGGTCGTACAAAATCAGGCGATAAGAACTATGCTTGGGGCCCCCATCTGGACCAACACAGTAGTCTCAGATCTGAGGCCCGGCTTCCTTCCCTGGCTGACAGAGTAAGATACATAAACGCCTGCAAAGTGTTAGGTAAGACACATATGCAACAGTTAGGTATCTTTATTTCGAAACGTTTCGCCTACACAGTAGGCTTCTTCAGTCGAGTACAGAAAAGTTGATAGAAGCAGAAGATACTTGAAGACAAAGTAATCATTTCCATACCCTTAAAGTTTTGAGGTGGTCAGTCCCTCAGTCTGGAGAAGAGCATTGTTCCGTTGTCTGAAACAATGCTCTTCTCCAGACTGAGGGACTGACCACCTCAAAACTTTAAGGGTGATGGACTGATTACATCGTCTTCAAGTCTCTTCTGCTTCTATCAACTTTTCTGTACTCGACTGAAGAAGCCTACTGTGTAGGCGAAACGTTTCGAAATAAAGATACCTAACTGTTGCATATGTGTCTTACCTAACAATCTGTCGGTATTTTATACCATTTTAATGTTCAGCCTGCAAAGTGGCCACGATTCTGCACAGGCAGCAAGGTACCCCACTAAGGAGACGGATATTGACAACCATGGCACAAGAACCCACACTTTTCACGACTACCCGGGAAATTCGTTCGTTTTGTGCTGCTGGGGGAAGCTGCTGCCTATACAACTACTCCTTGAGAAGAGTTGTGACCTTCCTGTTGCTGGGTACCATCCAACACCTCCCTGGCGCTCAGATCCAGCCGATGTTTGCATCATGCAGCTACCCATCTCTAAGCGTCTCTGCAGTAAAGGGACACTCTCAGCAATCATGCTGAGACAAGCAGGGGCACTGGCAGAGGGAGGCACATGTGCAGTGTATTTCACAAATGGTTCTGTCGACCCTGACAGGAAGAGAGCAGCAGTGGACTGTCCCCACAATGGTCACACACAAGGCTGGCGACTCCCTGACCCCCTGCACGATCCTTCAAGCTGAGCTGGTGGCGATTCAGCGGGCATTGTCACATGCCCTACGACATCGACTCCGACCTGTCATACATGTTGATTCCACCTCTCCAATCAATGCCCTCTCCCATCCTCAACCACAGGCCCAATGTTCACCTCATAAACATCGATCCTGAGCATAATGACAGCCTTAGAAGTTCGGGGTAACAGATCGACATTGAACTGGATCCCCAGCCATGCTGGCATCCGGGGAAATGAGGCGGCAGATGATGCAGCCAAGGCAGCAACAGACTATCCACATGTTGGGATTACTGTCCCAATCAGCCTACGACAGACCAAACTGTGGCTGCCAGAGCCATGAAACTTAGGGGGGAGGTCTTGGGTGATACCCCATCTAAACAGTGGTACCGAGCAGCGACTCAGGGAGAACCCCCTCCAATGATAGAAGCAGGTCCAGAGCGCAGTGTACCGCCATCCATCGGCTTCGTTTGGGCTTTCCCACAGCCAAGATGATGGTAGACAAGGCTGAGAGGAGATGTGCCAGTACTGTCACACGTTGTCCACTGCCCCTAACAAAACTATCTTCTGGAGTGCGAAGTTAATGAGACACTCCGCAGGCAACTAGGAGTGATATTCCCTCCCGAGAGGAACCAGAGATACTGCGGCCACACAAGTGTCCCATGGAGTCAACGAACCAGACAAGCTATTACCTGTGATAACGACATATCCTCCTCCTCGCTAGTGTCCATAGTTAGGAGTACATACGGTGTTGTCGCTTATGAGATGCACCAGTTGAACTGACCAGAAGAGTGCTTGAACAGCATATGTCGCATCATTGTGGAAACCTTTCTCCCTCGGGAGCCAGAGACGGGTCATCGCAAGATTGAGACCCGTGCCAGGACTACGGTCTTGGCGAACATTATACATACATACACCCCAGCAGCTTGGAAGAAAGCTACAATCGTACCAATTCCAAAGCCCAATGACCCAGGCAGTATGAGACCCATATCGCTGACCAGCTGCTTAGCCAAGACTGCTGAGAGGATGGTGTTAAACCGCCTCCCATGGAAACTTGGACCCTCTCATCATCACATATTTGGCTTCACCAAAGGAGTGGGAACAGCAGAGTGCATAACCACTCTACTAAGCCAGATTGCTGATAGCAACAAAAAACCTAGTATCGCCCGTTTACCTCGACCTTGAGAAGGCATTTGAGCTAGCCACCCCCACAGCAATTCTGGCAATACTAGTCGGAAGGGAATCAAAGGACGCCTCCTGGCCGGGATAGAGTCCTACCTTAAGGGGCAGGCAGGCCTGTGTCAGCTTTCAGGGACACTACTCTTCCTTTAAAACCTGGAAAACAGTACGGCACAAGGAGGTGGCTCAGTCCTACCCTGTTTAACACCTTATGCAGGAACTTGTGAGCCTTCCCTTTCATAGTGGTACACAGCTCCTCAGCTAGTGATGATCTTTCACTAGTAGTGAATGGGAAAGGCAAATTTTGAACGACAGGCTCAGAGAGCTTTGGACCTAAATACGCAGTTCTTGCAAGGAACTAGGCCTCAAGATCTCGGCCGAGAAATCTCTTGCAATGATGTTCAAGGGACCAATCCTGTGAATAGATTACGTATTCAGGATATAGAACTTGAGTGGACAGGCTCCTACCTGTACTTGGGAATCTACATTGATAAAAAAGCTGACCTTTTTAGAAACAGGGCCCATATGTCAGGTCACTGCTCTACTCAGACTCAACGCCATGAGAGCCATGACGAGGCACCGTGCAGGGGCAAGGGAAAATGTACTTCGCTTGTACTATATACAAGCTATACGCTCGCTCATTGACTACGGTGCACCGGCTTCAGCTCATCTCTTCCCGCAAGCAGGCAAAGGGTGGAGGCGTACAAAAACCCGGCGATAAGAATATGCTGGTGCCCCCCTCTGGACCAACACAAATATGTCTCAGATTCTGGGCTCCGGCTTCCTTCCTTGGCTGACAGAGTAAGATACATAAACTCCTGCAAAGTGGCACGATTCTGCACCGGCAGCAAGGTACCCCACTAAGGAGAGGATATTAACAACCATGTCACAAAATCCCAAAACTCTTCACGACTACTCCCGGATTCGTTCGTTTGTGCTGCTGGGCGGAAGCTGCTGCCTGTACCTCTGCTCTGTGAGAAGATTGTGAACCTTCCGTTGCTGGGGACCATCCACCACCTCCCTGGTGCCCAGATCCAGCCGATGTTTTCATCATGCCCGTACCCATCTCTAATGTCTCTGCAGTCAAGAAAACCCTCAGCAATCATGCTGAGACAAGCATGGCACTGGCAGAGGGAGGCACATGTTTCATGTATTTCACAGATGGTTCTGTCGACCCTGACAGGAAAAAGAGCAGCAGCTGGACTGTACCACAATGGTCACACACAAAGGGAGGCGACCCCCTGACCACTGCCGATCCCTTTAAGCTGAGCTGGTGGCGATTCAGCAGGCTTGTCACATGCCCCACGACATCGACCCCCGACCTTTTCATACATGTTGATCCACCCCTTGCAATCAATGCCCTCTCCCATCCTCAACCACAGGATAATTTTTCACCTCATCATATCGATCCTGAGCATAATGACAGCCTTAGAAGTTCAGGGTAATAGATCGACATTTAACTGGATCCCCAGCCATGCTGGCATCCGGGGAAATGAGGCGGCAGATTTATGCAGCCAAGGCAGCAACAGACTATCCACATGTTGGGATTACTGTCCCAATCAGCCTACGACAGACCAAACTGGTGGCTGCCAGAGCCACGAAACTTAATGGGGAGGTCTTAGGTGATACCCCAAACTCAACAGTGGTACCGAGCAGCGACTCAGGAGAACCCCTCCATATGATAGAAGCTGGTCCAAGCGCAGTGTACCGCCATCCATCGGCTTCGTTTGGGCTTTCCCACAGCCAAGATGATGGTAGACAAGGCTGAGGAGATGTGCCAGTACTGTCAGCCCCGTTGTCCAGCGGCCCCTAACACACTTATCTTCTGAGTGCGAAGCTACGGGCACTCCCCAGGCATCAAGGGGTGATAAATTTCCCCCCCGAAGAGGACCCAGAGATAACTGCGGCCACACTAGTGTACCATGGGGTCAACGAACCAGACAAGCTGTTACCTGTGATAATGACATATCCTCCTCCTCGCTAGTGTCCATAGTTACATATGGTGTCGCTTATGAGATGCACCAGTTGAACTGACCAGAGGGGCGCTTGAGCGGCATGCGTCGCATCATTATGGAAACCTTTCTCCATCGGGAGCCAGAGACGGGTCATCGCAAGATTGGGACCCGTGCCAGGACTATGGTCTTGGCGAGCATTATACATACATACATAGATACACCCCAGGTAGATCTGTTTGTGACTTGAAAAAGCCCACTGTGTGGGCGAAACGTAGTCAATAAAGGATCACATTATACTGCATATGTGTTTATATTTCCATTGTGTCGGTATTTTATACCATTTGTTTCCATACCATTTTAATGTTCAATCTGTCAGACACTGCAACACAAGGCTATCTTGGTACAGACCTGCAATTAACTTCGACAACCTCTACTAGTGAGAACGGCTGGATTTGAGAGGGACCTGACCTCCCAACATCTGCGTTCTTACTTCTACTAGTGACCTACGTCTCACCTCCTGGTGCTATATAAGGCTCCATCCTGTCACTTCAACTCCATATTGTTTCAGACTATGGAACAATGCTCTTCTCCAGACTGAGGGACTAACCACCTAAAAACTTTAAGGGTGATGGACTGATTACATCGTCTACAAATCTCTTCTGCTTCTATCAACTTTTCTGTACTCGACTGAAGAAGCCTACTGTGTAGGCGAAACGTTTCGAAATAAAGATACCTAACTGTTGCATATGTGTCTTACCTAACAACTCCAGTCATATTGAAGCTGAGCGGTACCATCATATTACTCAGTGCTGGAGTTGCTACTCTTACCTACACTCTACAAAAGACTGCCACACAAAAGACAAAAAGTTCTGCTCTACCTGCAGGTCTGAAGGCCACGATTCCAAGTCTTGTACTTCTACTGCCCCACTTAAGTGTCTCAACTGCAAAAACAATCACCATACTCTCGCTGCAAAGTGCCCCACTCGTCGTGAAATTCTGAGAAAAAGCCAAGAAGCAGAACAGAAGACACCTTCCAAGTCACCTACTTATGCTGCCATCACCAAACTCCAGACCGACACAACAAAACTTTTAAAAGCTACCCAACCCTCCACCCAACTCCATCAGCTTATGAACCTACGAAAATTCATTACTGATATGCTATATGCAACACATGCATAACATGGGGTTTACCAGGCTCAATTTAACACTGTTATTAACGAGCTCTTCCGATTGAACAACATGCCAAACTTTAATTTTTCCCAGACTCCCACCATCTGCCGACATCATCAAACTCACCAAAGAATTAGGCAACATCACAACACCTGAAATTCCATCCCCAAGAAACAACCAATCAGCGACTTTTCCCAAAATCACCACCGCTATGGACCAATCACCTGAGTCTTCCAACTTTTCTGCTACTAATAACGAAACCACCTGCTTCATCCCAACTCAATCACCAAAAGCCAAGAAAGCTAAGACACTTCCTCCTGAAAATCCACCTCAAGATACTCGAAACCTGAAGAAATGGAAGAGGAAAAAAATATTTAGACCAACTGAACCCCTCACCTTTTATACAAAACAACCCTCACACCCCGTCGCTATATGCACCTCAGGTCATCTATTCCATGTACCATGGTAGTATCAAGTACATGTGCTCCTGGATGCGATCCCCACACTGAAACTGCCCTAATTGCAGACTTAAAAAGACAGCAAAAGTCTGCTCAAACTTAGTTTATTATCAAAACTTGCTTTCAAAAGACTTCAAAATGGCTCTACGACAGGACCGAAAAACTAACAAAACGCAGATATGAAGAGTGTTTTTCCACCAATCAACGCTGATCCCCTCTCCTCCTCCGCATCTTAACCAATCATATTGAAGCATGCCTCCCTCTCCATCCCGCTTCCCGCCGATCTCCAGCAACCAATCGCCGACCAAATCTACAGATCAACCACCATGATGCAGCCTGCACAGCTTGCCCACGTCGTCCACATTCTCAGCCAAGTCCTGTTCTCTCCAGCTCTATCCAACGATCGTCTCAGCTGCTGGGTTAAGTCCTGGCTCTATTTCTACAACTAGGAACACTCTTCTCCTTCGCTATTCTTCGTCTGTCCCGTCTTCCCCGCTCATCCCATTGGGATCTTACCTGAACTTGTTCGTTCGTTCGTTCTCTGTATGGTAAAAGTGATCAAGGTCCCAGGACCGAAACGTTTTCTAATAAATATGTCATAGTGTTTGCTTACGTGTCTTTCTAAACCATGCTAGAAAGTACTCACGGGAACACGAAAGGGTTCGTGAATTTCTAACTCCTGTGTTCTAACTTCTACTATCCAGGCACCTGTACTATCAACACTATTACCACTACTACTACTACTACCCAGACACCTATGCTAGGGATGTATCAGATATCCGCATCCGCGGAACATCCGCACAATTTCTTACATCCGCATCGTTATTTTTTCTAAATGAGATATCCGCATCCGCAATCATGATTAAATTTATATCCGCATTTGCATCCACATCCGCGCCAAACTAAGAGGATGTGGCGGATATTATAACCTAAATTACAGAGCTTGCATGTTTATTTCCCAACAGTAGACCTATTGCCCCATACTAGGCAGGTTCTTCACAAATCCAACCCACTAACAGAATAAACGCTACCTAAGCAACAAGCCTTGACAATTCCATTTACTCACGTGCAAGTCCCACTCAAATCCAACTCCTCTCACTCGTGTATTTATCCAACCTAAATTTGAAACTACCCAAGGTGGGAGAATTGGACCTACCTCGCATGGGCCAGTAGGCCTGCTGCAGTGTTCCTTCTTTTGTGTGGAGCGTCAGTCATCTCTACCTGTTGCGCAGTCCTTGACTGATGGAGAAATTGCTGAAATGGTGGTAAATACAAGTAACCATGTGATAAATGGTTTGGAAACTGACAGCTTGAAGAATTGAGACACTTATGCAACATATGGGAATCTTTATTGAAGAAACGTTTCGCCACACAGTGGCTTCATCAGCCCAATACAAAGCAGGAAGGCTTAAGGAGAGGAGTTTGAGGTAATCAGTCCCTCAGCCTGGAATCGATGTGTTCAGTCCCTCACTCACAAGAGTATTTGTCATACGGTAAAAAAAATCTGGTATTCTATGACTATCCTGCAAAATCCGCATCCGGGAGGATGTCAAGATGTGACATCCGCAATCCGCATCAGCATCCGAACTGTACTGTAAGCAGATATTCGCATTTGCATCTGCATCCGCAAAATAAGTAAGACATCCGAATACACATCCGCATCCGCGGATATCTAAATTTTTACATCCGATACATCCCTAACGTATACCATCAACGTTATACCCTCCACCCATCAACTCTCCCACTACACAATACCTTCAACACACAACTCTCATCACCTAAATTATACCTCAACTATACTCAATACGACACAACACTAATTCACCCACACCACACCCACATCACGCACCTCACCACGCACCACATCCACACCATACCCACACCACTCCCACAGATAATTCAGGACCCTATACACAGACATTTGTCAGAACAACCACAGCGTACGAGGCATTTTTCTGGCGCTCTCTTGATCAAACATATGAAGACAATATAAAGCATCGAGAGATAGGAAATAAGACTGGTCTCAGATCTGAACAGGAACTAATATATTAGGCAGACAGTGACAGACTAAATAAGACAGCTTAAGGGAACTGGGAAATACAACTGAAAGTTAAAAACGCAGGAGAGCCAGTGATGTTAAGTGTAAGGACGCAAGTGCAACTAATGCGACATTTTATTGTGGCAACGTTTCGCTCTCCAGCGGCTTTGTCAAGCCGGATTAACAAAGAGGAAATGGTATGGTGATACCGACAAGATCACGAGTGGCTTCTTCAGTCCTAATAGGACTGAAGAAGCCACTCGAGGCGAAACGTTTCCTTTAATAAATGTCCTGAACTGTACATAAGTGTCTTTTTCCACACGGATTAACAAAGCTCCTGGAGAGCGAAACGTTGCCTCAACAAAATATCACATTAGTTGCACTTGTGTCCTTTTACTTAGCATATTGTGGGTAATTCTGCCAATATTAATACAGAGTTAGAGATGTTAGGAAGAACATGAACATATCAGGAAAGTTAGTAAATTAAATTATTTAGATTAGGTTGACTAAGGAAATCGTAATGGCTAACGCGTCGGTCTGGAGTTTTATGACTTTCTGGACGCTGGTTCTAACCCCGCCCGTGGTATGGTTTGTTAGATTAGGTGAACTCAAATACCACACATAGCTTTTAAGACATACGATAACACAAGTCAAACCGGAACCAAACTGAAGAAGTCAAGACACTTGACTCGTTGTTAGGTAAGACACATATGCAACAGTTAGACAACTTTATTCCGAAACGTTTCGCCTACACAGTAGGCTTCTTCAGTCGAATACAGAAAGTAGGCAGGAACAGTAGAGATGTGAAGACGATGTAATCAGTCCATCACCCTTGAAGTCGTAGAATTTGAGGTTGTCAGTCCCTCAGCCTGGAGAAGTTCAGTTCCATAGTCAGGAACTATCTGAAGATCAAGCGACAGTGCGGAGACTTAAATACTGTCGGAAGGAGAGGTGCATAGTAGTAGTAGTAGTAGTAGTAGTAGTAGTAGTAGTAGTAGTAGTAGTAGTGAGAATGTAGCCACTGAGAGGTCATGTCCCTCTCAGATCCAACAATTCTCACTTGAAAAGCTTGTCCAAGGTGTTTCCTGTACCAAAATGCCATGTGTTGCAGTGTCTGACAAGATGAACATCAAAATGGTATACAATACCGACAGCGGAAAGTCAACTCCTGTAACCACAAATTGGCGACTGCAAAATATAAGTCACGCACTCCATGACACTGTCCCCACAAGACTTTAATCCATAAGCTGGAAGAGCGGGCGGGGATAACGGAAAATGGACTCCACAGTATCAGGGAATATCTAATCAGAAGACGACAGAGAGTGATGCTCTGGGATGTGGTATCTGGATAAACGAGAGAAATGAAACTTGTCCTCAGATTCAAAAGCTTGAATAATGCTCAGTAATAATTCACATGGAGACAGAAACCCGGAAAAATTAATTGATCTGTGTATTTCTAACCCCTGTTGAGGTCCTCTTCAGTAGATGAACAATACCCCAGCAGGGGTTCGAAATATGCAGCTCAATTAATTTCCCGAGTTTCTGATGTGCGTTATTATTTAGCAGAGAAATGTTCCATACACTTTAGTTATCCACATTAATAATTTTCATTTATACCCACCATGAGGGGTCGTTGTAAATGGTAACCATTTTGTCGATTTCAACCAAAGCCGTAAATATTAATAATAAAAAAATATAATGGGAAATATGAACAAGTTGATAAAGATTTATGAACTGTCATGATCATAGTTCGAATCCTGCATCAGAACAACCAACGCCAAATATATGCCGAGTGTCGTCACAATCCCCTGAATCATTTATTTGTTCCAAGATGTCTACAAGCTACTTAGGGAGGATGCGATCATGTCAACATCAGACACTGACCGCCATGTTAGCCACACCATAACTATCCCACAACTTGGTTGATCTGACATTCTCGGTAAGAATTAGACACATGTGCAACACACGTACAAATAACCCACACACATAGGTCAGGGGAGCTTACGACGACGTTTCGGTCCCACTTGGACTTCGTAAAAGGCTCAAGTCGGACTAAAACGTCGTCGTAAGCTCCTCCTCCTATGTGCGGGTTATTTGTGTATTGTTCCAGTCAAGGTATTGTGACTGTTATTTAATTAAACATGTGCAACGTCTGGGTATCTTTAGTGTAGACGTTTCGCCATCCAGAGAGAGAGAGCAGAGGCTGGTGGGTGTAACAGAGAGAGAGCAGAGGCTGGTGGGTGAAAGAGAGAGAGCAGAGGCTGGTGGGTGTAACAGTGAGAGACCGAAGAGGCTGGTGGGTGTAACAGAGAGAGAGCAGAGGCTGGTGGGTGTAAGAGAGAGAGAGCAGAGGCTGGTGGGTGTAAGAGAGAGAGAGCAGAGGCTTGTGGGTGAAAGAGAGAGAGCAGAGGCTGGTGGGTGTAAGAGAGAGAGCAGAGGCTGGTGGGTGTAACAGAGAGAGAGAGCAGAGGCTGTTGGGTATAACAGAGTGTGCAGAGGCTGGTGGGTGCAAAAGAGAGAGAGCAGAGGCTGTTGGGTGTAACAAAGAGAGAGCAGAGGCTGGTGGGTGTAACAAAGAGAGAGCAGAGGCTGGTGGGTGTAACAAAGAGAGAGCAGAGGCTGGTGGGTGTAACAAAGAGAGACCGAAGAGGCTGGTGGGTGTAACAAAGAGAGACCGAAGAGGCTGGTGGGTGTAACAGAGAGAGAGCAGAGGCTGGTGGGTGAAAGAGAGAGAGCAAAGGCTGGTGGGTGTAACAGAGAGAGAGCAGAGGCTGTTGGGTGTAACAGAGTGTGCAGAGGCTGGTGGGTGCAAAAGAGAGAAAGAGAGGCTGCTGGGTGTAAACAAAGAGAGAGGCAGAGGCTGGTGGGTACTACTAAAGTAAGTTACTACTACAAGTACTACAAGTACCTTACTACAAGTACTACTAAAAAGTACTACTACAAGTACTACTATACAAATACTAATACTACAAGTATACTACAAGTACGATTATACAATATATACAAAAGTACAATTACTTCCAAGAACTACTAAAAAAGTATTATTTACTACAAGTATTACTATACTAAAGTACTACTGCAAGGTACTTATACTACAAGTACAAAGTTCTAGTACTAAAGTACTACTACAAGTACTACGACTACAAGTACTACTACTACAAGTACTACAAGTAACAAGTACTACCACTACAAGTATATTACTACAAGGACTACTACAAGTGTTATTGCTACAAGTTCTACTATAAAGTACTCTTACTACAAGTACTATTATACAAGTATACATACAAGTACTATTTACTACAAGTACTACTACAAGTGTTATTGCTACAGTATACTATAAGTATATCTATACAAGAACTACTACAAGTACTACTACAAGTACTATTTTACAAGTACTACTATTACAGTACTATTATCAGTACTACAAGTACTACTACTACAAGTACTCAAGGTTATTACTACAAAGTACTACTACTACAAGTACTACTACAAAGTACTAAAGTACTACTACAAGTACTACTACAAGTTACTACAAGTACTACTACAAGTTCTACTACTACAAGACTACAAGAACTACTACATGTTCTACTACAAGTACTACCTTACAAGTACTACAAGCACTACTACTACAAGTACTACTAAGTACTACTACAGTACACTATACAAGTACTACTACTTTACAAGTAACTACTACTACAAGTAATTCTACAAGTTCTACTACAAGTACTACTACTACACAAGTATTACTACAAGTATTACTACAATCACTACTACAAGTATACTTTTCAAGTACTACAAAAAAAGTACCTACTACTACAGTGATACAAGAGTACTTACTACCAGTACTACAAGTACTTACTACTTCAAGTACTACTACAAAGTACCACTACTACAAGTACCACAAGTACTACTACAAGTACTACTACATGTACTATATTACAAGTATCTACAAGTACCCTACAAGTACTACTACTACAAGTAATACTACAAGTTACTACTACAAGTACTACTACAAGTACTACTACTACAAGTACTACTACCAGTACTACTACTCAAGTATACTACAAGTACTACTACAAGTACTTACAAGTACTACTACAAGTAATACTACTTATACTACAAGTACTACTTAAAAGTACTACTACCAAGAAAGTTACTACTACTACAAAGTACTACTGCAAGGTATACTACTACAAGTACTACTACAAGTACTGCTACAAGTATACTACAAGTACACTACAAGTACTACTACAAGTACTAATGCAAGTACTACAAGTACTACTACAGTACTACTACAATTATACTACTACTGTACTATATACTACAAGTTTACTGCTACAAGTTACAACTACAAGTACTTGCTACATGTACTACTATACACGTACTGTACACAATACAAGTACTATACTACAAGTACTACTACAAGTACTACTACTACAAGTACTTACTACAAGTCACTACTACTGCATGTCTATACAAGTACTGCTACAAGTACTGCTACTACAAGTACTACTACTACAAGTACTACTACTACAAGTACTACTACAAGTACTACTACAAGTACTACTACTACAAGTTCTACTACTACAAGTACTACAAGCTCGACTACTGCATGAGTATACTACTACAAGTATACTACTCTGCAAAGTACTACCTACTACATGTACTACTACTGCAAGGATACTACTACCAAGTACTACTACTACAAGTCCCTCCTAATACTACAAAGTCTACTACAAGTAATACTACTACAAGTACTACTGCAAGTACTACTACTGCAAGTACTACTACTACAAGTACTACTACTACAGGTACTACTACTACAAGTACTACTACTACAAGTACTACTACTACAAGTCGTACTACTACAAGTACGACAACTAAAAGTATTACTACAAGTACTACTACTACAAATGCTACTACTAAGTATACTACGGCAAGTACTACTACAGTATTCTACTACAATGTACTTTACAAGTACTATACTACAAGTATTACTTACAAGTACTCTATACAAGTATACTACTACAAGTATACTACTTGCAAGTGCTACTACTAAGTACTCTACTACACGTACTACTTACTACAAGTATACTATGTTACTACTGCTACAACTATACAAATATTACCTTACTATTAATGTATTATGTGAAAACACTAAACCGATAATGGTCACACTGGGTGGTGATCAATGGTCACACTGGGTGGTGATCAATGGTCACACTGGGTGGTGATCAATGGTCACACTGGGTGGTGTTCAATGGTCACACTGGGTGGGTGATCATTGGGTCTCACTGGGTGTGGTGGTGGTGTTCATATGTCACAACGGGGTGGTGATCAATGGTCTCACTGGGTGGTGGTGGTGATCAATTGTCACACTGGATGGTGGTGGTGATCAATGGTCTCACTGTGTGGTGGTGATCAATGGTCACACTGGGTGATCAATGGTCACACTGGGTAGGTGCTCAGTGGTCACACTGGGTGGTGGTGGTGATTCAATGGTCCACACGGGGGTGTGGTGGTGATCAATGGGTACACTGGGTGGTGATCAATTGTCCACTGGGTGGTAAACAATGCGGACCATTGGGTGATCAATGGTCAACTGGGGAGATCAATGGTCACCACTGGGTGTTGATCAAATGGTCACACTAGGTGATCAATGGTCACACTGGGTGGTGATCAATGGTCACACTAGGTGGTGATCAATGGTTCACACTGGGTGGTAGCCCCCCCCCCCCCCCCCCCCCCCCCCGGGCGGAAGCCGGCGGGCCCCCCCCCCCCCCCCCCCCCCCCCCCCCGGGGGCTGGCGGTGATCAATGTCACACTGGGTCGTGGGTGGTGATCATCTGTCACACTGTGTTGCCTGATCAATGGGCACACTGGATGGTGGTGATCAATTGTCTACACTGGATGTTGGTGTGATCAATGGTCCACACTGGGTGATCAATGGTCACACTGGGATGGTGATCAATGGTCACACTGTGTGGTAGGTGAATCAATGGTACACTGGGGTGGGTGGTGGGTGATCAATGGTCACCACTGGGTGTTGTGGTGGTGATCAATGTCACCGGGTGGTGATTCCAATGGTCACACTGGGTGGTGATCAATGGTCACACGGGGTGGTGATCATGGTTCACTGGGTGGTGGTGGTGGATCAATGGTCACACTGGGTGATCAATGGTTCACTGGGTGGTTGTGTGTTCAATGGTCACACTGGGTGGTGGTGATCAATGGTCTCACTGTGTGGTGGTGATCAATGGTCACACTGGGTGATCAATGGTCACACTGGGTTGTGATCAATGGTCACACTGGGTAGTGATCAGTGGTCACACTGGGTGGTGGTGGTGATCAATGGTCACACGGGTGGTGGTGGATCAATGGTCACATGCGGTAGTCGTGGTGATCATGGTCTCAATGGGTGGTGATCAATTGTTCACACTGGGTGGGTTAACAATTGTCTACACGGGTGGTGATCAATGGTTACACTGGGTGATCGATGATCACACTGGGTGGTGATCAATGGTCACATTGGTGGTGGTGATCAATGGTCACACTATGGTGTGATCAATGGTCACACTGGGTGGGTGGCGCGTGATCAATGTCACACTGGGTGGTGGTGGTGATCAACGCCCGTCCACTGGTGCTTGATCAATGGTCACAATGGATGGTGGTGTGTTTCAATGGTCACACTGGATGGTGTGTTGATCAATGGTCACATGGGTGATAATGACACCACGTGGGTGGTGATCAATGATCACACGTGTGGTGGTGATCAAGTCGTTTCCAATTTTTCTTTTTTTTTTCCCTCACACTGGGTGGTGGTGATCAATGGTCACACTGGGTGGTGGTTGTGATCAATGGTCACACTGGGTGGTGGTGGTGATCAATGGTCACACTGGGTTGGTGGTGGTGATCAATGGTCACCACTGGTGGTGTGGTGATCAAGGGTCACACTGGGTGGTGATTCCCCCAAAAAAATTTTGGTAATCACTGGGTGGTGTGATCAATGGTCACACTGGGTGGTGATCAATGGTCACACTGGGGAGTGGCGGTGATCAATGGTCACTGGGTGGTGATCAATGGTCACACTGGGTGATCAATGGTCACACTGGGTGATCAATGGTCACACTGGGTGGTGATCATGGTACACTGGAAGCGTGTGGTGGTGGTGATCAATGGTCACACTGGGTGATCAATGGTCACACTGGGCGTGTGGGTGATCAATGGTCACTGGGTGGTTTTGTGGTGATCACATGAGTTCACTGGGTGGTGATCAATGGGTCACACTGGGTGGTGATCAATGGTCACACTGGGTGGTGATCAATTGGTCACCTCACACTGGGTGAGATCAATGGTCACACTGGGTGGTGGCGGTGAGCAATGGTCCACACTGGATGGTGGTGGTTATCAATGGTCACACTGGCGTGGTGGTGGTGATCAATGTGTCACACTGGGTGGTGGTGGTGATCAATGGTCACACTGGGTGGTGGTGGGTGATCAATGGTCACACTGGGTGGTGGTGGTGATCAATGGTCACACTGGGTGTGTCAATGGTAAACTGGGTGGGTGATCAATGGTCACACTGGGTGGTGATCAATAGAGTCACACTGGGAGAGTGGCGGGTGATCATGCGTAATGGGTGGTGATCAATGGTCTACATGGGTGATTCATGTTCCACTGTGATCATGGACACTCTGGTGTGGTGATCAATGGTCACACTGGGGTGGTGGTGGTGATCAATGGTCACACTGGGTGATCAATGGTCACACTGGGCGGTGGTGATCAATGGTCACTGGGTGGTGTGGTGATCAATGGTCACTGGGTGGTGATCAATGGTCACACTGGGTGGTGATCAATGGTCACACTGGGTGGTGATCAATGGTCACTCTGGGTGATTCAATGGTCACACTGGTGGTGGCGGTGGTGTTCAATGGTACACTGGGATGTTGGTGGTGACAATGGTCACACAGGGTTGGTGGTGGTGATCATGGTCACACTGGGTGATCATCTGCTCACATGGTCCACACTGGGTGATCAAGGGTCACACTGGTTGGTGGTTGTGATCATGGTACACACTGGGTGGTGGTGATCAATAGTCACACCTGGGTGTGGTGATTTAATGGTCACACTGGGTGGTGATCATTGGTCAACCAGGGTGGTGGCGGGGGATCAATGGTCTCACTGTTTGGTGGTGGTGATCAATGGTCACACTGGATGATCAATGGTCACACTGAGTGGTGGTGGTGATCAATGGTCACACTGGTGATCAATGGTCACACTGGGTGGTGATCAATGGTCACACTGGGTGGTGATCAATGGTCACACTGGGTGGTGGTGATCAATGGTCACACTGGGTGATCAATGGTCACACTGGGTGGTGGTGAACAGTGGTCACATTGGGTGGTGGTGATCAATGGTCACACTGGGTGGTGGTGGTGATCAATGGTCACACTGGGTGATCAATGGTCACACTGGATGGTGATCAATGGTCACACTGGGTGGTGATCAATGGTCACACTGGATGGTGATCAATGGTCACACTGGGTGGTGGTGGTGATCAATAGTCACACTGGGTGGTGGTGGTGATCAATGGTCACACTGGGTGGTGGTAGTGATCAATGGTCACACTGGGTCGTGGTGGTGGTGGTCAATGGTCACACTGGGTGGGGGTGAGTGAATCAATGGTCACACCGGGTTGCGGGCGTGATCAATTGTCACACTGGGGTTCGGTGGTGTGGGTGATCAATGGTCCACACCTGAGTTGGTGTCAATGGTCCCACGGGTTTGGTGATCACATGGTCACACTGGTTGGTGATTCAATGGTCACATGGGTGTGTGGTGTGTGCTCAATGGTCACACTGGGTGGTGGTGATCAATGGTCACACTGGGTGGTGGTGATCAATGGTCACACTGGGTGGTGGTGATCAATGGTCACACTGGGTTAGGTGGTGATCAATGGTTCCACACTGGGTGTGGTGATCAAGGTCTCACTGGTGGGTGATGGTGGAGGATCAATGGTCACACTGGGTGGTGGTGGTGATCAATGGTCACACTGGGTGGTGGTGGTGATCAATGGTCACACTGGGTGGTGGTGGTGATCAATGGTCACACTGGGTGGTGGTGATCAATGTTCACACTGGGTGGTGGTGTGGTGGTGATCAATGGTCACACTGGGTGGTGGTGATCAAATGGCACACTGGTTGGTGGTGAGTGATCCAAATGGTCACATGGGGGGTGGTGGTTGATCATTGGTCACACTGGCTGTGGTTTATCAATGGTCAACTGGGTGGTGTTCAATGGTAACACTGGGTCTGGTGGTGGATCAATGGTCACACTGGGTGGTGATCAATGGTCACACTGGGTTGGTTGGTGATCATTGGTCCACACTGGGTGGTGGTGATCCAGGGTCACACTGGGTGTGGGTTGTGGTGATCAATATTCACACAGGGTTGGTGGTGATCAATTGTCACACTGGGGTGTTGAGTTGTCTATGGTCTCACTGGGGTGGGGTGGGGTAGTGATCAATGGGTTCACACTGGGTGGTGGTAGGGTCAATGGTCCTCACACTGGGTGGTGTAGGGTCAATGGTCACACGGGGGGTTGAAGGTGTGTTAATGGGAAGTGTCAATGGGTCACTCTGATGGTGGTGTTCAGGGTCACACTGGGGGGTGGGTGTTGGGGGTCAATGGGCACTTGGGTCGGTAGTGGAGGTTTGGCATTGGTCACATTCTGATGGGTGGTGATCAGCTGTCTCTTAAGGGGGAAGGGGAGCTTGGGGCTCTGGTGGGGGGTGGGTGCTTGGGGCTCTCGGGGGGTTTACCGGGTGCTTGTGGATTCTCGGAGGTGGGGGGGTGCTTGGGGCTCTAGGGGGGGGTGATTGGGGGAGGTGATGACAATGTGGGGGTGCTCTCTGGGTGGTGATCAATGGTGCACTAGGGGGGGGGGTGTGCAAGGTGCTCATCGGGGGGGGGGGCTTGGGGTCTCGGGCCCGGGTTTGGGGAGGGGACCGGGGGAGGGTGCTTGCAGGTGGACCTGGTTTGGGGGACAGTGGAGCGATTGGGTTTGTGGGCCGACACTCCATGATGCTTGGTCTTAATGGTTCGCATTTACTCCAGGGTCTATGTTCTCCACAGGTGCAGATCACAGTTAGCATAGGTCTCCTGTTATCTAAGCACCAGCGTCAAGAGGCACAGTATGAAGGGGGCAGCCAGTTGTATCTTACTTGTGCGCCGTAAGTCGTCCCGACCCCGACGAGAAGACTGACAGGAAGAACTCAGGAGTATTGGAAGCCAGACTTAATCTTCTTTTGATAGCGGATTATTTCTTGAGGAGGTCAACCGAAGTGTGTGGGATATCAGAAGATCCGGCGGCTGTCACTAGAGATAAGTGTTGTAAATGGTTGTGTGTTCTGTGTGTTCCGGGTGTTCTGTGTGTTCCGGGTGTTCTGTGTGTTCCGGGTGTTCTGTGTGTTCCGGGTGTTCTGTGTGTTCCGGGTGTTGTGTTTGTTCCGAGGTGTTGTGTGTGTTCCAGGTGTTCTGTGTGTTCCGGGGTATGTTGTGTTGTTCCTGGGTGTTGTGTGTGTTCCGGGTGTTGTGTGCCTGTTCCGTGTGTTGTGTGTGTTACGGGTGTTGGTGTGTGTTTCTGGCGTCGTTCGTGTGCTCGTTCGCCCGCGTTCCGCCTGTTCTGTCGCCCCCCTGTTCGCGCCAGTGCCTTGTGTATGTTCCGGGTGTTGTGGTGTTTGGGTGTTGTGTGTGTTCCGGGTGTTTTGTGTGTTCCGGGTGTTGTGTGTGTTCCGGGTGTTGTGTGTGTTTCGGGTGTTGTGTGTGTTCCGGGTGTTGTGTGTGTTCCCAGGGTTTCTGTTGTGTTCCGGCGTTGTTCCTTATGTGTGTTCCAGGTGTTCTGTGCGTTCGGGTGATTGTGTGTTCCGGGGTGTTGTGTGTTCCGGGTGTCTGTGTATTCCGGTGTTGTGGTTGTTCCGGGTGTTGTGGTTGTTCCGGGGGTGTATCTGTTGTAGTTCAGGTGTTCTGTGTGTTCCGGTGTTCTGTGTGTTCCAGTGTTCTGTGTGTTCGGGTGTTCTGTGTGTTCCGGGTGTTTCGGGTAGTTGTGTGTGTCCGGGTGTTCTGGTTGTTCCGGGTGTTCTGTGTGTTCGGGTGTTGATTTTGTCGTGTTCCGGCGTGTTTGTGTTTTCGGGTGTTCCAGGTGATCTTTGCAGTTTTCCTTGTTGTGTGTTTTGTTGGCATTATTTCGTGCTTTGTTTCTCGAAGTGCATACCTGTCCCTTTTTTAGAGTTTGATTTTCTCTCTCTCTCTCTCTCTCTCTCTCTTTCTCCTTCTCTCTCTCTCTCTCTCTCTCTCTCGATGTGGTTCTGAGACATCGCATTGCCAGCTATTCTTTTCCTCATCCGCCTTCTCCTCTCAGTTCTTTTTACCTCCTGTCTAACGCTTCCCTTTACTTCCTAATCTTCCTCTCTGCCCTTTAGAATGCTCCCATATTATTAGCGCTTTCGACTCTTCTACTATCTGTGCCCTTTATCCTTCCTCCTCTTTCTCTCCATCTCCTCTCCTCTTCCCTCCTCCATCCTCCTCCCACCTCGTCTCCTACACTTGTCCTCACAGACAATATCGACCATAGCAATGTTAGTTGCAGTGGCGTCGTTCATTTCTCCATGCGTTAGTTCGTGACACAGGTGAGCTCATGGCTCTCTGGAGCCCCGCTGCTCAGTACGCCGGAGCTCTAAGGCTGACTTCTCTTCTTGAATGCCTGATCAGCCAGGTGTTGTTGGTAGCGTTCTTTCCCAGTAGGTGCTACGATATTGCTGTTAGCTGCGCACCTGAGTCCATACTCTGTCGCTTATGCGTCCGCCCAGTGAAACCTGTGTACATGTTGAGTACCTAATCAATCTGAGCTAGCCAGCGGCCTGCACACCTGCAGTACACCTGTCAGCCCTCCCTGTCTTCTAGTGTACGATTTTTCGGGATGGGTCCAGAGCTGTGACCTCCTTAGCGTTTCTCAAAATTAATATTATTTGTAATCATGAATTTTCTTCAGAAATTCCATTACTGACCTGCGTGGTATGTTAAAAATTACTCATTTTTTTTTGTGTGATAATAGACGGAGGGTCGATCCTCCTCCACGTGGTCTGGTGGCAACTTAAAGCTCTCGCTTCACACGGCGAGTGTTCAGGTTCGATTACCGGCAAACGGGTTTTTTGTTAGAAATAACTGGGCGTATTTCTTGCGGGTTGTCTATGTTCCCATCAGTTAAAATGGGTACCTGGGTGTTATGTTTGTTGAACGGGTCGTGGGTCGATCTGGGTGTTAGTTGACGGTTCAGTGGGGTCGCATCCTGGGACAAAATCTGACCTATTTACGGGGAAATACTCTTCAGCATAACAGTGACTTTCTATTCAGTAGTATGGCACTGATGTCAGCTATGGGTTGTGTGTGTTGTGATACTTGTACATGTACTGTAGAAATAGATTAATCATCTTGAGACGGATACTGCTTTCGGAGCATCAGGACCACCTCAAGGGAGGTTCCATGATTGCTCGAGAAATGACTCTTGGATTCAGTGAATTAGAGGTCTGTCCCTGTCTTTGGGATTAAACTTGATTACTTTCGCAAGCGTGGGTGACCAATTACTGGCGGGATGTATTTTCCACGAGGGGACAAGATTTTATTAGGGTACGGGGTGTATTATGGTTGTCGGAGAGAGTTGGTGATGTTCAGGAACAGAGTTGGTGGTGTCGGGACAGATGGTGGTGTTCGTACAGGTTGGTGGTGTCGGAACAGAGTGGGTGGCTGTCAGTCATGTGGTGCCAGTCACTGTTGGTTGCCAGTCACTGTTGGTGCCAGTCACTGTTGGTGCCAGTTCACTGTTTAGTCGCCAGTCATGGTTGGTGGCCAGTTCACTGTTGGTGCCAGTCACTGTTGGTGCCTAGTACAGCTGTTGGTGCTCAGTCACTGGTAGTGCCAGGCCTGTTGGTGCCAGCACTGTTGGTGCCAGTCACTGTTGGTGCCAGTCACTGTTGGTGCCAAGTCGCTGTTGGTTGCCAGTCATGTTGGTGCCAGTCACTGTTGGGTGCCAGGTCATGTTGGTGCCAGTCACTGTTGGTGCCAGTTTACTGTTGTGCCAGTCAATACTGTTCGGTGCCAGTCAACTGTTCGGTGCCAGTCACTGTTGGTGCAGTCATGTTGAGGCCAGTCCTGTTAGTGCCAGTCACTGTTGGTTGCCAGACATGTTCGGTGCAGTTACTGTTGGTGCCAGTCATGTTAGTGCCTGGTCACTGTTGGTGCCAGTCACTGTTGGTGCCAACATAGTCTCATGTTTGGTGCCAGTCACTGTTAGGTGTTAGTCGCACTGTTGGTTGCCAGTCACTGGTGGTGCCAGTATCATGTTGGTGCCGTTACGGTTGGTGCCTGTTACGTTGGCCGCCAGTCACTGTTGGTGCCAGTCACTGTTGGTGCCAGTCACTGTTGGTGCCAGTCACTGTTGGTGCCAGTCACTGTTGGTGCCAGTCACTGTTGGTGCCAGTCACTGTTGGTGCCAGTCACTGTTGGTGCCAGTCACTGTTGGTGCTCAGTCATGTTGGTGCCAGAGTCCACTGTGGTGCCAGTTACTGTTGGTGAAGTCACTGATGGTGTTGCTCACAACATGTCAGGATGCAATTAGTGTCGTTCACAGGTGGTGTTTAGAACAATAGTTTGTCACGCACAGTGTCACAGGAGTGGTATCAGTCATGTGTCACGGCCACATGTGTCAGACAACGAGAGGGTCACACACAGGTTGTGTCAGATATCGTGGTCTTAGAAGACACAAGTGGTGTCCTCAAAACACCTGGGTAGTACTTAAGAACAATGCAAGACGTGTATAGTAGTTGTGAAACAGGTGTAGTTGGATGTCAAATACAGTAGCTCAGGACTGTTTGATTGCCAGACAGAGTTGTTGTGGTTGTACATTTGATGCCTCAGACAGGTGTAGTGGTGTCAAGCACAGATGTAGTGTGTCATATACAGTAGTGTCAGACTGTTGATTTTGCCAGACAGTGTGTATTGGTGTCAAAGTTGATGCCAGACAGGTTTTAGTGGTGTCACAGTTGATTGATGCAGACAGGTGGTAGTGGTGTCACAGTTGATGCAGACAGGTGTTAGTGGTGTCACCAGTTGATGCCAGGACAGGTGTAGTGGTGTCAAATACACAGGATCAGTTACAATAAATTTTTTTTTTTGAAAAAACTCACAGAAAGCCATTGTTATTTCATGGCTGTGTTTATCTGATCTCACATACCTGCTGGTTGACCTCTGGTGGTCGTTCCTCTGAACTGCTGACATTAAACAACTCAAACTCTACATGGGATTCACGCCTAATTCCCCCCCCGTTCCAGGAACGACACTCGGTTGACATTAACTACGGTTCTTCCAATCCATGGCCGGGAAGGAAAACTTGCATACGGTTGATGTGTGCTTATTGATCATTGTAATCCGGATCACTGGTAAAGCCAGCAGTCAGTGTTGCTATATTGAAAGTAGTAATAAGATACCCAGAGTGTAGATGGATACGGCTCATACAACGACAAGTTGATAAATTAGGACACATATGCATCATTCGGGTATCTTTAATGAGGAAATGTTTCGCCACACAGTGCCTTATCAGTTCATCAAGATTGAACATCAAAATGGTCTACAATACCGAAGGTTGTTAGGTTAAGAACAACATATGCAACAGTTAGACAACTTTATTCCGAAACGTTTCGCCTACACAGTAGGCTTCTTCAGTCGAATACAGAAAGTAGGAAGTAACAGTAGAGATGTGAAGACGATGTAATCAGTCCATCACCCTTGAAGTCGTAGAATTTGAGGTTGTCAGTCCCTCGGCCTGGAGAAGTTCAGTTCCATAGTCCATCAAGATTGATGGACTGACCACATCGACTCAAGGCTGATGAGGGACTGATCACCTCACACTCCTCTTTTTCACCATTCTCATTTGTATGGACTGATGAAGCCATTGTGTGCCAAACGTTTCCTCATCAAAGGTACCCAATTGTTGCACATGTGTCTAATTTATCAATACCCACAATACATAAATAACCCGCACATTAGCTAGATAAATAATCCGACTCGGGCCATTTATTTAGCTAATTGTGTATTGTTCCAGTCACGGTATCGTGCCTTTTAGTCCTTTAATACCGACAGGTTGAATAGTTGCACATGTGCAGCAGTTGGGTATCTTTCTGACAGAAACGTTTCGCCTACACAGTAGGCTGCTTCAAATACGGAGGCAGCAGTGTAGTAGCGAGGATAATGTAAACAGTCCATCAGCCTTAGAGATATAGCATAC
>NC_069492.1:10457501-10462501 GCF_026875155.1 Cherax quadricarinatus | reverse complement strand
ACCAGTATCACTGGAGGAACGGATATACCAGTATCCAGGTAGAAATAAACGGTATAAAATACCGTCACAATGGAAATATAAACACTTAGCAGTATAATATGATCACTTATCAGCAACGTTTCACCCACGCAGTGGGCTTTATCAAGTCAGAAACGGAATAAAGCCCACTGCGTGGGCGAAACGTTGTCAATAAAGGATCATATTGTGCTGTTTAAGTGTTTATATTTCCAGTATCCAGGTAAACAGAGATCCTACTTAAAACCACACACCTGAATGAGTTACGGAGATTTGAAGAAAGTTTTCTCAAGCATAAGATTGAACAAAATCCAGAATCACCTGAGAAATGACAGTGGAGAGGAACCTTAAAGAGAGACTTTATGTATAATTAGACTTTCACGCCAATACGCCGTGAGCTAAGAGGCGGGGCCAAGAGTTAGAGTTTATCCCCACGCAAACTAAAACAAAAGTAATTGCATAACATAAGCAAGGAGGAACACTGCAGCAGGCCTGTAGGCTCATACTAGGCAGGTTCTTCACAAATCCATTCCACTATTTGCGCAACCCATTTTTAAACTTTTACTCAAGAAATAAGCTTCGATAAATCTAATTAAAAAGCAAAATTGCATAAGAGTTATGAAAAAGGACAGCAATCTCCTTGATTACGTAGGAGGTGGCAACTGCACACATACTGAATATTTAAATGGTATAAAATACCGACAGGTTGTTAGGTAAGACACAAATGCAACAGTTAGGTATTTTTTATGTCGTAACGTTTCAGACAAAGAAACAAATACTCTTCTCCAGGTTAAGGACTAATCACCTCAAAACTTCGTCTTCAGTGGTGATGGACGGGATTACATCGTCTTCGCGTCTCTTCTGCTTCTACCCCTCTTCAAGGGGGGGGCTCCTTGCCGTTGCGAAGAGGCTCTTGTCTCCTTCCACAGACCGAGTCTAGTTACCCCAATCCTCCCTTCCCTATCCCTACCCCATCCCCTCCTTTTTTCCCCTTTCCTCCCTCTCGCAACCCTCTCCTTTCTCCGCCCCCTCTCGCAACCCTCTCCTTTCTCTCCCCCTTTGTAGTCTTTGGGATCCTCCCTCTGGCATTACGGTTTCTGGGTAGGGGAAGTACTTCCGGGGTTCTTCCACTCGTCGGGTCCCTCGGGAGTGGTGTAGTTTGCCATGGAATTGAATTGTCTGGGGGGTGCCCTGCTCCCTTCCCAGATTTCCTAAAAGTGGTGTCCTGCAGTTAATGGGTGATCTTCAGAGGTGCCTGTCGTTCGGGGGTGGCAGCCAAAGGAGGTATGCTTCGTGGCAGGTTTCCGACCGCCCTTTCTTTTGTCCGCGGAAGTGGCTCGGTAGATGTGAGGTTGCTATCCCGGAGCACTGGTTTACTGGCGTGAAGGGTAGGGTATGGCATGGGTTCCACCGCAGTATCTTCATTGCTTGTGGCTCGAGGCCCTCTCGGATGAAGGAAGTTACGGCCCTTCCATGCCTTCTAGTGACTGTCTTTCCGCTGTCCTCTTAATTTTTTTTTCCTTCTTTCTTTTATTCTTTAAAATAAAAAGCACCACTCCCATGGAGTCTTTCGTTCTGTGATAAACACTCTCCTCCCAGGCCCCTTACTTTTCCCACATCCACTTCTGACTCGGCTTCATTAAATTTGGGCCAATCTCTTGACTCTTCTCATACCCCTGTACCTGCTGCTGGTGATACTTCGTCACCTGCTCCAGGTGCTGAGGCACCAACCATTTTGTTTAAAGCCTCTTCTCTTGCACGCCTTTAACAGTGCGTTCGGCTTCCCTGCATACGGTGCGATGGTTTTTGGATCGTCCATCCCCTCGGGGCAGACCGCCCACGGTAAAACTCCTAAGCGTTCCCGACCACCTACTAACGACGGTTCTTCGATGTCTACCCAAAAACGACCTACACGACACCACTTCCTTTGCGCACCATGTTTACAAGTATGCAGTGGACAAAATTTAAATTTTTCCCTACAACCGACATCTCCAACTAAATATCTTTCTGATCATAGTATTGGTAAAGCTCTTTTTACGACACACTGGCCAAAATATATCCTTTCATGCTCTTCAAAATGGCATGCGTGTCATTACATTCAGAATTCAGAACAAGCTCATGATCTTTCCATTATAACTTCCATAGATAACATTACAGTCACAGTTCGCGTACCATTTATACAGAGTGATTTTCTGTCTTGCGGCGATGATTTTAAGCAATTAGCCCTTCAAGACCTTCCTATTCTCTCAAGGGATAAAATACGTCCTCCCCCACTCGCGGGCGGAAGCGCTTTTTCAGTAACATCGTCCGTTTAAAACCTTCGACTGCCGTGAACTCCTGCCATCTCCTAGAGGTCTGTAAAGTAGTCCTTACACCCCAACAGTGTCGTAATTGCTGGCGTTTTGGGGACACCCCGCTAAATACTGCAGACCTGCGGCAGAGTGCCCGGTCGTGGTGCCGCAGTCATGCTGATACTCCCATACCCCGCCGGGATTAAACCCCGCGGTCAGAGAGTCTCAAAACTCCAGCCCGTCGCGTTAGCCACTAGACCAGCTAGCCACAATAAGATTCGTCCAACTGGGTATATTTCTACACCTTTAGGAAGGTTAGCACAGGCACCACTGTGACCACAAATGCAAGTTTTTACAGACGAATCTCCAGCTAGCGTGGCCGTGACGAACTCTAGCTCAAGTCCCTTCACTGCCGTCAACATGACTCACGAAATCGTGAGTCATGCTGATACATCTTGCAGTTTTCCCCCCCCTTCTTGTCTCAATTGCAATAAATCTCATCCTTCTTTTATGCCATTGTCAGGTCATAGTAATTAAAAAGAAATTCGTTATCTTAAGTGAAGGCCTTATGCTATGGCTGTATCTCAGCTCCGCCTTCAGGGAAATCTTCCTCATTTCCTTATTTTTGAGTAGCTCGGAGACCTCCAACTTGACGGTCCTCCTGCCTACCAGCTCCCTGCTACCATGTCTTCCAGGGTCACCCCCGTTTCTAATTCTTTTTTTCAGTTTTAATCCTCTGAAACTCCTACCTCCGTACCTCTACCTACTTCTACTTCATCTCGCTCGTTAGTTTCTCAATCTGAGACCCCGCAAGCCTACACCTTTTCGTGGCTATCACCGTGAAGTTGAAGCTATCTTCTTACCTCGGTGCCTAGTTCTCACCCCCTTCTAACTCACATGATGGTGGAGGTTCACCCCCTTCCTCGTGTAGTCCCCTCTTCTTCTGTTCCCCCCAGTCTTCTTCCTAGTTTTCCTTCCAAAATCCCTCCCTCTCCTGTTCCACTGCAAGACTCTTCGTCCCCCGCCGACTCATCTCTCCAGGTTCAACTCCCCGCCCCCTCAGATCTCTTTATTGCCTCCATAGTCACCTCGATTCTACTTGCTCTACCTCACCTGTCTCTGAAATCATGGGAACAGCATCTTCCTTATCTGCTGAGACAGTTGTCTTATTTACAATGGAATATTCGTGGCCTCATGGGTAATCGGGGAGAACTCCAAGTGTTGCTCTCCCAGTTTTCTCTAAAAAATTTATTCAATATCATTCGTCCTGTTTTTGGTTATGTGCTATTGTCTTCTGATCCCTTTCCTGATGAATCATTTAACGAAGAATGCTTCTTGTGCACTTGGTATGCCGTGTCAACAAGTTTTTTTTTTCGCTCTTTGCTGCATAGTACTGCAGCTCTTATTTATTTACAAAGATGGTATACAGTTTGTCTCTATATCTTTCCTCCTCTCGTGCATTCTGGGTCTCAGATATTACGTTTTTGTCTCTTCTCTACCGCCGCCCCTCTTCTGGTTAGGTGGGTTTTTAACACTCACCATCCCCTATGGGAGGGTCCCACTGTGACTCTGAGGTGATCAGTTAGAGACTCTTCTTGCTTCTCATCCCTTCATGTTTTAAATACAGGTGCTCCTACCCATTTTGGGCTCTCGCACTCATTCTCTTTCATTGATCTTTCTATCTGTTCCTCGTCAATTGCACTTGATTACACTTGGTCTGTCCTCCCGGATTTGCACGACAGTAATCACTTTTCCCATTCTTATTATTTCTTCTACGTATCCCGGCCGCCTCGTAGCCCTCGTTAGCAATTTTGCACGAGCGAATTGAGACTTTTACCTCATCTTATCACCTTTTGTGAGGACCCCGTTTCGTCCTTATTGATGAACTGGTACGCCCTTCGACCGTAGTTTTGCGGCAGCATCACATTCAATTCCTCAAACCTCAGGCAGGGATTCTAAGACGCGTGCATTGGTGGTCTCCTGCGTCTTTCCTGTGCAGTGCGTTTTTAAACGTGCTGCGTGGGGCCGTTTTCGATATAATTGGACCTCAGAAACATCTTTTGGATTTAAGCAGGTAAGGTCAGTTGCTCGCCGCGTCATACGCGACACTAAACGCACTTGTTGGCAAGACTAAGTGTGTACCATTACCTCGTCTTCCCCTGTGTGCGTTTGGAAGAAGGTTTGGGAAGTTGTGTGGCAAGTAAAACTCCGAACCCAGCTCCCGTTTTGCGGTTAGATTGCGGAAACCCTTTTGAAGTTGCCACGGAAACCGGGAACTATCTTGTCCCTGTCTCCCAAGGGTTTCACCTTTGTTCCTCATTTCTTTCGTCTAAGTGTTCCAAGGAGCAATTGCCCTTGGATTTCTCCTCGAATGAAATGGAGCCCTATATTGTACCTTTTTAGTCTCCCAGAACTAGAGTCCACGATTTCTGCTAGCCAGGTGTCTGCAGGCTGGACCTGATATTCATATCAGTATGCTCCTACATCTGCCCTCTACGGTCCTTACAGTCCTTTTGCATCTTTTCAATCTTATTTGGACGCGAGGGATTCTCCTCATCAATAGAAATCTGCCATTGTTTTAGCGTTTCGCAAACCAGGCACTTCGGGACTTGATACCTTCACTATCGTTTCCCCTTGCCCTGACCAGGTATTGTAAGGTGATGGAACATTGGTGAATAGACGTCTATATGGTTT
>NC_069492.1:10409528-10457001 GCF_026875155.1 Cherax quadricarinatus | reverse complement strand
ATGCGAGGCGGGTCCAAGTCTTCTACCGGCTTAAGCCAAATTTGCCCCAAAAACCCTAGTCAGGTCAGGTCACATTGACTTAAGGGAGGAACACGGCAACCGCCGGGTAGCAAAGCTATCGGTCAACTCACACCCACCCACATCCACTCATGTATTTGTCCAACCTATTTTTAAAGCTACACAACGTTCTGGCCTCTATAACGGTACTTGGGAGTTTGTTCCACTCACCACAACTCTATTAAAAACCAGTACTTTTCCTATATCCTTCTGAATCGGGAATTTTTCCAACTTAAAACCATTGCTGCGGTCTGTCTAGGCTAGATATTTTCAGCACACTATTTACATCCCCTTTATTTATTCCTGTCTTCCATTTATACCCCTCAATCATATCCCCCCTAATTCTACGTCTTTCTAGAGAGTGCAGATTCAGGGCCCTTAGTCTATCTTCATGGGGAGGTTTCTGATACATGGGATCAACTTTGTCATCCTCCTTTGTACATTTTCCAGAGAATTTTTTTATCCATTCTGTAATAAGGTGACCAAAACTGTGCAGCATAATCTAAATGAGGCCTAACCAACGATGTATAGAGTTGAAGAACAACTGAGGACTCCTATTATTTATGCTTCTTGATATGAAGCCAAGGATTCTATTGCTTTATTGCGAACACTTATGCATTGTTGTCTTGGTTTCAGATTACTGCTAACCAGAACTCCTAAATCTTTTTCGCAATCCGTAATATTAAGATCTACATTATTTAGTTTATATGTGGCAGGGGTTTATTGTCTGTCCAACATTTAGAACTTTGCATTTGTCTATATTAAACTGCATCTGCCACTTCTCCGACCACTGCATCGTCTATTCAAATCTTCCTGGAGTGCTCGAATGTCCTCGTCAGAATGAATTCGACGGCCTATTTTGGTGTCATCGGCAAACTTGCCGATGTCGCTCTTTATGCCCTCATCTATGTCGTTTATGTAGATTGTGAACAGCAGGGGGCCCCCCAAAACTGACCCCTGAGGAACACGCTCGTGACGCTTCCCCACTCTGATTTTCCCCATTTATGCAAAACTCTTGCTGCCTATTTGTCAACCATGCCTCTATCCAGGAAAAAATTTCTCCTCCTATTCCATGTGCTTTTAATTTTTCCTCAATAGTCTCTGATGTGGGACCCTGTCAAAAGCCTACTGAAGTCCATTTTACACATATCATATTCATTACCATGATCTACCTCCTCAAATACCTTAGTGAAAAAAAATTAATAAATTCGTAAGGCAGGAACGCCCCTTTGTAAAACCATGCGAGATTCGTTGATTAATTTATTTCTTTTCAAGGTGGCTACGAACTGCCTCGGCAATTATTGATTTTCCCATAAATTTTCCCACTTGGGGGGTTAGGCTTTTTGGGTTTCTATAGTTGAAGCAAAAGGGCCCTGTCCCCCTTTGTTTTAAAAAATAGGTTTTTAAAATTTTGGGCCATTTTCCACTTTTTGGGGGCACCATGCCAGTTTTTTAATTTGTATGTTGAAAAGATTAGCCAAAGGGTGCTAAGCTCCTCTTTTCATTCCTTTAAAAACCCTTGCATACAGTTCCCCAGGGCCTGGGGTTTGGGTTAGGGTTTTAATTTATTATTTCCCAAAGGGGACCATGCCCATTGTAAACCCTAATAGTACACAGTTTATTACCCGTCCTGTTTACAAAAATTTATCATTTCTGGAAAATCGCTGGTATCCTTTCCCGTGTTTAAAAAAATGAGAGGGGGGTATGTTTTTTAAAAATTTTACAATTTTCCCTTTTCACTGTCAGTGAGCTGACCCCGGGGGGGACGCAAAATGGGAACTAAGGGGACATTTTTTTTGTGGCAAGTTTTTGCTCCTTTCCCGGGGGCTTTGTCAAGCCGGGGTTTTAAAAAAGAGGGAAAAAAGGTATGGTGAACGAAAGGTGTGGGGAAAAAAGGGCACTTATTTTTAAGTTCGGGGAAAATTTTTTAAAAAAAAACGTTTCGCCACGAGTGGCTTCTTAGTCCTTAAAAGGACTGAAGAAAAACCCCCTCGAGGGGGAAACGTTTCCTTTAAAAAATGTCCCCGAAATGTACATAAGTGGGCTTTTTTCCCCACGGAAATTAAAAAAAAACTCCCGGAGAGTGGAAAAAGTTTTCCTCAACAAAATAAAACATTTTTTGCAATTGTGTCCTTTTACTTTGATATTTTGGGGGAATTTTTACCCCAAATTTAAAACAGAGTTTAAAATTTTTAGGAAGGGAAAATGAACTTTTCAGGAAAGTTAGTAAATTAAATTATTTAGATTAGATTGACTAAGGAAATCGTAATGGCTAAGGCGTCGGTCTGGAGATTTATGACTTCTGGACGCTGGTTCTAACCCCGACCGTGGTATGGTTTGTTAGATTAGGTGAACTCAAATACCACACATAGCTTTTAAGACATACGATAACACAAGTCAAACCGGAACCAAACTGTGTGATGAATGGTTTGAAAAACCGACAAGTTGAAGATTGAGACACTTATGCAGTATATGGGAATCTTTATTCAGGAAACGTGTCGCCACACAGTGGCTTCATCAGTCCAATACAAAGAGGAAGGCGCAAGGAGAGGAGGAGTATGAGGTAATCAGTCCCTCAGTCTGGAGTCGATGTGCTCAGTCCATTCTACAAGATTGATGGACTGAGCACATCGACTCCAGGCTGAGGGACTGATTACCTCATACTCCTCCTCTCCTTGCGCCTTCCTCTTTGTATTGGACTGATGAAGCCACTGTGTGGCGAAACGTTCCCTGAATAAAGATTCCCATATACTGCATAAGTGTCTCAATCTTCTTCTCCGGAACCAAACTGAAGAAGTCAAGACACTTGTCTCGTTGTTAGGTAAGACACATATGCAACAGTTAGACAACTTTATTCCGAAACGTTTCGCCTACACAGTAGGCTTCTTCAGTCGAATACAGAAAGTAGGCAGGAACAGTAGAGATGTGAAGACGATGTAATCAGTCCATCACCCTTGAAGTCGTAGAATTTGAGGTTGTCAGTCCCTCAGCCTGGAGAAGTTCAGTTCCATAGTCAGGAACTATCTGAAGATCAAGCGACAGTGCGGAGACTTAAATACTGTCGGAAGGAGAGGTACAGAGTAGTAGTAGTGAGAATGTAGCCACTGAGAGGTCATGTTCTTCTTAGATCCAACACTTCTCACTTGAAAAGCTTGTCCAAGGTGTTTCCTGTACCAAGATGCCGTGTGTTGCAGTGTCTGACAAGATGAACATCAAAATGGTATACAATACCGACAGCGGAAAGTCAACTCCTGTAACCACAAATTGGCGACTGCAAAATGTGAGTCACGCACTCCATGACACTGTCCCCACAAGACTTTAATCCATAAGCTGGAAGAGCGGGCGGGGATAACGGAAAATGGACTCCACAGTATCAGGGAATATCTAA
This sequence comes from Cherax quadricarinatus, assembly GCF_026875155.1. Classification (NCBI taxonomy): domain Eukaryota; kingdom Metazoa; phylum Arthropoda; class Malacostraca; order Decapoda; family Parastacidae; genus Cherax; species Cherax quadricarinatus. Next base: position 10,453,556 of record NC_069492.1, on the reverse strand, counting down.
TCAGAAGACGACAGAGAGTGATGCTCTGGGATGTGGTATCTGGATAAACGAGAGAAATGAAACTTGTCCTCAGATTCGAAAGCTTGAATAATGCTCAGTAATAATTCACATGGAGACAGAAACCCGGAAAAATTAAGTGATCTGTGTATTTCTAACCCCTGTTGAGGTCCTCTTCAGTAGATGAACAATACCCCAGCAGGGGTTCGAAATATGCAGCTCAATTAATTTTCCGAGTTTCTGATGTGGGTTATTATTTAGCAGAGAAATGTTCCATACACTTTAGTTATCCACATTAATAATTTTCATTTATACCCACCATGGGGGGTCGTTGTAAATGGTAACCATTTTGTCGATTTCAACCAAAGCCGTAAATATTAATAATAAAAAAATATAATGGGAAATATGAACAAGTTGATAAAGATTTATGAACTGTCATGATCATAGTTCGAATCCTGCATCAGAACAACCAACGCCAAATATATGCCGAGTGTCGTCACAATCCTCTGAATCATTTATTTGTTCCAAGATGTCTACAAGCTACTTAGGGAGGATGCGATCATGTCAACATCAGACACTGACCCTCATGTTAGCCACACCATAACTATCCCACAACTTGGGGAATTCTGAGAGGAATGCTGTCCGGCCTACATAGTTCTCCCTGGTAGTTGGTTCATCTGACATTCTCGGTAAGAATTAGACACATGTGCAACACACGTACAAATAACCCACACACATAGGTCAGGGGAGCTTACGACGACGTTTCGGTCCCACTTGGACTTCGTAAAAGGCTCAAGTCGGACTAAAACGTCGTCGTAAGCTCCTCCTCCTATGTGCGGGTTATTTGTGTATTGTTCCAGTCAAGGTATTGTGGACTTTGTTATTTAAACATGTGCAACGTCTGGGTATCTTTAGTGTAGACGTTTCGCCATCCAGAGAGAGAGCAGAGGATGGTGGGTGTAACAGAGAGAGAGCAGAGGCTGGTGGGTGTAACAGAGAGAGCAGAGGCTGGTGGGTGTAACAGAGAGAGAGCAGAGGCTGGTGGGTGTAACAGAGAGAGAGCAGAGGCTGGTGGGTGTAACAGAGAGAGAGCAGAGGCTGGTGGGTGTAACAGAGAGAGAGCAGAGGCTGGTGGGTGTAACAGAGAGAGAGCAGAGGCTGGTGGGTGTAAGAGAGAGAGCAGAGGCTGGTGGGTGTAAGAGAGAGAGAGCAGAGGCTGTTGGGTGTAACAAAGAGAGAGCAGAGGCTGGTGGGTGTAACAAAGAGCAGAGGCTGGTGGGTGTAACAAAGAGAGAGCAGAGGCTGGTGGGTGTAACAAAGAGAGACCGAAGAGGCTGGTGGGTGTAACAGAGAGAGAGAGAGCAGAGGCTGGTGGGTGTAAGAGAGAGAGCAGAGGCTGGTGGGTGTAACAAAGAGAGACCGAAAAGGCTGGTGGGTGTAACAGAGAGAGAGCAGAGGCTGGTGGGTGTAAGAGAGAGCAGAGGCTGGTGGGTGTAACAGAGAGAGAGCAGAGGCTGGTGGGTGTAACAGAGAGAGAGCAGAGGCTGTTGGGTGTAACAGAGAGAGAGCAGAGGCTGTTGGGTGTAACAGAGAGAGCAGAGGATGGTGGGTGCAAAAGAGAGAAAGCAGAGGCTGTTGGGTGTAACAAACAGAGAGCAGAGGCTGGTGGGTGTAAAAAAGAGAGAGCAGAGGCTGGTGGGTGTAACAAAGAGAGAGAGCAGAGGCTGGTGGGTGTAACAGAGAGAGCAAAGGCTGGTGGGTGTAAAAAGAGAGAGCAGAGGATGGTGGGTGTAACAGAGAGAGAGCAGAGGCTGGTGGGTGTAACAGAGAGAGAGAGCAGAGGATGGTGGGTGTAACAGAGAGAGAGCAGAGGCTGGTGTGTGTAACAGAGAGAGAGCAGAGGCTGGTGGGTGTAACAGAGAGAGCAGAGGATGGTGGGTGTAACAGAGAGAGAGCAGAGGCTGGAGGGTGTAACAGATAGAGAGCAGAGGCTGGTGGGTGTAACAGAGAGAGAGCAGAGGCTGGTGGGTGTAACAGAGAGACAGCAGAGGCTGGTGGGTGTAACAGAGAGAGAGCAGAGGCTGGTGGGTGTAACAGAGAGAGAGCAGAGGCTGGTGGGTGTACCAGAGAGAGCAGAGGCTGGTGGGTGTAACAGAGAGAGAGCAGAGGCTGGTGGGTGTACCAGAGAGAACAGAGGCTGGTGGGTGTAACAAAGAGAGAGCAGAGGATGGTGGGTGTAACAGAGAGAGAGCAGAGGCTGGTGGGTGTAACAAAGAGAGAGCAGAGGATGTTGGGTGTAACAGAGAGAGAGCAGAGGCTGGTGGGTGTAACAGAGAGAGAGCAGAGGCTGGTGGGTGTAACAGAGAGAGAGCAGAGGCTGGTGGGTGTAACAGAGAGAGAGCAGAGGCTGGTGGTGTGTAACAGAGAGAGAGCAGAGGCTGGGTGGGTGTAACAGAGAGAGAGCAGAGGCTGGTGGGTGTAACAGAGAGAGAGCAGAGGCAGGTGGGTGTAACAGAGAGAGAGCAGGGCTGGTGGGTGTAACAGAGAGAGAGCAGAGGCTGGTGGGTGTAACAGAGAGAGAGAGCAGAGGCTGGTCGGTGTAACAGAGAGAGAGCAGAGGCTGGTGGGTGTAACAGAGAGAGAGCAGAGGCTGGTGGGTTTAACAGAGAGAGAGAAGAGGCTGGTGGGTGTAACAGAGAGAGAGCAGAGGCTGGTGGGTGTAACAGACGCTCCACCTCCTCGTACTACTACAAGTACTACTACAAGTACTACTAAAAGTACTACTACAAGTACTACTACTACAAATACTACTACTACAAGTACTATTACTACAAGTACTACTACAAGTACTATTACTACAAGTACTACTACAAGTACTATTACTACAAGTACTACTACAAGTATTACTACAAGTACTACTACTACAAGTACTACAAGTACTACTACCTCAAGTACCACTACAAGTACTACAAGTACTACCACTACAAGTACTATTACTACAAGTAGTACTACAAGTACTACTACAAGCACTACTACAAGTACTACTACAAGTACTACTACTACAAGTACTATTACTACAAGTACTACTACAAGTACTATTACTACAAGTACTACTACAAGTACTATTACTACAAGTACTACTACTACAAGTACTACTACAAGTACTACTAATACAAGTACTATTACTACAAGTACTACTACAGGTACTACTACAAGCACTACTACAAGTACTACAAGTACTACTACTACAAGTACTACTACAAGTACTACTACAAGTACTACTACTACAAGTACTATTACTACAAGTACTACTACAAGTACTATTACTACAAGTACTACTACAAGTACTATTACTACAAGTACTACTACAAGTACTACCACTACAAGTACTATTACTACAAGTACTACTACAGGTACTACTACAAGCACTACTACAAGTACTACTACAAGTACTACTACTACAAGTACTACTACAAGTACTACTACAAGTACAAGTACTACTACAAGTACAAGTACTACTAAAAGTTCTACTACAAGTACTACTACAAGTACTACAAGTACTACTAAAAGTTCTACTACAAGTACTACTACAAGTACTACTAAAAGTTCTACTACAAGTACTACTACTAGTACTACTACAAGTTCTACTACTACAAGTACTACTACTAGTACTACTACAAGTTCTACTACTACAAGTACTACTACTACAAGTACTACTACAAGTACTACAAGTACTACTACAAGTACTACTACAAGTACTACTACTACAAGTACTACTACTACAAGTACTACTACTACAAGTTCTACTACAAGTAATACTACTACAAGTACTACTACAAGCACTACTACAAGTACTACAAGTACTACTACTACAAGTACTACAAATACTACTACAAGTACTACTACTACAAGTACTACTACAAGTACTACAAGTACTACTACTACAAGTACTACTACAAGTACTACTACAAGTACCACTACTACAAGTACCACAAGTACTACTACAAGTACCACTACTACAAGTACCACAAGTACTACTACAAGTACTACTAATACAAGTACTACTACTACAAGTACTACTACAAGTACTACTACAAGTACTACTACTACAAGTAATACTACAAATACTACTACTACAAGTAGTACTACTACAAGTACTACTACTACAAGTACTACTACAAGTACTACTACTACAAGTACTACAAGTATTACTACAAGTACTACTACTACAAGTACTACTATTACAAGTACTACTACAACTACTACTACAAGTACTACTACAAGTACTACAAGTACTACAAGTAATACTACTATACTACAAGTACTACTACAGGTACTACTACTACAAGTACTACTACAAGTACTACTACTACAAGTACTACTGCAAGTACTACTACTACAAGTACTACTACAAGTACTGCTACAAGTACTACTACAAGTACTACTACTACAAGTACTACTGCAAGTACTACAAGTACTACTACAAGTACTACTACTACAAGTACTACTACAATTACTACTACTACAATTACTACTACTACAAGTACTACTATTACAAGTACTGCTACAAGTACTACTACAAGTACTGCTACAAGTCCTACTACTACAAGTACTACTACAAGTACTACAAGTACTACTACAAGTACTACTACTACAAGTACTACTGCAAGTACTACAAGTACTACTACTACAAGTACTACTGCAAGTACTACAAGTACTACTACAAGTACTACTACTACAAGTACTACTGCAAGTACTACAAGTACTACTACAAGTACTACTACTACAAGTACTACTACAATTACTACTACTACAATTACTACTACTACAAGTACTACTATTACAAGTACTGCTACAAGTACTACAACAAGTACTGCTGCAAGTACTGCTACTACAAGTACTACTACAAGTACTACTACAAGTACTACTACAAGTACTACTACTACAAGTTCTACTTCTACAAGTACTACTACAGCAAGTACTACTACTACAAGTACTGCTACAAGTACTACTACACGTACTACTACAAGTACTACTACAAGTACTGCTACAAGTACTACTACTACAAGTACTACTACTACAAGTACTACTACAAGTACTACTACTACAAGTACTACTACAAGTTCTACTACAAGTACTACTACAAGTACTACTACAAGTACTACTACTACAGGTACTACTACTACAAGTACTACTACTAAAAGTATTACTACAAGTACTACTACTACAAGTACTACTACAAGTACTACTGCAAGTACTACTACAAGTACTACTACAAGTACTACTACTACAAGTACTACAAGTACTACTACTACTACAAGTATTACTACAAGTACTACTACTAGGAGTGCTACTACAAGTACTACTACTACACGTACTACTACTACAAGTACTACTACTACAAGTACTACAAGTACTACTACTACTACAAGTACTACTACAAGTACTACTACAAGTACTACAAGTACTACTACTACTACAAGTATTACTACAAGTACTACTACTACAAGTGCTACTACAAGTACTACTACTACACGTACTACTACTACAAGTACTACTAAAGTTATTACTGCTACAACTATACAACTATTACCTCTACTATTAATTTATTATGTGAAAACACTAAACCGATAATGGTCACACTGGCTGGTGATCAATGGTCACACTGGGTGGTGATCAATGGTCACACTGGGTGGTGATCAATGGTCTCACTGGGTGGTGGTGTTGGTGATCATTGGTCACACTGGGTGGTGGTGGTGGTGATCAATGGTCTCACTGTGTGGTGGTGGTGATCAATGGTCACACTGGGTGATCAATGGTCACACTGGGTGGTGGTGATCAATGGTCACACTGGGTGGTGATCATTGGTCACACTGGGTGATCAATGGTCACACTGGGTGGTGGCGGTGATCAATGGTCACACTGGGTGGTGATCAATGGTCACACTGGGTGGTGGTGGTGACCAATGGTCACACTGGGTGGTGATCAATGGTCACACTGGGTGGTGGTGGTGATCAGTGGTCACACTGGGTGATCAATGGTCACACTGGGTGGTGGTGGTGATCAATGGTCACACTGGGTGGTGGTGATCAATGGTCACACTGGGTGGTGATCAATGGTCACACTGGGTGGTGGCGGTGATCAATGGTCACACTGGGTGGTGGTGGCGATCAATGGTCACACTGGGTGGTCATCAATGGTCACACTGGTGGTGGTGGTGATCAATGGTCACACTGGGTGGTCATCAATGGTCACACTGGGTGGTGGTGGTGATCAATGGTCACACTGGGTGATCAATGGTCACACTGGGTGGTGATCAATGGTCACACTGGGTGGTGATCAATGGTCACACTGGGTGGTGATCAGTGGTCACAATTTGGGTGGTTTGGGGGATCAATGGGCACACTTTGGGTGGTGGTGATCAATGGGCCCACTGGGTGGTGGTTTGGGGAAACCCTGGGCACACTGGGGGGGTTGGATCAAACCCCCCAAAATGGGGGTGGGGGGGTTTAATGGTTTACACTGGGGTGGTGGGGGTGGTCAATGGGCAACTTTGGGTGGTGATCAATTGGGCACCTGGGGGGTGATCAATTTGGTTTACAAATGGGGTGGGGGACAATGGTCCCCCAAATGGGGGTGGTGGGGGTGATCAAAGGTCACATTTTTGGGGGTGGGTTTTTCAATTTTTCACACTGGGTGGTGGTGGGTGATTCCCTTTTGGGCCCCACTGGGTGGTGGGGGGATTTAATTTTTCACCCCTTGGGGGGTGGTGGTGATTTAATGGTCACAATGGGGGTTGGGGTGATCAAAGGTCCCCATGGGGGGTGAAAGGCCCCAGGGAAACAAAGGGCCAAAACTGGGTGGGATCAATGGTCCCCACTTTGGGTTTGGTTGGGGGGTGATCAAAGGTTTACACTGGATTGGGGTTTGGGGGGTTTGGGGGTATCAATGGTCCCCACTGGGTGGTGGGGGTGATCAATGGTCACACTTTTGGGGGGGGTGGGGACCCAAAGGGGCCCCACTTGGGGGGGATCAAAAGGTTTACCCCTGGGGGGTGGTGGTGATCCCTTTGGGCCCCACTGGGTGGTGGGGGGCAATGGGCACAATGGGGGGTTTGGGGGTGATCAATGGTCACGGGGGGGGGTGGTGATCAATTTGGTTTCCCCAATGGGTTTCCCTGGTGGTGATCAATGGTTTAAAACCCGGGGGGGTCAATGGTCAACCCGGGTTGGTGATTTAGTGGCACACTGGGGTGATCAATGGTCACACTTGGGGGGGGTGGGTCAATTTGGGCACACTGGGGGGGGGGGGTGATCAATGGCAAAACTGGGGTGGTGATCAATGGGCCCCCCTTGGGGTGATCAAAGGTCAAACTGGGTGGTGACAAAGGTCACACTGGGGTGGTGGTGATCAATTGGGCCCCACTTTTTGGGGGGTGATCAAAAGGTCACACTGGGGTGGTGGTGATTTAATGGGTCACAATGGGTGGTGGGGGGGTCAAAGGTCACACTGGGTGGTGGTGGTTTATCAATTGGGCACCAGGGGGGGTGGTGATTTAATGGGCCCCACTGGGTTTGGGGGTGGTGGGGCAAAAGGTAAAACTTGGTTTGGGGGTAATTTTAATGGTTTACACTTGGGGTGGGGGATCAATGGTCACACGGGTGATCCCAAAGGTCACACTGGGTGGTGATCATGGTTACCCTGGGTTTGGGGGTTTTTGGGGATCCCAAAGGTCACCTGGGGGGTATTGGTGAACAATGGTCACCGGGGGGGTGTCAATGGTCAAAACTGGGTGGGGGATCAATGGTCCCCCACTGGGGTGGTGATCAATGGTCACACTGGATTTGGGGGGATCCCAAAGGTCCCCACGGGGGTGGTTTCAATGGCCCCCACTGGGGGTGGTGGTGATCAATAGTCACACTGGGGGGGTTTGGGGGTGATCATTGGGAAAACGGGTGGTGGAAATGATCAATGGCCACACTGGGGGCGTGGTGGTGGTGGTCAATGGTCACACTGGGGGGTGGTGGGGGGTGGTGATCAATGGTCAACTGGGTGGGGGGTGGTGATCCCTTTTTCACAAATGGGGGTGATCAATGGTCACACTGGGTGGTGGTGGTGATCAATGGGCACAAGGGGGGTGGGGGGGGGTTTATCAAAGGGGCCACTTTTTGGGGTGGTGAACAAAGGTTTACCTGGGTGGTGGTGGGTGGGGGGGAAAAGGTCACCCCTGGGTTGGGGTGGGACCCAAAGGTCACACTGGGTGGTGGTTTGGTTTTTAAAGGAAACCCCAATGGGTGGTGGTGGGGGTGTTAATGGTCACCTGGGTGGGGTGGATCAAAGGTCCACTTTTGGTTTTGGGGATCAATGGGGCCAAAACCCCGGGGGGTGATCAATGGTTTACACTTTTTGGGGGGGGTGAACAGGGTCCCCACCGGGTGGTGGTGATTTTGGTCACCTGGGGTGGTGGGTCAATGGTCAAAAAACAGGGGGGGGTTTATCAATGGGCCCCACTTTGGGTTGGTTGGGGGGGGGGTGATTCCCAAAGGTCCCCACTTTTGGGGGAAGGTTGGGTGATCAATGGTCACATGGGGGGGGTGGTGATTTAATGGCACACTGGTGGTGGGGTGATCAATGGTCACACTGGGGGGTGGTGGGAACAAAGGTCACAATGGGGGTGGTGGTGATAATGGGTTTACGTTTTTTTTTTTGGGTTTGGGGTCAAAAATTTACACTGGGTTGGTGATCAATGGTCACACTGGGTTGGTGGGGTCAATGGTACACTGGGGGGGGTGGTTCAATGGTCCCCACTGGGGGGGGTGGTGATCAATTTGGGCACCTGGGTGGTGGGATTCCCAAAGGTTTCCCCCTGGGTGGGTGGGGTGTCAATGGTTTACACTTTTGGGGGGTGGTGATCAAAGGGGCCACTTTGGGATCAATTTGGGCACAAATGGGTGGTGGTGGTGATCAAAAGGGGCCCCATGGGGGGGGTGGGGTCAATGGTAAAACTGGGTGGGGGTGGTTGATTTAATTGGGGCACACTGGGTGGTGGTTTGGGGATCAATGGTCACATTTTTTTTTTTGGGGGGTGCTGTCAATGGTTCCACACTGGGTGGTGGTGGTTCAAAGGTCCCCACTGGGGTGGTGGTGATCAATTGTCACAGGGTGGTGGTGAAACAATTTGGGCCCCAAAAATGGGTGGGGTGGTGATCAATTGGGCCCCACTTTGGTTTGGGGGGATCAATGGGTTTACACTGGGTGGTGGGGGGTGATCAAAGGTCCCCCACTTTTGGGGGGTATTGGTTTAAAAAATTTTGGGGGGTGATCAAAAGGGGCCCATTTGGGGGGTTTGGTGACAATGGCCCCACTGGGTGGTTTTTTGGGTAAAGGTCACACATTGGGGGGGATCAATGGTTTTCCCCTGGGGGTGATCAATGGGCCCCCCACTGGGGGGGTGATAATGGTTTACACTGGTGGGTTTATCCAAAAGGGCACACGGGTGGTGGTCCCAAAATTTACACTTTTGGGGGTGATTTAATGGGCACACTGGGGGTTTTTGGTGGTATTAATTTGGTTTTTAAAACTGGGGGGGGTGGTGGGGATTTAATGGTTCCCGGGGGTGGTCGGTTTTAAAAAGGTTCCCCCACTGGGGGTTGGGGTGGGGATTCCCAAGAAACCGGGGGGTTTATGAACAATTTTCAAAAACCCAGGGGATCAAGGCACCCCTGGGGGTTGGGATTTGGAAAACTGGGGGGGTGGGGGTGATTCCAATTAACTTTTTGGTGGGATTAAACCCAATGGGTTTTGGTTGGGTTTGGGATAATTTTCCCCGGGTGGGGGGTGACAATTGGTAACTGGGGTTGGGGTTTTTGGTCCACTTGGTTTTGGGGGTTTTTCCTGGTTTTCCCCGGGTTTTGGGGGTTGGGGGGTTTGTGTGGGGCCCTGGGGTTTGGTGGTTGGTGATTTTGGGTTTCCCGGGTGGTTTTGGTTAGGTGTTTTTTTGGTTTTTCCGGGGTTTTTTGGGGTTCCGGGGGCCCTGGTTTGGTGGTGGTTTGGTGTTTTGTGGTTCCCCGGGTGGTGTGTTCCTTTTTGGTTTCCGGGTGGTTTTTTGGGTTTTGTTGGTTTCCCGGGGTTGGTGTTTTTGGTTTCCCCCTTTTGGGTTTGGTTTTTTGGTTCCCGGGTGGGGTTTGGTGGTTTGGGGGTTCTTTGGTTTCCCTGGTTTGGGGGTTTTGGTCCCGGTTGGTTCTTGGGTTTCCCGGGGGTTTTGGTTTTTGGGGTTTTTGGTTTTCCCTTTTTGGGTGGTTTGGGGGTTTTTGGTTCCCCTGGGGGGTTTGTTGTTTTCCCATTGTGGTGGGTTTTGGGTTTTTAATGTTTCCCCCTTTTGGGGTGTGTTTAAGGTTTCCCCGGGTGGCCCCGGGGGTTTTAATGGGCCCGGGGTTTTTGGGGGTGGGGTTTTGGCCCGGGTGGTTTTGGGGGTTTTTCAAGGGGGATTTTGGGTGGTTTTGGGGGTGTAAAGGGCCCTGGGTGGGGGTTTTTTGTTCCCGGGTGGTGGTGTTGGGGGGTGGTAAAGGTTTCCCGGGTGGGGGTGTTGGGTTTCCGGGTTTTTTGGTTCCCGGGTGTTTTTTTTGGGGTTTCCGGGGTTTTTGGGGGTTGGGGGTTTTTTTGGGTTTCCCGGGTTTGGTGGGTTGGTGTTTTGTCCCGGGGGGGTGGTTGGGGGTTTTTTGGTTTCCGGGTGGTGTTGGTTTCCGGGTGGGGTTTTTTGGTTTCCCCTGGGTTTGGGGGTTGTTAATGGTTTCCTGGGTGGTGCCCGGGGGGTTTTGTTGGGTTTGGGGGTTTTTGGTTCCCGGGTGGTGTGTGTTTCCGGGGTTGGTTTGGTGTTTTGGTTCCCGGGTGGTGGTGTTTCCCGGGGGTCTTTTGGTTTCCCGGGGTTGTGGTGCCGGGGTTTGGGTTCCCCGGGTGGTTTTGGGGGGTGTTCCGGGGCTTTTGGGACCGGGTGGTGGGTTTGGTGTTTTGGTCCCTTGGGTGGTTTGGTTTTTTGGTTCCCGGGTGGTGGTGTCCAATTTTTGGTTTCCGGGTGGGTTTCTTGTTTCCCAGGTGGTTTCTTTTGGGCCCCCTGGTGGTTAGGGGTTTTTGGTTCCCGGGTGGTGTTGTTAAGGGTTTTTGGGGATCCAAAGGGGTTTTGGGGTTTTTGGGGTGTTTTTGGGTTTTCCCCGGTTTTGGTGGTTTGGGGGTTTTGTGCCGGAAAGGGGGTTTTTCCCTTTGTGTTGTGGTTCCCCGGGGGTTTTTGGGTTTTTGGGGGTTTGGTTGCCCGGGGGTTTGGGGCCCGGGGGTTTGGGGGCCCGGGGGGGGCCCGGGGGTTTTTTGGGTTTTTAAAAGGGGGGCTCCGGGTGGGTTTTGGGGTTTCTTTTTTTTGGGGTTTTTCCGAGGGGTGTGGTTTTGTGGGTTTTGGGGTTTTCCGGGCGGTGTTTCCGGGTGTTTTTTGTCCGGGTGTTTCTGTGTTTTTCCGGGTGTTTGGGTGTTCCGGGTTTTTTGGTGTTTCCGGGGGTTTGTGTGTTCCCGGGTTTTTTTCTGTGTGTTCCGGGTGTTCTGTGTGTTCCGGGTGTTCTGTGTGGGGTTTCCCGGGGGTTTTGTGTGTTCCGGGGGTTCTGTGTTCCGGGGGTTTGTGTGTTTCCCGGGTTTTTCTGTGGTTCCCGGGTGTTTTTGTTTGGGGTTTTTTTTTCCGGGTGTTCTGTGTGTTCCGGGGGTTTTTGTGGGGTTCGGGGGTTCGTGTGTTTCCCGGGGGTTGGTGTGTTCCGGGGGTTTTTTGTGTGTTTTCCGGGGGTTCCTTTTTTGGGGGTTCCGGGTGTTTGTGTGTTCCCGGGGGTTGGGGGTTTTTGGTTTTCCCGGGGGTTCTGTGTGTTCCGGGGGTTTTGTGTTTTGGGGGTTCTGTGTGTTTCCCGGGTGTTCCGGGTGTTCCGGTTTTTCTGTGTTTCCGGGGTTGTTTGGTTGGGGGTTTTTCCCGGGGGTTCTGTGTGTTCCCGGGTGTTGTGTGTGTTCCGGGTGTTCCGGGTGTTCTGTGTGTTCCGGGTGTTCCGGGTGTTCCGGGTGTTCCGGGTGTTCTGTGTGTTCCGGGTGTTCCGGGTGTTCCGGGTGTTCCAGGTGATCTTTGCAGTTTTCCTTGTTCGTGTGTTTTGTTGGCATTATTTCGTCTTTGTTTCTTTGAAGTCTACCTTTCCCTTTAGAGTTTTATTCTCTCTCTCTCTGTTTCTGCGTGTGTGTTTCTTTCTGAGTGTCTGTTTCTCTGTTTCTGTGCCTGGTCCTCTGTCTTTATCCTTTTTCTCTCTCTCTCTCTTTCTCTCTCTCTTTTCTCTCTCTCTCTCTCTCTCCCCTCTCTCTCTCTCTCTCTCTCTCTCTCTCTCTCTCTCTCTCTCTCTCTCTCTCTCTCTCTCTCTCTTCGATGTGGTTCTGAGACATCGCATTGCCAGCTATTCTTTTCCTCATCCGCCTTCCTCTCATTTCTTTTTACCTCCTGATCTATCTCTTCCCTTTACTTCCTATCTCCCTCCTCCGCCCTTTAATGCTCCCACATATTAGCGTCGACTCTTCTACTTCTTGCCCTTTCTCCTCCTCCTCTTTCTCTCCATCTCCCTCCTCTTCCTCTCCATCCTCCTCCACCTCTTTCTCCTACACTTGCCTCACACAATATCGACATAGCAATGTTAGATGCAGGTGGCGTACGTTCATTTCTCCACGTTAGTTCGTGACACAGGTGTAGCTCATGGCTCTCTTGAGCCCGCTGCTCAGTAACGCCGGAGCTCTAAGCCTGACTTCCTTCTTGAATGCCTGATCAGCCAGGCTATTGTTGGTAGCGTCTTTCCCAGTAGGTGCTACGATATTTCTGGTAGCTGCGCACCTGAGTCCAACCAGTCGCTTATGCGTCCTGCCCAGTGATACCTGTGTACATGTTTGAGTACCTAATCAATCTGATGCTGCCAGCGGCCTGCACACCTGCAGTACACTGTCATCCCTCCCTGTCTTCTAGTGTACGATTTTTACGGAATTGGTCCAGGAGCTTTGACATCCTTAGCGTTTCTCAAAATTAATATTATTAGTAATCATGAATTTTCCTTCAGAAATTCCATCTACTGCACCTGCGTGTATGTAAAAATCTACTCATTTTTTTGTGTGTGTAATAGAGGAGGTTCGATCCTCCTCCACCGTGGCCTGGTGGCTAAAGCTCTCGCTTCACACGGCGAGGGTCCAGGTTCGATTCCCGGCAAACGGGTAGAAACACTGGGCGTTTTTCTTTAAGCTGGTTGTCAATGTTCCCCATCAGTAAAATGGGTACCTGGGTGTTAGTTGACGGGTGTGGGTCGCATCCTGGGTGTTAGTTGACGGGTGTGGGTCGCATCCTGGGTGTTAGTTGACGGGTGTGGGTCGCATCCTGGGTGTTAGTTGACGGGTGTGGGTCGCATCCTGGGACAAAACTGACCTAATTTACGGGAAATACTCAGCATAACAAGTGACTTTCTATATAGTAGTATGTCACTGATGTCAGCTATGGTCTGTATACCTTGTACATGTACTGGTAGTAAATAGATATTATCATCTTGAGACGGAAACTGCTCTCGGAGCATCAGACCCCTCAAGGGGAGTTCCTTGATGCTCGAGAATGACTCTTGATCCAGTGAATTAGAGGTACTGTCCCTGTCTTTGGATTAAACTTGATTACTTTCCAAGCGCTGGGTGACCATTACTGGCGGAGCATTTTCACGAGACAAGCATTTTAATAGGGTACGGGTGTATTTATGGTGTCGGAGAGAGTTGGTGTCGGACAGAGTTGGTGGTGTCGGACAGAGTTGGTGGTGTCGGACAGAGTTGGTGGTGTCAATCACAGGTTGCCAGTCACTGTTGGTGCCAGTCACTGTTGGTGCCAGTCACTGTTGGTGCCAGTCACTGTTGGTGCCAGTTACTGTTGGTGAAAGTCACTGTTGGTGCCAGTTACTGTTGGTGAAAGTCACTGATGGTCTCAGCCACTGATGGTGTTGCACACACATGTCAGATGCAAATAGTGTCGTATACAGGTGGTGTTAGAGACCAATAGTGTCACGCACAGTGTCACAGGTGGTATCAGTCATGTGTCCGGCACATGTGTCAGACACGAGAGGTGTCACACACAGGTTGTGTCAGATATCAGTGGTCTCAAGACACAAGTGGTGTCAAACACCTGGGTAGTAATATAAGACACAATGCAAGACGTGTATAGTAGTGTGAAACAGGTGTAGTGGTGTCAAATACAGTAGCGTCAGACTGTTGATGCCAGACAGGTGTAGTGGTGTCACATTTGATGCCAGACAGGTGTAGTGGTGTCACATTTGATGCCAGACAGGTGTAGTGGTGTCACATTTGATGCCAGACAGGTGTAGTGGTGTCAAGCACAGATGTAGTGGTGTCAAATACAGTAGTGTCAGACTGATGATGCCAGACAGGTGTAGTGGTGTCACAGTTGATGCCAGACAGGTGTAGTGGTGTCACAGTTGATGCCAGACAGGTGTAGTGGTGTCACATTTGATGCCAGACAGGTGTAGTGGTGTCAAATACAGTAGTGTCAGACTGATGATGCCAGACAGGTGTAGTGGTGTCACAGTTGATGCCAGACAGGTGTAGTGGTGTCACAGTTGATGCCAGACAGGTGTAGCGGTGTCACAGTTGATGCCAGACAGGTGTAGTGGTGTCACAGTTGATGCCAGACAGGTGTAGCGGTGTCGCAGTTAATGCCAGACAGGTGTAGTGGTGTCACAGTTGATGCCAGACAGGTGAAGTGGTGTCACAGTTGATGCCAGACAGATGAAGTGGTGTCACAGTTGATGCCAGACAGGTGTAGTGGTGTCACAGTTGATGCCAGACAGGTGTAGTGGTGTCACAGTTGATGCCAGACAGGTGTAGTGGTTTTCACAGTTGATGCCAGACAGGTGTAGTGGTGTCACAGTTGATGCCAGACAGGTGCAGTGGTGTCACAGTTGATGCCAGACAGGTGTACCGGTGTCACAGTTGATGCCAGACAGGTGTAGTTGTGTCACAGTTGATGCCAGACAGGTGTAGCGGTGTCACAGTTGATGCCAGACAGTTGTAGTGGTGTCACAGTTGATGCCAGACAGGTGTAGCGGTGTCACAGTTGATGCCAGACAGGTGTAGTTGTGTCACAGTTGATGCCAGACAGGTGTAGCGGTGTCACAGTTGATGCCAGACAGGTGTAGTGGTGTCACAGTTGATGCCAGACAGGTGCAGTGGTGTCACAGTTGATGCCAGACACGTGTAGTGGTGTCACAGTTGATGCCAGACACGTGTAGTGGTGTCACAGTTGATGCCAGACACGTGTAGTGGTGTCACAGTTGATGCCAGACAGGTGTAGCGGTGTCACAGTTGATGCCAGACAGGTGTAGTGGTGTCACAGTTGATGCCAGACAGGTGTAGTGGTGCCACAGTTGATGCCAGACAGGTGTAGTGGTGTCACAGTTGATGCCAGACAGGTGTAGTGGTGTCAAACACAGGATCAGTTACATAAATTTTTTTTTGAAAAACTCACAGAAATCCCATTGTTTCATGGCTGTGTTTATCTTATCACATACCTGGCTGGTTGACCTCTGGTGGTCGACCTCTGAACTGCTGACATTAACAACTCAACTCTCATGGGATTCACAGCCTCATTCCCGTTCCAGGAACGACCTCGGTGACATTAACTACGGTTCCAATCACTGGTTCGGGAAAACTTGCATACGGTAGATGGATGCTTATTGATCATTATATCCGGCACTGGTAAGCCAGCAGTCATTGTTGCTATATTGAAAGTAGTATAAGATACCCAGAGTGTAGATGAATGGCTCATACAACCGACAAGTTGATAAATTAGACACATGTGCATCATTTGGGTATCTTTAATGAGGAAATGTTTCGCCACACAGTGCCTTCATCAGTCCATCAAGATTGAACATCAAAATGGTATACAATACCGACAGGTTGTTAGGTAAGACACATATGCAACAGTTAGACAACTTTATTCCGAAACGTTTCGCCTACACAGTAGGCTTCTTCAGTCGAATACAGAAAGTAGGAAGGAACAGTAGAGATGTGAAGACGATGTAATCAGTCCATCACCCTTGAAGTCGTAGAATTTGAGGTTGTCAGTCCCTCAGCCTGGAGAAGTTCAGTTCCATAGTCCATCAAGATTGATGGACTGATAACATCGACTCAAGGCTGATGAGGGACTGATCACCTCACACTCCTCTTTTTCACCATTCTCATTTGTATGGACTGATGAAGCCATTGTGTGCCAAACGTTTCCTCATCAAAGGTACCCAATTGTTGCACATGTGTCTAATTTATCAATACCCACAATACATAAATAACCCGCACATTAGCTAGATAAATAATCCGACTCGGGCCATTTATTTAGCTAATTGTGTATTGTTCCAGTCACGGTATCGTGCCTTTTAGTCCTTTAATACCGACAGGTTGAATAGTTGCACATGTGCAGCAGTTGGGTATCTTTCTGACAGAAACGTTTCGCCTACACAGTAGGCTGCTTCAATCAAATACGGAGGCAGCAGTGTAGTAGTGAGGATAATGTAAACAGTCCATCAGCCTTAGAGAAATAGCATTTGAGGTGGTCACATACCTTGTACATTATTTCTGCAAATCCGGTGGACTGATTACGTGATTACATCATCTTCACTATACCTGCTGCTTCTGTATTTGACTGAGGAAGCCTATGTAGGTGAAACGTTTCAATCAGTAACACATGTACCTAACAGTATTGTTGTATCCCACCATACTACCTACACCAGTAAACATAAATACTTAACATACTAATGGAAGAGCACTGCAGTAGTCCTACTGGCTGTTTGTAGACTCTCAGAACCTATAGGTCAGCCTTATACAATCTTGAAAGATGCTTAACAGATACCTCTCTTATCTACAACACTATAATTATCCTGTATCCTTTCTAATTCTGAATTTATCTCATTGAATAATAAATACCCAAATCAAGGAATTCTGTTGACACCTAAACCAGTAACACCAACGTATGGATCACCGAAGCTCCACCCGTCCAAATAGAGTTACTAGCTATTTCCTCTAATTAATCGTAAGTATTTCCCATTCGTTAGGCTCTATTATATGATGACAGTACATTATGTAGAAAGCCCGTAATTATGCAGAGCGTTTAGGGTTAATTAGGTTAATTTCGTCCCCAGTATGCAACCCATACCAGTCGACTAATACCCAGATATAAATAAATGGAATGCAAATAATGTGTCAAAAATATCTAACCAAGACAGGACTCGCAGCAATGGTTTTAAGTTGGAAAAAATTTGATTAGGAAAAGATATAGGAAAGCCCTGGTTTGGTAACAAGAGTTGTGGATGAGTGGGACAAACTCTCCAGTACCGTCATAGAAGCCAAAACCTCGTGTATTTTTAAAAAAAGGTTAGATAAATACATGGGTGGACACAACCATACCACAGGTGGGGTTAGAACCCGCGATCATAATCATAAAACTCCAGACCGACGTGTTAGCAACTGGGCCAGCTGGCTACAATACGATTCATCCATCTAGGTGGGTATGGGTGGGTGTGAATTGGACCTGCCTCACATGGTCCAGAAGGCCTGCTGTAGTACTCCTTCTCCATGTTCTTATGTGCCCTAAGGAAACACACCAAAATATTTTCACCCGTACCGGGTATCGAATCACGGACCTGAATGTGTGTTCTGAGTGCGCAACCAACCGAGCTACGAGATTCCTGTTAGCTCTACACTGCCCAGTAGGTATATTCTCCCCGTCGCTAGCATGGAGAGCAACAGACATTTCTCATCACCCACGTGTCGGAGACATTAGTCGTGTGGTAACCCAATTTTCTCAAAGCAAAATTTTGGAACGATTGTCAGAGACGCGGAGCCGTCAGAGTTAGTGAGGCGAGCGAGCCAAAGGCAACTTACACTGGGAAGTTGTACCTCAATCGATAGTAAGAAGTTCCCTTCGTCATTATCAGAATTTGCTTCTCGGGTTGCTTAAATTTGCGAGGAAAATAGTGAACTGTTGTTTTTATGCCTTTTTCTCATCCTTTTCTTTGGAGCACTGCAAGGAAATTAATGAAAATATTGCTTGAGTGAGATGGGAAATTCTCGTTTTTCTGGCTCTCTGTAGCAGCTCCGAACTTTTGCAATCTTTGTAAAAATCTTCACTACTAAAGTCAGAGATAATTACACACATATACTACATACACACTACACACACACACACACACACACATACACATACACACTACACACACACACACACACACACATACACACACACACTACACACACACTACACACACACATATACACACACACATGCACACTACACACACACACACACACACACACATACACATACACACTACACACACACTACACACACACATATACACACACACATGCACACTACACACACACACTACACACACACACACACACACACACACACACACACACACGGGGCCAGGAGCTCGGACTCGACCCCCGCAACCTCAACTAGGTGAGTACACACACACACTACACACACACACACAGACACACACACACTACACACACACACACACACTACACACACACACACACTACACACACACACACACTACAACACACACACACTACACACACACACACACACTAACACACACACTACACACACTACACACACACTACACACACTACACACATACATACACAGGATGTTCCAGAGATGGGACACAGAAACAAGGGGTCACAATTGGAAATTGAAGACTCAGATGAGTCAAAGGGATGTTAGGAAGTATTTTTTCAGTCACATAGTTGTTAGGAGGTGGAATAGTCTGGTAAGTGATGTAGTGGAGGCAGGAACCATACATAGTTTTAAGAAGAGGGGTGATAAAGATCACAAAGCAGGGAGAGACAGAGGATCCGGTAGCGGTCAGTGAAGAATCGGGGCCAGGAGCTGAGTATCGACCCCTGCAACCACAAATAGGTGAGTACACACACACACACACTCGAAGATACCTCAAGGTTGAGTAATTTGTTATTGGGATTTATCCGAAGGAAACGAAGCTTATTAATATAAATTTATTGATTCATAAGGTAATCCTTACCTCTTTTGATAAGTCTATAAATTCCTTTATTCTGTCCTAAAAGATATTTGAGCCTATTAATCATCCATTTAGGGTCATTTCTATTCGACGTGATTTCTTTATACGGAATAAATATACTTTGAGCAGCATGTATGGTGTTTCGAAAGCTCTCATATTGATGTCTTCGTTACCCCAGTCCACAGATGACAGTTGTTCTCTAAACCCATTGTAATCTCTTAAAGGAAAATCTGAGACCGTTACTGAATTATCCTACTATCATACTTCCATTCAATGCTAAAGGTAATTGATAAGTGGTCGCTTGCGCCAAGTTCCAGAACCAAGTCAAGCAGGTTATTTCCCCTTGTAGGTTCTGTAACAAACTGCTTTAAAAAAAACAGTCTTGAACTACCTCTTAGAAGTTGTTAGACTCTAAATTCCCAGTCAAGGAATTCCAATCAATATGACTGAAGTTAAAGTCCCCTAGAATTACTACGCTATCGTGTCTTGTGGCCCTAACAATTTCCTCCCACAGCAGTCTTCCTTGGTCTTTATCCAAGTTTGGGGAACGGTATATCACGCTTAAAATAAATTTTTCGTGCTCCTCTGTATGTGTTTCAGACTTTATACTGGTTTTTATGCAACAATTTAAACGCTCTCATAGTGCCACCCCATTTTCCGATATTTCTGTCTACTTGAAACAATTTAAAACCCTGAACATGACATTCAGTAGGCATGTCCCGATTTCTCACATTAAACTCATTTATGACAAACATCAATGTTACCCTCCCTCACAACTAATCTCAATTCGTCCATTATATTGCTCACACTACGACTATTAGTATAATATATATGTTCAGG
Organism: Cherax quadricarinatus; assembly: GCF_026875155.1. Classification (NCBI taxonomy): domain Eukaryota; kingdom Metazoa; phylum Arthropoda; class Malacostraca; order Decapoda; family Parastacidae; genus Cherax; species Cherax quadricarinatus. The sequence goes on along the minus strand of NC_069492.1, from coordinate 10,433,580 downwards.
AAACCTCCCTTCTCCTTTCCTGCTTATTTCTGTTTCTCCACTATCCCTGCTACTGTCCTTGTTACCTATTGCCATTAGCTTTCCTATTGTAATAAAGTTGGTAGAATTACCGACAATATGTAAAGTAAAAGGACACAAGTGCAACTAATGTGACATTTATTGTGGCAACGTTTCGCTTGATAAAGCTCCTGGAGAGCGAAACGTTGCCACAATAAATGTCACATTAGTTGCACTTGTGTCCTTTTACTTTACAGCTTTCCTATTGACAAATAACCTCATTCTGCCTATAACTGGTTCCCTTAAAACTTACACTATCGCTATTTCTAGTTTAAATAGCAGTAATTTAAGGGACCTAAATATTTCTTCTTACGGAAGATTTCTAATTCTATGAATTAATTTTGTCATTTTTCGCTGAATGTTTTCTAACGAACCCATTTTGTAATATGAAGGCCAGAAGTGAGCCATTTCAAGGCTTGATAAAGCTCCTGGAGAGCGAAACGTTGCCACAATAAAACGTCTCATTAAGATAAATTAGACACATGTGGAACTCTTGGGTATCTTTATTGAGGAAACGTTTCGCGAAACGTTTCCTCAATAAAGATACCCAAGAGTTGCACATGTGTCTAATTTATCAACATGTCGGTTCTCTGAACCATTCATCTACAAAACGTCTCATTAGTTGCACTTGTGTACTTTTACTTAACATATTGTCTTGTAGACTCGTACACAGGATGGATATGGGGTGTGCAATAAACTAGTAGTTTCGGCGGCGATGTCTGTATTTAATCCTATGTCCAAAATAGTGAATGAGCCATGAGAAATTGTAGATGAATTGTTCAAAGAACCGACATGTTGTTAAATTAGACACCTGTGCAACTCTTGGGTATCTTTATTGAGGAAACGTATCGCCACACAGTGGCTTCATCAGTCCATACAAAGGATAAACTTGAAGAACAGGAGGAGAATGAGGAAATCAGTCCCTCAACCTTGAGTCGATGTGGTCAGTCCATCAATCTTGAATTAACAGCCATGAGAAAACAATATAATGGTTTGGCTATTAATTATCACGGGAGGAACGGATATTCCAGTATCACTGGAGGAACGGATATACCAGTATCACTGGAGGAACGGATATACCAGTATCACTGGAGGAACGGATATACCAGTATCACTGGAGGAACGGATATACCAGTATCACTGGAGGAACGGATATTCCAGTATCACTGGAGGAACGGATATACCAGTATCACTGGAGGAACGAATATACCAGTATCACTGGAGGAACGGATATACCAGTATCACTGGAGGAACGGATATTCCAGTATCACTGGAGGAACGGATATACCAGTATCACTGGAGGAACGGATATACCAGTATCACTGGAGGAACGGATATACCAGTATCACTGGAGGAACGGATATACCAGTATCACTGGAGGAACGGATATACCAGTATCACTGGAGGAACGGATATACCAGTATCACTGGAGGAACGGATATACCAGTATCACTGGAGGAACGGATATACCAGTATCACTGGAGGAACGGATATACCAGTATCACTGGAGGAACGGATATACCAGTATCACTGGAGGAACGGATATACCAGTATCACTGGAGGAACGGATATACCAGTATCACTGGAGGAACGGATATACCAGTATCACTGGAGGAACGGATATACCAGTATCACTGGAGGAACGGATATACCAGTATCCAGGTAGAAATAAACGGTATAAAATACCGTCACAATGGAAATATAAACACTTAGCAGTATAATATGATCACTTATCAGCAACGTTTCACCCACGCAGTGGGCTTTATCAAGTCAGAAACGGAATAAAGCCCACTGCGTGGGTGAAACGTTGTCAATAAAGGTAAACAGAGATCCTACTTAAAACCACACACCTGAATGAGTTACGGAGATCTGAAGAAAGTTTTCTCAAGCATAAGATTGAACAAAATCCAGAATCACCTGAGAAATGACAGTGGAGAGGAACCTTAAAGAGAGACTTTATGTATAATTAGACTTTCACGCCAATACGCCGTGAGCTAAGAGGCGGGGCCAAGAGTTAGAGTTTATCCCCACGCAAACTAAAACAAAAGTAATTGCATAACATAAGCAAGGAGGAACACTGCAGCAGGCCTGTAGGCTCATACTAGGCAGGTTCTTCACAAATCCATTCCACTATTTGCGCAACCCATTTTTCAACGTTACTCAAGCAATAAGCTTCGATAAATCTAATTAAAAAGCAAAATTGCATAAGAGTTATGAAAAAGGACAGCAATCTCCTTGATTACGTAGGAGGTTGTGCAACTGCACACATACTGAATATTTAAATGGTATAAAATACCGACAGGTTGTTAGGTAAGACACAAATGCAACAGTTAGGTATCTTTATGTCGTAACGTTTCAGACAAAGAAACAAATACTCTTCTCCAGGTTGAGGACTAATCACCTCAAAACTTCGTCTTCAGTGGTGATGGACTGATTACATCGTCTTCGCGTCTCTTCTGCTTCTACCCCTCTTCAAGGGGGGGGCTCCTTGCCGTTGCGAAGAGGCTCTTGATCTCCTTCCACAGACCGAGTCTAGTTACCCCCAATCCTCCCTTCCCTATTCCTATCCCATCCCCTCCTTTTTTCCCCTTTCCTCCCCTCTCGCAACCCTCTCCTTTCTCCGTCCCCTCTCGCAACCCTCTCCTTTCTCCGTCCCCTTTGTAGTCTTTGGGATCCTCCCCTTTGGCATTACGGTTTCTAGGTAGGGGGAAGTACTTCCGGGGTTCATTCCACTCCGTCGGGTCCCTCGGGAGTGGTGTAGTTTGCCATGGAATCTGAATTGTCTGGAGGTGCCCTGCTCCCTTCCCAGATTTCCTAGAAGTGGTGTCCTGCAGTTAATGGGTGCATCTTCAGAGGCTGCCTGTCAGTTCTGGGAGGTGGCAGCCAAAGGAGGTATGCTTCGTGGCAGGTTTCCGACCGCCCTTTCTTTTGTCCGCGGAGTGGCTCGGTAGATGTGAGGTTGCTATCCCGGAGCACTGGTTTACTGGCGTGAAGGGTAGGGTATGGCATGGGTTCCACGCAGTATCTTCATTGCTTGTGGGCTCGAGGCCCTCTCGGATGAAGGAAGTTACGGCCCTTCCATGCCTTCTAGTGACTGTCTTTCCGCTGTCCCTCTTAATTTTTCTTTCCTTCTTTCTTTTATTCTTTAAAATAAAAAGCACCACTCCCATGGAGTCTTCGTTCTGTGATAACACTCCTCCTCCCAGGCCCCTTACTTTTCCCACATCCACTTCTGACTCGGCTTCATTATTGGACCAATCTCTTGACTCTTCTCATACCCCTGTACCTGCTGCTGGTGATACTTCGTCACCTGCTCCAGGTGCTGAGGCACCAACCATTTCTGTTAATGCCTCTGTCTCTTGCACGCCTTTAACAGTGCGTTCGGCTTCCCTGCATACGGTGCGATGGTTTTTGGATCGTCCATCCCCCTCGGGGCAGACCGCCCACGGTAAAACTCCTAAGCGTTCCAGACCACCTACTAACGACGGTTCTTCGATGTCTACCCAAAAACGACCTACACGACACCCACTTCCTTTGCGCACCATGTTTACAAGTATGCAGTGGACTAAATTATTTTCCCTACAACCGACATCTCCAACTAAATATCTTTCTGATCATAGTATTGGTAAAGCTCTTTTACGACACACTGGCCAAAATATATCCTTTCATGCTCTTCAAAATGGCATGCGTGTCATTACAGTTCAGAATTCAGAACAAGCTCATGATCTTTCCATTATAACTTCCATAGATAACATTACAGTCACAGTTCGCGTACCATTATACAGAGTGATTTTCTGTCTTGCGGCGATGATATTTTACAGCAATTAGCCCTTCAAGACCTTCCTATTCTCCAAGTGGATAAATACGTCCTGCCCACTCGCGGGCGGAAGCGCTTTTTCAGTAACATCGTCCGCTTAACCTTCGACTGCCGTGAACTCCTGCCATCTCCTAGAGGTCTGTAAAGTAGTCCTTACACCCCAACAGTGTCGTAATTGCTGGCGCTTTGGACACCCCGCTAAATATTGCAGACCTGCGGCAGAGTGCCCGGTCTGTGGTGCCGCAGATCATGCTGATACATACCATACCCCGGCCGGGATTGAACCCGCGGTCAGAGAGTCTCAAAACTCCAGCCCGTCGCGTTAGCCACTAGACCAGCTAGCCACAATAAGATTCGTCCAACTAGGTATATTTCTACACCATAGGAAGGTTAGCACAGGCACCACTGTGACCACAAATGCAAGTTTTTACAGACGAATCTCCAGCTAGCGTGGCCGTGACGAACTCTAGCTCAAGTCCCTTCACTGCCGTCAACATGACTCACGAAATCGTGAGTCATGCTGATACATCTTGCAGTCTTCCCCCCTTCTTGTCTCAATTGCAATGAATCTCATCCTTCTTTTTATGCCATTGTCAGGTCTATAGTAATGAACAAGAAATTCGTTATCTTAGAGTGAAGGCCTTATGCTATGGCTGTATCTCAGCTCCGCCTTCAGGGAAATCTTCCTCATGTTCCTTATTCTTGAGTAGCTCGGAGACCTCCAAACTTGACGGTCCTCCTGCCTACCAGCTCCTCTGCTACCATGTCTTCCAGGGTCACCCCCGTTTCTAATTCTTTTACAGTTTTATCCTCTGAAACTCCTACCTCCGTACCTCTACCTACTTCTACTTCATCTCGCTCGTTAGTTTCTCAATCTGAGACCTCGCAAGCCTACACCTTCTTCGTGGCTATCACCTGTGAAGTTGAAGCTATCTTCTACCTCGGTGCCTAGTTCTCACCCCCTTTCTAACTCACATGATGGTGGAGGTTCACCCCCTTCCCCTCGTGTAGTCCCCTCTTCTTCTGTTCCCCCCAGTCTTCTTCCCTAGTTACCTTCCAAAATCCTCCCTCTCCTGTTCCACTGCAAGACTCTTCTGTCCCTGCCGACTCATCTCTCCAGGTTCATACTCCCCGCCCCTCTCAGATCTCTTTAGTTGCCTCCATAGTCACCTCGATCTCTACTTGCTCTACCTCACCTGTCTCTGAAATCATGGTAACAGCATCTTCCTTATCTGCTGAGACAGTTGTCTTATTTACAATGGAATATTCGTGGCCTCATGGGTAATCGGGGAGAACTCCAAGTGTTGCTCTCCCAGTTTTCTCTAAAATTCATTCATATATCATTCGTCCTGTTTTTGGTTATGTGCTATTAGTCTTCTGATCCCTTTCCTGATGAATCATTTAACGAGAGAATGCTTCTTGTGCACGTTGGTATGCCGTGTCAACAAGTTTTTGTTCGCTCTTTGCTGCATAGTACTGCAGCTCTTATTTATTTACAAAGATGGTATACAGTTTGCTCTCTATATCTTTCCTCCTCTCGTGCATTCTGGGTCTCAGATATTACGTTTTTTGTCTCTTCTCTACCGCCGCCCATCTTCTGGTTAGGTGATTTTTAACGCTCACCATCATCTATGGGGAGGGTCCCACTGTGACTCTCGAGGTGATCAGTTAGAGACTCTTCTTGCTTCTCATCCTCTTCATGTTTTAAATACAGGTGCTCCTACCCATTTTGACTCTCGCACTCAGTCTCTTTCATTGATCTTTCTATCTGTTCCTCGTCAATTGCACTTGATTACACTTGGTCTGTCCTCCCGGATTTGCACGACAGTAATCACTTTCCTATTCTTATTATTTCTTCTACGTATCCCGGCCGCCTCGTAGCCCTCGTTAGCAATTTGCACGAGCGAATTGAGACTTGTACTCTCATCTTATCACCTTTTGTGAGGACCCCGTTTCGTCCTCTATTGATGAACTGGTACGCCAGTTTCGACCGTAGTTTTGACGGCAGCATCACATTCAATTCCTCAAACCTCAGGCAGGCATTCTAAGACGCGTGCATTGGTGGTCTCCTGCGTCTGCCTGTGCAGTGCGTTTGAAACGTGCTGCGTGGGGCCGTTTTCGATATAATTGGACCTCAGAGCATCTTTTGGATTTTAAGCAGGTAAGGTCAGTTGCTCGCCGCGTCATACGCGACACTAAACGCACTTGTTGGCAAGACTAAGTGTGTACCATTACCTCGTCTTCCCCTGTGTGTGCGGTTTGGAAGAAGGTAGGGAAGTTGTGTGGCAAGTACACTCCGAACCCAGCTCCCGTTTTGCGGTTAGTATTGCGGAACCTTATGAAGTTGCCACGGAAACCGGGAACTATCTTGTCCGTGTCTCCCAAGGGTTTCACCTTTGTTCCTCATTTCTTGCGTCTAAGTGTTCCAAGGAGCAATTGCCCTTGGATTTCTCCTCGAATGAAATGGAGCCGTATATTGTACCTTTCAGTCTCCTAGAACTAGAGTCCACGATTTCTGCTAGCCAGGTGTCTGCAGCTGGACCTGATATTCATATCAGTATGCTCCTACATCTGCATTCTACGGTCCTTACAGTCCTTTTGCATCTTTTCAATCTTATTTGGACGCGAGGGATTCTCCCTCATCAATAGAAATCTGCCATTGTCTTAGCGTTTCGCAAACCAGGCACTTCGGGACTTGATACCTCTCACTATCGTCCCATTGCCCTGACCAGTGTAGTCTGTAAGGTGATGGAACGATTGGTGAATAGACGTCTGATATGGTTCTGGTAGACTCGCAATAGTCTTTTCCCTCGTTAATGTAGCTTTTGCAAGGGCCGCTCTACTTTGGACCCCTTTCTCCACTTAGATACGTATGTGCGAAATGCCTTTGCTAACAAACACTCCGTCCTAGCAGTCTTTTTTTGATCTTGAGAAGGCATATGACACCACTTGGAGGTATAACATTTTAGCCCAAGCCCACTCCTTAGGCCTCCGCGGTAATCTCCCAACCTTCCTTGCTGCTCTCTCATCTGACGGACATTTTCGGGTCCGTGTTGGCGCCTCGCTTTCCCCAGACTTTGTATAAGCAGAGGAAGTCCCACAAGGTTATGTCCTTAGCACTACCCTTTTTCTCTTAGCATCCTCCCTTCAGGATTCGATTGACCGAGTTTCCCATTGGGGAACTTCTCATTGATTTAAATTTTCTAGTACGAAAGCTCGTTTCATTACCTTCACTAGACATCCTCTTATCCCAGATATTCCATTGTATTTACACAGCTCAAGTATTCCAGAATGTGATACGGTCAGGTTTCTTGGCCTTCTCTTCGGTCGCCGGTTGACATGGAAACCTCACATTTCTTCTTTGAAGGCAGTTTGCAATGGTCGGCTGAATCTCCTTAAAATTCTCGCACATCGTTCATGGGGAGCAGATCGCCGGACTCTCCTCTGTTTGCATTCCACCCTAGTCTTGTCCAAGCTGGATTATTGAGAACAAGTCTATTCTGCAGCTTCTCCTAACACTCTAAGTTAGATCCCCGTTTATGCCTTGGTGGGTTTCGTTCATCCCTGTTGAAAGCCTCTACGCTGAGACGAATGTTCCTTCCTTAGCTCATCGTCTTGATGCTCATTGCTTTCGTTAATTTGTCCGTTCTCATGACCTTCGTCTTCCTTCTACGTATTGGATGGTCTCAGACGTTAGTAAAAACCCATTATCTGTTCGGTGCCTCTGCCTACTACGGCCGTTTTCTCTTCGTCTTTATTTCGGTCTTTTCTCCAGTTGCCTCCCTTGTATGTTCATTTAGCGTCTGGCTTTTCCGTTACCCCTTGGAAGGTTCCGACAGTTCGTGTCTGTTCTCTGCCGTGCGCCACAGCTCTCCTGCCTACGACTGCTTCTCGCTGTCTTTTTCTCTATCATTTCAGGTCACATGCTGTTGCCGTCACTTTTTATACGGATGGTTCTAAATCTTCTGACAGTGTTGGGTTCGTGGCGGTGTTTCCTGACGATGTTGTCCGAGGTCATTTGTTAGACTCGACTAGTATTTTTACCGCCGAGTTGTGTGCCATCCTCATAGCGCTTCTCCATATTACATACATGTCTCCTTCGATGTTTGTGATCATTTCAGATTCCCTCAGTGCTTTACAAGCCATTAAACAATTTGATTCCCCTCATCCATTGGTTCTTCGTATTCAACTATGGTTGCGCTGTGTGGCTAGCAAAAATAGATGTTTTCTGTTGGGTCTCTGGAGACTTTGATATGCAGGGCAGTGAACAGGCGGATGCTGCTGTGCAGTCAGCGGTACATGATCTCTCGGTTTCCTATAGAGGTATTCCGTTCAGGGATTACTTTACAGTCATCTCTGCCTGTCTTCGCGGCCGTTGGCAACAACGGTGGTCAAACATGCACCATAACAAATTACACTCTATTAAACCACTTTTGGGTTTGTGGCCATCTTACTACCGTTGCCGTACTTTGGAGACTGTGCTCTCCCGTCTCAGCAACGACCATACCTGCCATACCCATGGGTATCTCATGGAACGACACCCTATTCCTCTCTGTGAGGTTTGTCGGGTCTCTTTCGGTTGTTCAATTTTTTTCTGGATTGTCCGGTTTACCAGTGAGTTCGCAGGATTTACCTCCAACGACGCCGCCGCCCTACCACTCTTTCCTTAACTTCCCTTCTTGCAGACGGTCCTGCCTTTGACTTACAATCACTTTTTGACTTTTTGTCAACTGTACGAACTATAACACAGCCCCTAGCGTCCCTTCCAGCCATGTTCACCCCTCTCCTCTGTCCCCTCTCCTCTATCTCCTCTCCTCTATCCACTCTCCTTTGTCCCTTCTCCACCTAGCTGTTTATGGCCCCTGCTCCATTTTCTGCCCCGCAGCGCTGCATCACCCTTGTCGGTTTAGCGCTTTCTTGATTATAATAATCAAACCGGACCGATACGTCGTCGTAAAACTCCTCTCTCCTAAGCTCCAGACATTTGTGATTGTTCCAGTCACGGTGTTGTGCCCTTTGTTCATTTAGTGAGTGGAAAATACCAAAATCACATAAAAAATAGTCATCAAAAATGTCTAAAAATTAATCATAACATTTTTTCTCAAATATCTGAAATCCAGCCATCTACTCAAACTGGGGTATAAATGTTAACTGTTAATTAATTTGGTAAACTTAATAATAAATATAAAAATAACTTCACTTTACACTATAACATTTTACATTTACAAATGAGGGAAAATTACCGTGTAAAATCTATAAAGAAATGAGAACCATGGCAGCCTAACTCTCCTATACATCAAAGAATGGCAGACAGAGTTGAACATCAACGTAGAGAAGACATCGACCACACAACTCACAACAGCTTTTCTGAGAAATCCTGGTATAAAACTGACAGACCACGAAACACCGTACAGGTGATGCAATAACATCACAGTAAACAGGTGAAATCACGTGAACAACCACTGTGAAAAATAGCGAACCTCCCAGCACTTAAGTGACTTCTCACATTATCAAAACTCTGAACAACACAGTCACTAAGCTATATATTCTAGGGCGTCGACGCTGAATCATCATTTAAATCTGATTATAGCCAGGTTCTATATCGCCCAGTTACATGTTAATAACTCGCATCAAAACAGCTTAAAATCCCTATTATCTGTGAGTAAGCGTTCGTAGGAACACCCCCAATACACAGCTTGCCTCACCCACGAAGCTGTGTGATACCCTATAATATTAACGAGAGAGCAGAGAGTACAATGAGAAGGAAGATGATGTGACAAACTCTTAACGAAAGTAAAGTTAGATTATACGGACGTCGAACAGGCGGGCAAAAAAAAATTACGTTACTATAATACCAATAAACCAGGCAAAAAAAAATTACGTTACTATAATACCAATAAACCAGGCAAAAAAAAATTACGTTACTATAATACCAATAAACCAGGCAACAAAAATTACGTTACTATAATACCAATAAACCAGGCAACAAAAATTACGTTACTATAATACCAATAAACCAGGCAACAAAAATTACGTTACTATAATACCAATAAACCAGGCAACAAAAATTACGTTACTATAATACCAATAAACCAGGCAACAAAAATTACGTTACTATAATACCAATAAACCAAGCAACAGAAATTACGTTACTATAATACCAATAAACCAGGTAACAAAAATTACGTTACTATAATACCAATAAACCAGGCAACAAAAATTACATTACTATAATACCAATAAACCAAGCAACAGAAATTACGTTATTATAATACCAATAAACCAAGCAACAGAAATTACGTTACTATAATACCAATAAACCAGGCAACAAAAATTACGTTACTATAATACCAATAAACCAGGCAACAAAAATTACGTTACTAAAATACCAATAAACCAGGCAACAAAAATTACGTTACTATAATACCAATAAACCAAGCAACAAAAATTACGTTACTAAAATACCAATAAACCAGGCAACAAAAATTACGTTATTATAATACCAATAAACCAGGCAACAAAAATTACGTTATTATAATACCAATAAACCAGGCAACAAAAATTACGTTACTATAATACCAATAAACCAAGCAACAGAAATTACGTTACTGTAATACCAATAAACCAGGCAACAAAAATTACGTTACTATAATACCAATAAACCAGGCAACAAAAATTACGTTACTATAATACCAGTAAACCAAGCAACAGAAATTACGTTACTATAATACCAATAAACCAGGCAACAAAAATTACGTTACTATAATACCAATAAACCAGTGCAACACCAGAGCTGAAGTATTAAATAAACAGTCCACAGTGATGAGACACTTTTCCAACATTTGGGTATTTCAATTCTGTAATCGTTTCGCCACAGAGTGGCTTCTTCAGACCAATTTAGAAAAAGGTGGAATAAGAGGAGCATTTGAGGTAATCAGTCCCTCAACCTTGATTGAGCAAAACATTCATGGAAGGTCACAAGAATTTTCTTTAACTTCATATGAATTTGTTTAGAGATATTTCGGCTAAGCAGACACGAGTCTCACCCTATAACGGAAAGACTGTTGTAGTGGGAATAGGATCAATGTTACATGTCTTAAGGTGACTAAAACGATACACTTGTGTTGATTTCCTGTTACCTGAAGTACGAACTAGACCATCTACATGTCTGGTCTTGCGCAAGAAAGGTATAAAATACCGACAATCCAGATATCTTTACTGTAGACGTTTCGCCATCCAGTGGCTTTATCAATACAGATTCTAGGACATAATTAGAAGACAGTAGAACTATATACAAAAGATGAGGTAATCAGTCCCTCAACCTTGGAGTTAGTGTTCACAGCATCGTGGTGGAGGAGAATCTGGAGCAAAGACAAGAAGACTGGCGGTTATATAGGCGTCAGTAGATAGGGACGTGTAGCAGACGAGGTCATAGTCACTGGTAGGCGGGATTCCCCAGTGGAAGTAGGTCCTGTATTGATAAAGCCACTGGATGGCGAAACGTCTACAATAAAGATATCCGGATGTTGCACATGTGGCTTAACTTTCATGTCTGGTCTTCTAAACTATTTCTAAATGCACAACGTAATGAGTTTGTAGAGTGTGTCCTGGTTCCAACTTATAATGATTCACGAAATCGTAATGACACGACTGCAAACAAACCATACCACGAGTGGGGTCAGAACCCGCGATCAGAAAGTCTCAAAACTCCAGACCATCGCGTTAGAATGATTTATTCTGTACTGCTGCAAGATCGTACCTATGAGAGATTTTCTTGTATTTAGCTTGGTGTACTGTTTACTTGGAAGTGCTTGGAGGTAAAACAGTACAGGTTGCAAAGGCAAAATATTGTTCCCTTAAATGTCCACCCTTTGTTGAATGAAGCCATTATAGACATTTCCTTCCTCTTGGGTATATTTCTCACGAGAAAGCACTAGGTAAATGACTGGGACACAGGTACAATATTTGGGTACCCTTGAAGTGTAAACGTTTAGTTTCCACTTGAAGGGAAATAAGCTACCCAAGTTTGAGACACTTATGCAGCATATGGGAATTTTTATTCAGGAAACGTTTCGCCACACAGTGTCTTCTTCAGTCCAATACAAAGAGGAAGGCATAAGGAGAGGAGGAGAATGAGGTAATCAGTCCCTCAACCTGGAGTCGATGTGTTCAGTCCATCAATCTTGTAGAATGTACCAGATTGATGGACTGAACACATCGACTCCAGGTTGAGGGACTGATTACCTCATTCTCCTCCTCTCCTTACGCCTTCCTCTTTGTATTGGACTGATGAAGCCACTGTGTGGCGAAACGTTTCCTGAATAAAGATTCCCATATGCTGCATAAGTGTCTCAATCTTCAACTTGTCGGTTTTTCAAACCATTCATCACAAGCTACCCAAGTGTTGAACAAGCGTCTCAGTCATCAACTTGTCGTAATGTTGGTAGAATTATCGACAATATGTTAGATAAATGTACACATTAGTTGCACTTGTGTCCTTTTACCTAACATCAATTTGTCTGTTCTCTGAGCAATTATCTACAGATTACTAGGTACTTAGAATGACAATTGAGGTAATTTTATGCTGTGAACCTGAGTAAATAACAGAGTAGGTGACCTAGAGGAGTTAGGAGGTGACTTTGTTGATTATTAGAAATATACATATGTACATCAAGGGAGATAGACTCATTCAGATTTTTTTTTTTCATAAGAAAGCAAGCTAGCTAAATCACATTGCGTTTGATGTTAAGATATAGCACTTGGACCGTTAATACCTGGGGAGGAAGTCAAAGTAACGATTTCCATGTCTACTAGAAGCAAACTGCATTACCTCCCTTGTAACTAGTTAGTGTGTTAGACATTGTAATGCCGACAAAGCACTCAGAGGCAAGGTAATTTAAAATTCTAAATCATAAATCCGATAATCTGTTACTGCTAGCCCCTCGAGGGATGTTCCTTGACGCTGGTGAGGGGGGGCTCTGGATCCAAGGAATTGGATCTGTGCTACAGTTCCCTGAATTCAACCTGAATACCTTCCGCTCCCTCTTCCCCCCCTCTCCCAAGCGCTGTATCAATCCCTGCGAGTTTAGTGCTCCCCCATAATTATTACCAGAAAATACGAAAATCTCGTTTAAAATATTTACCGTCATCAAAACTCTCATTGGATTTAACATAAATCAAATTATTCATAAAATAATAGAAATCCAGAATTTTGCTCAGGCCGGAGTTTGAGTGATGACATTTAATTACATTCACGCATTTTAATCTTATCTATATAATTGAATGTAACATCTATACGGAAAAAATAATATTCGCATTTTGGTTACATTACTGTGCACTGTGTAATGTCTTCACAACCATGACAGCCTAGCTGTCAGCCTAGCTGTCAGCCTAGCTGTCAGCCTAGCTGTCAGCCTAGCTGTTATCTTCAGTCCCTCATGTTCAGTCCCTCATGTTCAGTCCCTCATGTTCAGTCCCTCGTGTTCAGTCACTCATGTTCAGTCCCTCATGTTCAGTCCCTCATGTTCAGTCACTCATGTTCAGTCCCTCATGTTCAGTCCCTCATGTTCAGTCCCTCGTGTTCAGTCCCTCGTGTTCAGTCCCTCATGTTCAGTCCCTCATGTTCAGTCCCTCATGTTCAGTCCCTCATGTTCAGTCCCTCATGTTCAGTCCCTCATGTTCAGTCCCTCGTGTTCAGTCCCTCGTGTTCAGTCACTCATGTTCAGTCACTCATGTTCAGTCCCTCATGTTCAGTCACTCATGTTCAGTCACTCATGTTCACTCATGTTCAGTCCCTCATGTTCAGTCCCTCGTGTTCAGTCCCTCATGTTCAGTCCCTCATGTTCAGTCCCTCATGTTCAGTCCCTCATGTTCAGTCCCTCATGTTCAGTCCCTCGTGTTCAGTCCCTCGTGTTCAGTCACTCATGTTCAGTCACTCATGTTCAGTCCCTCATGTTCAGTCCCTCATGTTCAGTCACTCATGTTCAGTCACTCATGTTCACTCATGTTCAGTCCCTCATGTTCAGTCCCTCGTGTTCAGTCCCTCGTGTTCAGTCCCTCATGTTCAGTCCCTCATGTTCAGTCCCTCATGTTCAGTCCCTCATGTTCAGTCCATGTTCAGTCACTCATGTTCAGTCACTCATGTTCAGTCACTCATGTTCAGTCCCTCATGTTCAGTCCCTCATGTTCAGTCCCTCATGTTCAGTCACTCATGTTCAGTCCCTCGTGTTCAGTCCCTCGTGTTCAGTCCCTCGTGTTCAGTCACTCGTGTTCAGTCACTCGTGTTCAGTCACTCGTGTTCAGTCACTCGTGTTCAGTCCCTCATCTTCACTCATCTTCAGCCCCTCATCTTCAGCCCCTCATCTTCAGCCCCTCATCTTCAGCCCCCCATGCTGCGCGATGGAAAATGACAGGGAAATAAAGGTAGGTTTTGTTCCCACTGTGTAATTATTATATATAACAGAGTAAGAAAAACCTGCTGATTTACGAGACTGCTTACAAAAAAAATCTGTCTCCTAGGTATAATATATCTGCCACCACTTTGGAATGGATATATCTGCCACCACTTTGGAATGGATATATCTGCCACCACTTTGGAATGGATATATCTGCCACCACTTTGGAATGGATATATCTGCCACCACTTTGGAATGGATATATCTGCCACCACTTTGGAATGGATATATCTGCCACCACTTTGGAATGGAGAGATCTGCCACCACTTTGGAATGGATATATCTGCCACCACTTTGGAATGGAGAGATTTGCCACCACTTTGGAATGGAGAGATCTGCCACCACTTTGGAATGGAGAGATCTGCCACCACTTTGGAATGGAGAGACTGCCACCACTTTGGAAATGGAGAGATCTGCCACCACTTTGGAATGGAGAGATCTGCCACCACTTTGGAATGGAGAGATCTGCCACCACTTTGGAATGGAGAGATCTGCCACCACTTTGGAATGGAAATATCTGCCACCACTTTGGAATGGAAATATCTGCCACCACTTTGGAATGGAAATATCTGCCACCACTTGGGAATGGAGATATCTGCCACCACTTGGGAATGGAGATATCTGCCACCACTTGGGAATGGAGATATCTGCCACCACTTGGGAAGGAGATATCATGCCACCACGTGGGAATGGAGATATCTGCCACCACTTGGGAATGGAGATATCTGCCACCACTTGGGTATGGAGATATCTGCCACCACTTTGGAATGGAGAGATCTGTCACCACTTTGGAATGGAGAGATCTGCCACCACTTTGGAATGGAGAGATCTGCCACCACTTTGGAATGGAAAAGATCTGCCACCACTTTGAAAGGAGAGATCTGCCACCACTTTGGAATGGAGAGATCTGCCACCACTTTGGAATGGAGAGATCTGCCACCACTTTGGAATGGAGAGATCTGCCACCACTTTGGAATGGAGAGATCTGCCACCACTTTGGAATGGAGAGATCTGCCACCACTTTGGAATGGAGAGATCTGCCACCACTTGGGAATGGAGAGATCTGCCACCACTTGGGAATGGAGAGATCTGCCTCCACTTGGGAATGGAGAGATCTGCCACCACTTGGGAATGGAGAGATCTGCCACCACTTGGGAATGGAGAGATCTGCCACCACTTGGGAATGGAGAGATCTGCCACCACTTGGGAATGGAGAGATATGCCACCACTTGGGAAGGGAGATACCTGCCACCACTTGGGAAGGGTGATACCTGCCACCACTTGGGAAGGGAGATACCTGCCACCACTTGGGAATGGAGATATCTGCCACCACTTGGGAATGGAGATATCTGCCACCACTTTGGAATGGAGATATCTGCCACCACTTGGGAATGGAGATATCTGCCACCACTTGGGAAAGGAGATATCTGCCACCACTTGGGAATGGAGATATCTGCCACCACTTGGGAATGGAGATATATGCCACCACTTGGAAATGGAGATATTTGCCACCACTTGGAAATGGAGATATCTGCCACCACTTGGAAATGGAGATATCTGCCACCACTTGGGAATGGAGATATCTGCCACCACTTGGGAATGGAGATATCTGCCACCACTTGGAAATACAGATGTCTACCACCACTTGGAAATGGAGATATCTGGCCACCCTTGGAAATGGAGATATCTGCCACCACTTGGGAATGGAGATATCTGCCACCGCTTGGGAATGGAGATATCTGCCACCACTTGGGAATGGAGATATCTGCCACCACTTGGGAATGGAGATATCTGCCACCACTTGGGTATGGAGATATCTGCCACCACTTGGGAATGGAGATATCTGCCACCACTTGGGAATGTAGATATCTGCCACCACTTTGGAATGGATATATCTGCCACCACTTTGGAATGGATATATCTGCCACCACTTTGGAATGGATATATCTGCCACCACTTTGGAATGGATATATCTGCCACCACTTTGGAATGGATATATCTGTCACCACTTTGGAATGGAGACATCTGCCACCACTTTGGAATGGAGACATCTGCCACCACTTTGGAATGGAGACATCTGCCACCACTTTGGAATGGAGATATTTTGCCAAACCCCTTTGGAATGGAGATATCTGCCACCACTTTGGAATGGATATATCTGCCCCCACTTTGAAATTTGGATATATCGCCACCATTTGAAATGGATATATTGCCCCCACTTTGGAATGGAGACATCTGCCACCACTTTGGAAAAGGAGACATTTTGCCACCACTTTGAATGGAGACATCTGCCCACCACTTTTGGAATGGGACATCTGCCACCACTTTGGGAAAGGAGACATCTGCCACCACTTTGGAATGGAGATATCTGCCACCACTTTGTAATGGAGATATCTGCCACCACTTTGGAATGGAGATATATGCCACCACTTTGGAATGGAGATATCTGCCACCACTTTGGAATGGAGATATCTGCCACCACTTTGGAATGGATATATCTGCCACCACTTTGAAATGGATATATCTGCCACCACTTTGAAATGGATATATCTTGCCACCACTTTGGAATGGAGACATCTGCCACCACTTAGGAATGGAGACATTTGCCACCACTTTGGAATGGAGACATCTGCCACCACTTTGGAATGGAGACATCTGCCACCACTTTGGAATGGAGACATCTGCCACCACTTTGGAATGGAGATATCTGCCACCACTCTGGAATGGAGATATCTGCCACCACTTTGGAATGGATATATCTGCCACCACTTTGGAACAGAGACATCTGCCACCACTTTGGAATGGAGATATCTGCCACCACTTTGGAACAGAGACATCTGCCACCACTCTGGAATGGAGATATCGTCACTAAAATAATATTTCTCCTGGGATAAGCTAATTAAAGAGATGGTAATTCCAGAGTGATAGTTACTTCAGCGATGCTGGAATTACACCTTTGAAGCTGCCGTATCTCGCGAACCCTCACTGGAATACTAGTCTTTGAGGCTACGGTGGTTTTCACTAACTCCAAGGCTGAGGGACGGGCCGAAACGTCGTCATAAGCTCCTCTTTTCTTTGTGCGGGTTATTTGTGTATCGTTCCAGTCACGGTATTGTATCTATTCTTCTTATTTGTGTCTTCATCATGTCGGTATTTTATACCAACTTGATGATGTCCTCATTGATCTAATTGGAGTCTTCCACCTCACGCTGACAACTGATATCTTTCAGCTAAGGCTGACAGATTTCATCGATTTGTATACACCCCATTCTGAGTAATGGAAAATGACAAGAACACAGTTAATTTCTGTTCTCGAGTTTAACTATCATATAGAATATAGTAAAAACACTACTGAAGTATAAAATTTTTATTTAAAAAATCTCTCCAATGGTGATGCTCTTCAAATAATTATTTCTCTACATATTGTGTACTGACAACCCCCCTTCGAGGTAGTCAAGATTGAATACCAAAATGGTATACAATACCGACTATAAAACAGAGTTCTCCTCCAGGATGAGGGACTGACAACCTCAAATCTACAACTTCAAGGGTGATGGACTGATTACATCGTCTTCACATCTCTACTGCTCCTGCCTACTTTCTGTACTCGACTGAAGACGTCTACTGTGTAGGCGAAACGTTTCTGAATAAAGATGCCTAACTGTTGCCTATGTGTCTAACTTACGTAGACAAGATTGCAGAGAGAGAAAACAGAGAACTTTTGCTGCCCATATAAGTTAAATCAATCGTCTTAGTTATTAGGAACGCTTCAACTGTATTCCTCTGGAAGTAGGCGAGAAAAATGGATCATAATTTACACCTGGAAAATCCGACAGGGGCTGATCCCTGACCTGTGAAAACAAACGACTTGGCAGACGGGCAGAGTACCTCCAATAAAAATCAAGGACTTGACGAGTACACTGAGAATTCGATGAGTGTCAGAGGTCCCCGACTTTTCAGTGTGCCCGTTTGTGTGTAAGGAGAATAACCGATAAATCTCTCTCTTCACGAGGAAACTTGACAAGTTTCTCAAATAAATACTTGACCAACATCAAAATGGTATACAATACCGACGGGTTGTTAGGTAAGACATATATGCAACAGTTAGACAACTTTATTCCGAAACGTTTCGCCTACACAGTAAGCTTCCTCAGTCGAATACAGAAAGTAGACAGGAACAGTAGAGATGTGAAGACGATGTAATCAGTCCATCACCCTTAAAGTCGTAGAATAAAGTTGTCTAACTGTTGCATATATGTCTTACCTAACAAATACCTGACCAGCTGGGATGTGGTTCATATGTTGGACTTCCTGTGGCCAGGAGTAACAGCCTTGTTGATCTGTTCTTGATCCACCGGTAAGCCTGTTTTGGGACCTGACCGCGGAGGCATTGATCCCGGAAACACCATTCAGATATTCCTTATTTATCCTATTGCTTAACTCATTTGTCACCCACCCCTTCCATTACCCACCCCTTCCATTACCCACCCCCTTCCATTACCCACCCCTTCCATTACCCACCCCTTCCATTACCCACCCCCTTCCATTACCCACCCCTCTAGCTTCCAATTATTCCATTAAACTCAGCGTCAATATAAAAAATCTCCCAGTAATAAAACACTTCACTCACCCCCTCGTCACCTACTCACTATTCAACCTCTCCTACCACCTCCATTCATCACACAACCTACCCCCTCCCGCAACCAACTCATCACATGACCCACCTTACTAACCACCTTCCCATTAATCCACCCACCCCTCCAGCAATAACCCCTCCCACCACTCACATGTAAGAGGCCGCCCACTCATTCCACCCTCATTTCTCTCCTGCCCTCACACTCCTCTCTCCCTCTCGCCTCGACCACAACCCTTTAACTTATCCTGATTGATAGGTCAGATGTCAGCACATACTTAACTCAAGGGGTCAACACAAGCCACTGGTCATTTCATAATGATAGGTCAGTCTACTTAGGCGAAAGCAATAACATCAGGATTCAAGAGTTTCCAGGCTAGACATCATCAAAAGTGCCAACACAAACTACTGAACAGGAAAGGTCGTGAGCACATATGAGAGGCCACATATCGAAACATAAATGTCATATAAGTCACACCTTAAACAAGTTAAAGGTCAACTTAGGTCACATTTCATTACAGGTGGAAGGCCAAAATAAATCACATTACAACATGTCAATATAGGTCCGATTTCGCGAGTCACAGGTCAAAATACATCACATTACAACATGTCAGTATAAGACTCATTTCGCAAGTCACAGATCAACAAAGCACACGTTTCAACACATTTCAGTTTTAATAATGTCATCACAAGTGCCACGTGAAAAAAGTCACAGGTCAATGAATCTCGTGTGTCAACACAGATCAAATGTTAAAATGAGACAGGAAGTATGGAGAGCTGGTGAGGAGGTGACACTGAGCTCGGCCAGTGATTAATGTGTGTAGTCCAATATAGCAGTGTGTTTGCCATGTCTCTCTCTATCCAATGTTTCTGGTAACCCTTTTGTACCCTTGATCCCAGGCATTTTGTGTATCTAAAAGTTCTTTTGCTACCATCGCCAGGATGGAAGAGCAATTGTTCCACCGTCCACAGGATGGATATGTTCTGAACATTTGAGAGTATGATGAGACACATGTTAACTTAGAAGAGCATGAGATACATATGAATATAAAAGGTATAATGCGCTACATGCTTACATATACTCCAGGAAACAGTATGACGAAATACATGCGTACGTATACTCCAAGGGAAGAGTATGAGATACGTGCGTACATATACTTCTGGAAAGAGTATGATGATGTACGTGCGTATATGTACTCCAAAGAGTAATGACATTAATGAAATTATCAAATTATCCAAGATTATTATTATAATCAAAAAGAGCGCTAAGCCACAAGGGCTACAGCAAATTAACCAAGAGACAAACATTAGTAAATCATGTATTTCACTATCTTAATAAAATAAATTCCACTTAGTATCTGATGCCACCATCCAGCTCAGGTATTAACACTATCTTTAATAGTTTAAGCATTAAAACTGTAATACCCAGGAAGAGTCTTATCCACTCTGTGAGATTCACTGTCCCAGTCCACACGTTCCCCAGATCGAACTCATTATAAATTCCTTTCTATTTTTAAATATTTGCTTTTATATTCTTTTATTTTAATTACTTTTTTTAATTTTCATTATTATTTTTATTATTATTGGTGTTTTTATTATTATTGTTACTATTGTTATTATCCTTGTCGTGATATGTGTAAATTTGGGAGTCTTGCATTAACAAAACAGAATTAATTCCTTCCCACGAATTTACGTCGACCCAAACAACATGCTGTGGAACATGGTAAACCTCAGCTAAAATCCGCGACAAAAGTCGGGCAACCAAAGTCCTATACGATACACACTTTATCCATTCTTTGAAGGACTCGAGGGAGCTATGGGAATGAATCCTCCGCAGCATGGATATCGGGTACACAGTAAATTAACAGATTTGGTAACAGATTCGGAAATCTCAGTTTTATTTTAGTGTGGTCTTACTGTGGGTTGAGTCCCAGCCCATATCTCTGATTCCTCCCACGTCTTCTGTTTGATTCCTCCCACGTCTTCTGTTTGATTCCTCCCACGTCTTCTGTTTGATTCCTCTCACGTCTTCTGTTTGATTCCTCCCACGTCTTCTGTTTGATTCCTCCCACGTCTTCTGTTTGATTCCTCCCACGTCTTCTGTTTGATTCCTCTCACGTCTTCTGTTTGATTCCTCCCACGTCTTCTGTTTGATTCCTCCCACGTCTTCTGTTTGATTCCTCTCACGTCTTCTGTTGATTCCTCCCACGTCTTCTGTTTGATTCCTCTCACGTCTTCTGTTTGATTCCTCCCACGTCTTCTGTTTGATTCCTCCCACGTCTTCAGTTTGATTCCTCCCACGTCTTCTGTTTGATTCCTCTCACGTCTTCTGTGTGAGTCCTCTCACTTGTTTTATTCTTACCACTCCATCTGTTAGCTTCCTCCCACTCCACCTGTCAGCTTCCTCCCGCTTCACCTGTCAGCTTCCTCCCGCTTCACCTGTCAGCTTCCTCCCACTCCACCTGTCAGCTTCCTCTCGCTTCACTTGTTAGCTTCCTCATACTCAATCTGTTAGCTTCCTCCCACTCGACTTGTTAGCTTCCTCCCACTCCATCTGTCAGCTTCCTCCCACTGCACCTGTCAGCTTCCTCCCGCTTCACCTGTCAGCTTCCTCCCGCTTCACCTGTCAGCTTCCTCCCGCTTCATATGTCAGCTTCCTCCCACTCCACCTGTCAGCTTCCTCCCACTGCACCTGTCAGCTTCCTCCCACTCCACCTGTCAGCTTCCTCCCACTCCACCTGTCAGCTTCCTCCCACTCCACCTGTCAGCTTCCTCCCACTGCACCTGTCAGCTTCCTCCCACTCCACCTGTCAGCTTCCTCCCACTCCACCTGTCAGCTTCCTCCCACTCCACCTGTCAGCTTCCTCCCACTCCACCTGTCAGCTTCCTCCCACTCCACCTGTCAGCTTTCTCCCGTTCCACCTGTCAGCTTCCTCCCGTTCCACCTGTCAGCTTCCTCCCGTTCCACCTGTCAGCTTCCTCCCGTTACACCTGTCAGCTTCCTCCCACTCCACCTGTCAGCTTCCTCCCGTTCCACTGTCAGCTTCCTCCCGTTCCACCTGTCAGCTTCCTCCCGTTCCACCTGTCAGCTTCCTCCCGTTCCACCTGTCAGCTTCCTCCCGTTCCACCTGTCAGCTTCCTCCCGTTCCACCTGTCAGCTTCCTCCCGTTCCACCTGTCAGCTTCCTCCCTTCCACCTGTCAGCTTCCTCCCGTTCCACCTGTCAGCTTCACCCACTCCACCTGTCAGCTTCCTCCCACTGCACCTGTCAGCTTCCTCCCACTCCACCTGTCAGCTTCCTCCCACTCCACCTGTCAGCTTCCTCCCACTCCACCTGTCAGCTTCCTCCCACTCCACCTGTCAGCTTTCTCCCGTTCCACCTGTCAGCTTCCTCCCGTTCCACCTGTCAGCTTCCTCCCGTTCCACCTGTCAGCTTCCTCCCGTTCCACCTGTCAGCTTCCTCCCGTTCCACCTGTCAGCTTCCTCCCGTTCCACCTGTCAGCTTCCTCCCGTTCCACCTGTCAGCTTCCTCCCGCTCCACCTGTTAGCTTTATCCCACTCCATCTGTTACCTTCCTCCCATTCCACCTGTTACCTTCCTCCCATTCCACCTGTTACCTTCCTCCCATTCCATCTGTTACCTTCCTCCCATTCCACCTGTTACCTTCCTCCCATTCCACCTGTTACCTTCCTCCCATTCCACTGTTACCCTTTCCCCCCATTCCACCTGTTACCTTCCTCCCATTCCATCTGTTACCTTCCTCCCATTCCACCTGTTACCTTCCTCCCATTCCACCTGTTACCTTCCTCCCACTCCACCTGTTATCTTCCTCCCATTCCACCTGTTACCTTCCTCCCATTCCACCTGTTACCTTCCTCCCACTCCACCTGTTACCTTCCTCCCATTCCACCTGTTACCTTCCTCCCACTCCACCTGTTACCTTCCTCCCATTCCACCTGTTACCTTCCTTCCACTCCGCCTGTTACCTTCCTCCCACTCCACCTGTTACCTTCCTCTCACTCCACCTGTTACCTTCCTCCCACTCCACCTGTTACCTTCCTCCCACTCCACCTGTTACCTTCCTCCCACTCCACCTGTTATCTTCCTCCCATTCCACCTGCTAGATTCCTCCCACTCTACCCGTTAACTTCCTCCCACTCCACCTGTTAGGTACCTCTTTCTATGAGTGGGACAGAGTACTGGCAGATAAGTCAGTAAATGAGATGATGGAATATGTGACAACAATGTACAAGGAAGCTGAGGAGAGGTTTGTACCCAATAATAACAGAAATATCGAGAGAGCCAGGATATGCCCTTGGTTCTTCTGAAGGTGTGGAGAGGCCAAAACCAAGTGTGCTAGAGAATGGAAGAAGTATAGATGGCAAAGGACCCAGGAGAATAAGGAGAGCAGTCGTAGAGCCAGAAATGAATTTGCACAGGTAAGAAGAGAGGCTCAATGACAATACCAAAATGACATAAATAGCGAAAGCCAAATCTGACCTGAAGCTGTTGTACAGCCTCATCAGGAGGAGAACAGCCGTCAAGGACCAGGTAACAAGGCTGAGGAAGGAGAGTTGATCACAAGAAACGACCAAGAAGTATGCTAGGAGCTCAACATGAGATTTAAAGAAGTGTTCACAGAGGAGACAGAAGGGACTCCAGAAAGACGGAGAAAATGTTGGACACAGTACATACAACCGAGGAAGAAGTGAAGAAGTTGCTATGCGAGCTAGATACCTCAAAGGCTATGGGGCAGGATAACATCTCTCCATGGATCCTGAGAGAGGTAGCAGAGGTGCTATGTGCGCCACTAACAACAATCTTCAACACATCTATCGAAACAAGGCGACTACCTGAGGTATGGAAGACAGCAAATGTAGTCCTAATTTTAAAAAAAAGACACAGAAACGAATCATTAAACTACAGACCAGTGTTACTGACATGTATAGTATGCAAAGTCATGAAGATTACCAAAAGAGTGATGGAGCACCTAGAAAGGAATGTGCTTATCAACGACAACCAGCATGATTTCAAGGACGGGAAATCCTCTGTCACAAACCTACTGGAGTTCTATGATAGGGTGACAGCCGTA
>NC_069492.1:10332028-10404528 GCF_026875155.1 Cherax quadricarinatus | reverse complement strand
CAGCAAGCTGGGGGATCCAAAAAGCTGGGGGATCCAAAAAGCTGGGGATCCAACAAGGTGGGGGATCCAACAAGGTGGGAGATCCGACAAGCTGGGGGATCCGACAAGCTGGGGGATCCAACATGCTGGTGGATCCAACAAGCTGGGGGATCCAACAAGCTGGGGGATCCAACAAGCTGGGGGATCCAGCAAGCTGGGGGATCCAGCAAGCTGGGGGATCCAGCAAGCTGGGGGATCCAGCAAGCTGGGGGATCCAACAAGCTGGGGGATCCAACAAGCTGGGGGATCCAACAAGCTGGGGGATCCAACAAGCTGGGGGATCCAGCAAGCTGGGGGATCCAGCAAGCTGGGGGATCCAACAAGCTGGAAGATCCAACAAGCTGGGGGATCCAACAAGCTGGGGGATCCAACAAACTGGGGGATCCAACAAGCTAGAGGACCCAACAAGCCAGGGGATCCAACATGCTGGTGGATCCAACATGCTGGGAGATCCAACAAGCTGGGGGATCCAACAAGGTGGGGGATCCAACAAGGTGGGGGATCCAACAAGGTGGGGGATCCAACAAGGTGGGGGATCCAACAAGGTGGGGGATCCAACAAGGTGGGGGATCCAACAAGGTGGGAGATCCGACAAGCTGGGGGATCCGACAAGCTGGGGGATCCAACAAGCTGGGGGATCCAGCAAGCTGGGAGATCCAACAAGTTGGGGGATCCAAGAAGCTGGAGGATCCACCAAGCTGGAGGATCCAACAAGCTGGGGGATCCAACATGCTGGTGGATCCAACATGCTGGGAGATCCAACAAGCTGGGGGATCCAACAAGCTGGGGGATCCAACAAGCTGGAGGATCCAACAAGCTGGGGGATCCAACAAGCTGGAGGATCCAACAAGCTGGAGGATCCAACAAGCTGGGGGATCCAACATGCTGGTGGATCCAACATGCTGGGAGATCCAACAAGCTGGGGGATCCAACAAGCTGGGGGATCCAACAAGCTGGGGGATCCAACAAGCTGGGGGATCCAACAAGCTGGGGGAGCCAACAAGCTGGGGGATCCAACAAGCTGGGGGATCCAACAAGCTGGGGGATCCAACAAGCTGGGGGATCCAACAAGCTGGGGGATCCAACAAGCTGGGGGATCCAGCAAGCTGGGAGATCCAACAAGTTGGGGGATCCAAGAAGCTGGAGGATCCAACAAGCTGGAGGATCCAACAAGCTGGGGGATCCAACATGCTGGTGGATCCAACATGCTGGGAGATCCAACAAGCTGGGGGATCCAACAAGCTTGGGGATCCAACAAGCTGGAGGATCCAACAAGCTGGAGGATCCAACAAGCTGGAGGATCCAACAAGCTGGAGGATCCAACAAGCTGGGGGATCCAACATGCTGGTGGATCCAACATGCTGGGAGATCCAACAAGCTGGGGGATCCAACAAGCTGGAGGATCCAACAAGCTGGGGGATCCAACAAGCTGGGGGATCCAACAAGCTGGGGGAGCCAACAAGCTGGGGGATCCAACAAGCTGGGGGATCCAACAAGCTGGGGGATCCAACAAGCTGGGGGATCCAACAAGCTGGGGGATCCAACAAGCTGGGGGATCCAGCAAGCTTGGTGATCCAACAACCCAATCTTAGCTAACATGACAAGGTACAATACCGTGACTGGAACGATCCACAACATACCTAACATAACTAAACATAATATAACTGCTCGTAACATAACTATCTACCACAAATTTACCTAAACTTTTCCTAGCTTAACTTTACCTTACCTAATTTTCCTAACTCAGATTTATCTGAACTAATTTATCTAACCTTTCTTAACCTGACCTAATTTTCCTAATTTTAATACCTTACCTATTATTCCCAATTTCCCTACTTTAAACTAGTTAACCTAATTACAGTAAGCTAAACTATGTTTACCTAACGTAAAGTAACTTAACCTAACCTAAACTAACCTACTGTAAACTAATGTAACTAACGTAACCTAAACTTTCCTAACTAAGCCTAATTTAGATGAACCTTCCTAATGGCAACAAGTATAAGGAAGAAACACATTGCAGAACAAGTTTCTATTGTGACAACGTTTCGCTCCGAGCAAAGATTTATGTAGTGAGCTCATAACAAAGAGTCACAATACCGTGACTAGAACAGTACACAAATAAAAAGCACATAGAAAAGCTTAGGATGACGTTTCGGTCCAACTTCTACCATTTACAGTCACCCTAACACAAGAGAGTTTGATTCGTCAGGAACTGCATTCTGACACTGGTCTGAGGATCTCGAAGGAGATGTCAATATAATTCAGTTATTCTGTGGCCGCGATCAGGATCTTCGTGTAGTCCGGGTTCGCTCCACGACAAAATATTTTGTGTACAACAACGGGCCGAGGCCATCAAGTCTCCCAGTATTATCTGTGGGCCCTGTGCTGGGTGGTCGGTTAAATGAGCAAATAAAGGCATGGACTCTGTCTTGCCTATCATGCATGTACTCAAGAAGGTCTTCGCAATAGTTCTGAGTGTTTTCTTTTTAAGTCTATTACTTCTCATATGATATCGGTGAAGCACGTGACAGTCGACATCATTTGATGGCTCAGGGGTAATACGGGTTGTTGGGCTACAGTGCTCCTCACTGGTTGACTGTTGTGATGGTAGGGTTGACGAGTTGGCTATAGCCTGTTCTTGCAGAAATTTGGACTGCTGGCTGCCGTTGTCGGGTGGGAGTTGGAGCAGGAGACACGGAAGTCGGCTGAGTACGTGCACAATCCCGTCACTGATGTTTCCTCTGTTTCCTTCGTTGCTGCTGCTGGGAAGTTGCACTGGATTCTGCGTTACTGTAGCCTCCTCTGGACGAGGCTGCTGCTTAGTAGTGAGCAGTAGTGAGCCTCCCCGGGTAGTGAAGGTTCCAGGCATGATGCTTCTTGCCGCAATTCACTGAGATTCTGTAGCTTCTTTTTAGTGTATCCAAATAGTCCTTGGTCTGGTGAGACCCGCTGCAGATGCCGCAGATGACAACGGCTGCTGACGCGGTTGTATTTCTGGCACCTGAAGCACGTCCGAACTTGGTATGTTTTCCCAGTAACCGAGATCCAGTTGAGCTGGAAGAGTGTCCCTATAGTGAACCTGCCTCGTAGGTACATTGCCGTCCTTCTTGGCTCGGAGTTACATAGCTTTCAGGATGTTTTCGTCACTGGATTACATTATGAGGCATATCTAGCGGATAATGTATTAATACGGCTTTGTCATCCGCTCTACGGATTTTAGCTCTGTAAGGACGATTGGTGACTTGATGTTCACCTTCTGCAGTACCTCATAGGACGCTCTTTCCAGGAGTGAGAATAAACTCTCAGATCTGGGGACACTGGTATCTTCAGGCCGTATTTTCTCTCCAAATGAATTATAGCGGCATATAGGGTGCTATGGTGTTTTTTGCTGACGAGTCTGAATTTCTTGCCTACAGATTTCTATGGTTTTGATGGACATTTCTTAATACATATCTCACTGGCTAGGCTGATTTAACTTGCTTCTCTGTCCCATGAGTCCAATGAGTAATCTCACAGCTTCGCCAGAAATGCGCCCCACGTTTCTGAGTCTATGGTTGTGTCCTTGGAACATTGTGACCTCTTCCTTTCGGAAGAAGCTACATGTTTCTGTGAGCCTGTCTCGTGGCTCTCTCTGGATGTCCTTAGTGGATGTTGTGTGTGTGTTGTTATCGACGAGAGATTGTTGTTGTTAAGGATTCGCCGGTATTCTCGCGGCCCGGGCCCTTCCAAGTGGTGGCCCGGCACTGGCTCTCTGTCTAGGGAGTGTCTGAGACCTAAGTCTCCCATGGGAGGAGGCACAAGTACCCCCTCATCTTGTGAGCTACAAACTCGGGCTCTGGCACCAACCCTGCCCTAGAAGGGCAAGGCATGGTGTCGATCGTGCTAGCGCTGTGCTCTCCTGTGTGGAGTGTCATGTGTTGGTGTATCGACGAGAGAGTGAGGTGGCCATTATATATAGGCGAAGGAGAAAGGGACGGGACCAAGAGAGGAAGAAAAAGAAGTGGTAATGCTGGTACTGGAAGTAGTAGTAGTAGTAGCAGTAGTAGTAGTAGTAGTAGTGATAGTAGAAAGTAGGGAGAGAACTTCAGTTGATCACTGTGTGAAACATAGCGATTTTTCCCAAATAAAAGAATTTTCCACTTATACCTTCAACTTCACAGTTAGCTATTCTAATCAAACTCGATAGATTCTAATTATCGCAATACTAGCTACAAAAACCGATAGAGTTTTGTTACTTAATTTTGGTACATTTAAAAATAATTAATTTTTAATTAAAGGTAACACTTACCTGGAAATAAAAACCTCAACTGCAGCATCAGAGTAAAGGTTAAATTCTATAAATTTTATTTTGATTTAAAAGTTCGTGAAACCTGAGTTTCGAAATGTCAGATAAATATCAGAATATGAAAATACGAACGTGACTTTTATTTTCTTGTTAATTATTTGTTGCTTTACTCTGGAATCCCAACATTATTAAAATTATGATATAAATAATTTAGATAATTTGAAGAATGAGAGACTTATGCAACATTTGGAAATGTATATTGAGGAGAAGGTTTCTCTATAAATCTTCCCAAGGGCTTCAAAAGTGTCTTATTCATTATAAAAGTTTATATAATCTAGCAACATTTATACCACAGGTAATACATTATACTCAGTGAATTGTATTTCTCTAATGGTATATAGGCTGAGAATTTTGTGTATTTCCTATTTTAGGTCTAAATTATTCATGTCTGAGGATGAAAAGGCTCTGTATAGCCTTAATGATTTTAGACTAGTCGATAGGCTTGAAACCCCATTAACCAATTAGCTTAATGCAAAATGTAAACTTGTTACGTCTCTCATACTCTAACAGCCAATCAAATTTCTGGGAAGCGAGTCCCAAATTTCACAGTCCAGTTGGCCCCTCAAGGAAGGTTCCTTGATGTTGGTGAGGGGCTCTTGATTTAGGAAATTGGATCTGTGCTCCAGTTCCCCGAATTAAGCCTGAATGCCTTCCACATCCCTCCCCAGGCGCTGTATAATCCTCCGGGTTTAGCGCTTCCCCTTGATTATAATAATAATAATCACAGTCCAGTGCTTTAACCACTCGGCCAGCTGGCTCTAATAATAGTCTTAAGATTCCATTGTTGTGGGTTCGATCCTTCACCCGTTCTGTGAGTTTGTGTTGTCACGATTTTCTGAGTCGCTCAGTTCCAAAAACTAAGGCAAGTGTAACAGTGTAAAACAAACACAATGCAACACAAAAGCAATTCAACAGAAACACAACACGTCATACTCGTCAGGTTATAGAAATATAAGGGAACACACACGTGAGGCAACACAAACAGTGAAACACGAAATGCAGGAAAATACAATGCAACAGAAACAGAGTACAATAAAAGTACGATGCAACAGAAACAGAGTACAATAAAAGTACGATGCAACAGAAACAGAGTACAATAAAAGTACGATGCAACAGAAACAGAGTACAATAAAAGTACGATGCAACAGAAACAGAGTACAATAAAAGTACGATGCAACAGAAACAGAGTACAATAAAAGTACGATGCAACAGAAACAGAGTGCAATAAAAGTACGATGCAACAGAAACACAAACCCACAAACACTAAACATGAACACAATGCGTCATAAACAAAAGTTAAAAAAGAAAATTAACACAGAAACAAAATGTCATAGAAACAGACAAAATGTCATAGAAACAGACAAAATGCCATAGAAACAGACAAAATGCCATAGAAACAGACAAAATGCCATAGAAACAGACAAAATGCCATAGAAACAGACAAAATGCCATAGAAACAGACAAAATGCAATACAAGCGAAATTCCACACACAAATAACAAACACTAGCAACCATAAAATAGCAAACGCAAACACACAGAAAAATGTTAATGCAATCTTATGCAAATTAATTACTAACAAACATTTTTCTTTTCTTTCCAGATAATTGTGGCTTCCGCTTATTTGAAACCAAGTCACGTTCATCGAGGCTATTTTGGTCCAACCTCAGACCACCTACTGTATCACGTCCCTTCCGACCTGAAAATCCTGAGCTCTCATTGTACCATTTCACTGCCTACATGACCTGAAAACAATTAGTACATCAGGTCACTACTCACTCAGGATTGAGTTGATTTATCAGCCTTTGCCTCTGCCTATTTGGAAACACAATTGTGTTAAATTAGGCTAGAAATAAGTTCATTGCCGTCTTTATAATATATATTTCTACAGGTGGATAATATGACCCTAAATGGGGCACTGATGGTCAAATCTCGGACGTAAGGTTGGAGTCATGTAAGCTGATTTACAGCAATGGCGTGCCCGTTCAGCGGCGCCCGCGTGCCTGGCATGGGTGAGGGCGTGGAAGACGGAAGAAGTGGGCGTCTAAGTGCTTCCGAAAGGCGTGGATGGGACCGCGGTGCTTCGACTGAGGTTAGCAGCAGATGTGGGAGTCCTGTGAAGGAGCTTGGCTCAGTGCAGGAGAGGGTCAGCTCCTACACGCGTATGACACGCTCTCCCTCAGCTCCTGTGGTGGTGGGTCGTAAGATTTCCGGAGGCTGGTCAAGGAGACGGGAGGGAGGAGTAAGATCACGGCCCCAAGATGACGACGACTCTACACCTCTGCTGACTCCAGCACGCGACCCACCCGACCCCAACCTGCCACTAAGTCTTCAGAACTTAACAGAAGCAGTGTGGAGCTTTATAACCATTCCAGTGAGTATTTTGATTCTTTGTTAATACATTCCACTTAAAGTATTAATGGACATTTCGGACAATACCAAGTCACATATGTATTTGACATATGTGAAGTGTCATCTTCAATTTTCTCTAAGTACAGCTATTTGTGATTTCTTGAAGACTTTAATTCTTGAGTGTAACTAGTATACTACTCTCTTCTTCACCCATACATCTTAGTATACTATTATGCAGTAGTTGTGACTAGTATAGCACCCTCCTATAGCCATTCTTGCCAGTATACTGTAAATACAATTGTTGTAACGAGTATACCTTCCAGCACCCAGCCCCTTAGGTATAGCGTTAATGCAGGTTCCATAGAGAGTATAATGTTAAATATACTTTAGAGAGTATGCTAAACCCGTCGGTGTGAGCATATTGTTCCCTACATACAGCTACATGAATATACTGTTCCCACCATACAACCCTTTGAGTATATGTTTCCAACATACAACCCTCTGTGATATACATGTTATACAAGATATATCACAGACACGCATGTGAGTATACTTTCCCTACACAAAACACAGCGAATTTAGTACAATGGGGAAACTAACACAAATATGGCCCGGTGGTCTGGTGGCTAAAGCTCCCGCTTCACACACGGAGGGCCCGGGTTCGATTCCCGGCGGGTGGAAATTCCGACACGTTTCCTTACACCTATTGTCCTGTTCACCTAGCAGCAAATAGGTACCTGGGTGTTAGTCGACTGGTGTGGGTCGCATCCTGGGGGACAAGATTAAGGACCACAATGGAAATAAGTTAGACAGTCCTCGATGACGCACTGACTTTCTTGGGTTATCCTGGGTGGCTAACCCTCCGGGGTTAAAAATCCGAACGAAATCTTATCTTATCTTATCTTATAAAACCTGTCATTGTCGAAAAAAGTCTCCTACGCTAAAACAAAGTTTATTAACTACACTGTACAAAAAAAGGCTGAACCTACTTCGTTCTCAAAATATTAGGCCTACCATAGTCAGAATTTTGGAGCTAAATAGACTGGTCAAAAATATTGATCCTAAGAAACTGCCAAAAGTTTTGAGACTCAAAAATAGTGAGTCTACAAAATTTAAAAAAAAAAATTATTGCTATACTCTGTCAAACATTTTAAGCTTACAACACTGCCGAAAAATAGGCCTACTACACTTTTGTTAAAAATATATTGTGCCTACTACACTCTAACAAAAGTAATCACACTACGTATATACTCTAATAACAACATTAGCTCTGTAAAGTAAAAGGACACAAGTGCAACTAATGTGACATTTATTGTGGCAACGTTTCGCTCTCCAGGAGCTTGATAAAGCTCCTGGAGAACGAAACGTTGCCACAATAAATGTCACATTAGTTGCACTTGTGTCCTTTTACTTTACATATTGTCGGTAATTCTACCAACTTTATTACAACATTAGCTCTAACAACATCAGTGGATCTAATTATACTCTCTAACAACAGTAATAACACTAGTATCTAATACTAGTGGCACTAACCAGTCTCTATCACATTAGTAATGACACTGTATTATCTAACAACAGTAATGACACTGTATTATCTAACAACAGTAATGACACTGTATTATCTAACAACAGTAATGACGTTGTATTATCTATCAACAACAGCGTCACAATACTACTGATACTACCACTTAATTACAGTGAGATAAGCACATTTCCCAGAACGGGTGGGGTTCGAACCCATGGCAGGGGAGTCTTAAAACTCCTAGGCTCTCAGTTCCTCACGCAATATATTAGCAACATCAAGCGCAAGGAGTGATGGAGGCTCGATCCTCCGTCCTACAGTTTAAATATGACACAGGAGATAGCGGTCTTCCTGGTATTTGTTTGGTATTCTCTGGCAGATTCAGCGACAGGAATCCATTAATACTGAAGAACTGATTAAAATATACATGTTAATTTATTGAAACATTACTTTTGCGTATGTTATGTAAAGTATGGATATTGTAAGTGAGGAGGATGGACGTTGTAAGTATGGATATTGTAAGTGAGGAAGATGGACGTTGTAAGTATGGATATTGTAAGTGAGGAAGATGGATGTTTATGTATGGATATTGTAAGTGAGGAGGACGGACGTTGTAAGTATGGATATTGTAAGTGAGGAGGATGGACGTTGTAAGTATGGATATTGTAAGTGAGGAGGATGGACGTTTGTAAGTAAAGGATATTGTAAGTGAGGAGGATGGACGTTGTAAGTATGGATATTGTAAGTGAGGAGGATGGACGTTGTAAGTATGGATATTGTAAGTGAGGAGGATGGACGTTGTAAGTATGGATATTGTAAGTGAGGAGGCTGGACGTTGTAAGTATGGATATTGTAAGTGAGGAGGATGGACGTTGTAAGTATGGATATTGTAAGTGAGGAGGATGGACGTTGTAAGTATGGATATTGTAAGTGAGGAGGATGGACGTTGTAAGTATGGATATTGTAAGTGAGGAAGATGGATGATGTAAGTATGGATATTGTAAGTGAGGAGGATGGACGTTGTAAGTATGGATATTGTAAGTGAGGAAGATGGATGATGTAAGTATGGATATTGTAAGTGAGGAGGATGGACGTTGTAAGTATGGATATTGTAAGTGAGGAAGATGGATGATGTAAGTATGGATATTGTAAGTGAGGAGGATGGACGTTGTAAGTATGGATATTGTAAGTGAGGAAGATGGATGTTTATGTATGGATATTGTAAGGGAGGAAGATGGATGATGTAAGTGAGAAGCATGTATTACTAGTGAGGAACATGTATATGAATGAGAAACATGTTGGAAAAGTATGTATACGAGTAAGAAACTCGTATGAGTGAAAATTATGTATACAAGTGAGAAACATGTATTATATGAGTGGAAATTATGTATACAAGTGAGAAACATGTATGAGTGAAAATTATGTATACAAGTGAGAAACATGTATTATATGAGTGGAAATTATGTATACAAGTGAGAAACATGTATGAGTGAAAATTATGTATACAAGTGAGAAACATGTATTATGCGAGTTGAAATTATGTATACAAGTGAGAAACATGTATTATGCGAGTTGAAATTATGTATACAAGTGAGAAACGTGTATAAGAGTGAAGCAAAGAAAGATAGTGTTAGATTCACTGGAAGACAAACTGCGGTAGTAAACAGACTGTGTTAAAGACTTTAACAAGTGTGATGGTGGGGTAAAAGTACACAAAATGCCTGAAAAAGAAATAACTGGAAAAAATGGCAGATAGATTTTTAACCTCTTACTACTACTAATCATGGGAAGCGCTAAACCCGTAGGGATTATACAGTGCCTATGGTGGGATGGAAGGTATTCAGACTCAATTTGGGGAACTGGAACACAAATCAAGTTCCCCAGATCAAGAGCCCCTCACCAGCGTCAAGGAACCTTCCCTGAGGAGGTTTAACCTCCTAATAAATAAAATACAAAGAGTAATAAATAAAGTCAGATGCTGCCACAGTGAAGGTACTGCTTCCCAAGACATGGTACTGTCTGCCATACTTTTCCTCACTTAACCCTGTATCTGACACGGGTAGACAGACAAATCATAGTACGTATTATCCTTTGCAGATCATACTAGAATTTGCCTTTGAGTGATATACATCAGGGACAAAGTAAATCACCAAGTCGATATAAACATTCCAGTTGGCCGCTTGAAACCAAAGGATGCTTAATGTTGACAAATTTCAGCTACTCTGTTATGGAAAATTTGAGGATATGATCTCGGTCATTGTTCTTCTTTACGAAAAATCAATATTTGAAATTCAGTTGATATAAAAAACAATGAATAAAAAGGCAGTATTATTTGTTTTGAGTTGTTCATGGTTTGTAATGGTTGTGAGCGTGGTGCTCTGTGGTGTGGTGCTCTGTGGTGTGGGGCTCTGCCTGGAAGGCTTCACCCGGAGCTTGGCTAAGAGCCACCAAGAGCTCATGACGGCGGTCGAGCAGCATGCTGAGAGAGAACTATCGTGGCACCGGCGCTTCGTCTGGAGCTTGGTGATGGGTCCTCCCACGTACGTTCACTCCACGATGGTCCTCAGAGACGTGTACTTCAGCGGCCTTCCCTTTGTCGGAAGAGTGTTCCTCGTAGCCGGATACTTTGACCAGGTCTTCCAGCTGTTGGACTACGCCAGCTACAAAGGAGTGGAGGTACAGGACGTGGCTATTCCCTCACTCGTAGGTGCCTTCGGCATTGTCCTGGTGTCTGCAGCACTAGTCATCGCTGTTGCGTGTTGTTATAAGCTGTTAGTCTTCAGGTTGGTTGAGGAGGACCAGATCAGGGTAAATGAGAAGAGCCCTGTCACCTCGTATAGGGAGGAGACATCCTATTTGACTAATAAGGTCAAGGGATTCATGTGGGAGGGCCTCTGTGGGCTTATGGATTACCTTCCCCGCTTGTCTACGAAAGAACTAATCAATGACTTGATTGAAGAGTACCTCTTAAATTTGTTTGGGGAGGAGTACTCAGGGATGCTTATGGAGAACATTAGGGCTGAGCGTGCCGAAGTCCGGCTGCAGGACTTAGTGTCTCTCCAGCGAAATGAGAGAGGACACCCAGGCGGAGGAAATAAGATGATTTCTGACGATTTTCCGGACGAATCCCTGGACGAGGATCTAACGGAGGGATCGAGGACCCCTGATGATACTGATGCCTCACCCCCTAGAATGAAATCAAGCATTCAGTGCCATGCATTCAAAGAGAACTCGGTGCATAAGTTAGTAATGGAAGGCGTGTTAAAACATGCATGGCATAAGGAAAGCAAGACCTTCAAACTAGAGATCTTGCTTGGTAAAGAGCCATGCACAGACATCGAAGTGGATAAGCTAATGTATCGTGTAGTGCAGAGTCTGCACAACGTCGCGTACGTTCGCAGCGAGTGGGAAAATGATCGTATAAGAGAACGTCTCTTTGAGTGCTTCCAAGAGGAGCTCTGACCCTCCAGTGATGAACAGCTATCGAGTCATAAGTCGACGGATAGCCACGGAGTTAGGGGTTAAAATCTTAACCTAATTCCATCACTGGAGAGTCCTATCCAATCCCACTGGAGTCCCATCTAATCCTACACCATCAGTGCTGCCCAGTGACAGTGTGAGGTTTAGATCAGTGGTTATTTTAAATACATGTTTTTTAGTGATAGTACACTTATCATGTCTTACTCTGTGGCGGCTCTAGTCAATTCTCTATTAGAACCGCTTCCTAGTACTACTTCAGCTGAATAATAATAATCAAAATATACAAGTGCTTGAAACACACATACGAAATATAAAATATACAAACCCTTTAAGTGTAAGCAATACATTATTATACATCACAATAATATAAAATAAACAGAACTTAACTTGCGTAACTACTTAGCGAGATATCTGTACTTGGGACTGGCAGATACTTTTGATGTTACGTAGAATATTGGACAGATCTTCCCTTATTTCTTACTCGACAGATGGTAACCTCTGGTTAGTTTTCATGGTTTGTGAAGGCAGGAAATTCCAACTTTCACAGAAAAGATTTGGAAAATTGCATGAGAATTACCGGGATATCGAGGATATTCATTGTTAATCTCTCATCAGAATTCGTCCAAAGGCACTTCCTTATGTAATGTTGTAAATAAAAGTTATTTAGATACAGGTACACATAAGTACAAATATCAATTATAGTATAAAAGTTACCTAACATAACCCCAAAAAAGTCAGTGACTTATGTACACTGGATCCTTGTCCATCATAATACCCTCTGACTTAATCATTTATTTACTATCATCCTGGGTGTTTCACTCGTTGGAGGCCCCGAGTTGGTACTCACGTTTGTTTGTATATTATGTCTGTAGTAAATGGTAGATTGGGGCCTCCTACGAGTAAAACTGTGTACTATATTGTATATCGTTTATTGACATCTGTTCTAAAAGAAATGTATAACTCTTTTATAGTAGTTAATTATACAACATACACTAGTCGAGAAAATTGTGTTTTAAGACGAAGAAGCTAGGGTAAAATTAATTATAATTTTGCGGTACCCTGGTTGAAAAATACTGATGTAGGGAATAGAAGTGCTTTATTATTGAATATTCATGAATTTTTTCAGTACTTGACGAGTTTCTTCGATTTTTTTTGCTCCAGGTTCACACTGGTGCCATCGGAAGTGAAGTACAGGGAGAGAGTAATAAATACCGACAAGTTGGTTTAGAAAGACACGTAAGCAAACACTATAACATATTTATTAGAAAACGTTTCGGTCCTGGGACCTTGATCACTTCTAAGGTTAGAAGTGATCAAGGTCCCAGGACCGAAACGTTTTCTAATAAATATGTTATAGTGCTTGCTTACGTGTCTTTCTAAACCAAGGATGTTGATACAATTTTCTGGTATTGGGCATATGGCGCCCTTGCTTTCCACGAGGTTTATTTTACACTTCTCTTCTTTAGTTGTACCTCATTCCATTGTACCTCATTCCATTGTCCCCTATTCTATCTCTCACTCTTTCTCTATGCCTCACTAATTGATTTTCCCCTCGTCCCTCAGGCGGATCACCTGCTGCTGGCACTGGACGTGCTCCTGCGTACTGGTGACGTCGAGTGGAAAGCTCTTAGGTGAGAATTTCTTCTGCTGCTTCGTAACCCATGCAAGCACTCATTCATGAGGACTATCATTCATGAATACTCCCGAGCTTACAAACACACTCACTCATTACCGGTGACGCTGTCATACATGAAGGAGTACTTCCACTCTTACAAGCACACTAACAAATTCACGGTATCATACATGAACACTCCCGTGTTAACAAACACACTCTCGAGCACCCATTTGCAAAGACACAGGCACACCGAAAATATACATTTCCACGCACAGAAACTCGGACAAGCACTTGCTAGCAATGAAAGAGTTTCTCCGAGTGAAGGTTCTATGTCACACGCACTTTGTGAGAGAGTAGTGAAGGCAAACTCGGGAAGTTGGCTTAGACGTGTGTTTGGTAAAATCCAAGAGGTTAGGAAATCTGAACTTCAGTCCAAATAAACATTTACACACACACATTAGCTTTAAGAAGAGATACGATAAAGCTAATGGAGCAGGAAGAGTGTGGACCTTGTAGTGGCCAGTGAAGAGGCGGGGCCAGGAGCTGTGACTCATCCCCTGCAACCACACGCAGGTGAGTACAAATAGATGTGTACACACTTCTGGTATCTAAGACTAGGTGTCAGAAACCTAAACAAAGTCATTCACCACACTGTAGGCGGCCTAGGTCAGGCCCATAATAGAATATTCAGCACCAAAATAGAACCACCACCTTGTTAGACATGTCAAAGAATTGGAGAAGGTGAAGAGGTTTGCAACATAAATTGTCCCTAAAAGAGATTAAAGGGAACTAAACCTGGTGAAATTACGGTAGAGGATAGAGGGACTAGAGGTGATACAATAACAACGTACTAAATACTTAGAGGACTTCCTAGGGTGGACGGGGACAGATTGTTGTAGAGGCAGGAAACAAGAACACGGAGCCATAGCTGGAATCCGAGTCGCAGGGATGTTAGGAAGTATTTCTTCAGTCAGGGAGTGGAATGACGTGGACACTGTAGTGGCAGAGGCAGGATCCATACATAGCCAGGAGAGAGTGAACCCGGTAGCACTTAGTGAAGAGAAAGGGCCAGGAGCTGAGACTCAACCCCTCCAATTACATACACGTGAGTACTACCATGCAAAAAGATCACAGAAGACGAATTCAACAAATAAGGATTACTTTTGTATCGATATTTATCAGCGAAAATACCCTAGTGTTGCGCACATCTATTTGTCCTTTTAATATGCCATTAATATAAGTTTTAAAGTAATTATATATATTATTATACAATATAACTTATAAAATGTTAGGTAAGACACACATGCAACAGTTAGACAACTTTATTCCGAAACGTTTCGCCTACACAGTAGGCTTCTTCAGTCGAATACAGAAAGTAGGCAGGAACAGTAGAGATGTGAAGACGATGTAATCAGTCCATCACCCTTAAAGTCGTAGAATTTGAGGTTGTCAGTCCCTCGGCCTGGAGAAGTTCAGTTCCATGGTCAGGAACTATCTGTTCCTGCCTACTTTCTGTATTCGACTGAAGAAGCCTACTGTGTAGGCGAAACGTTTCGGAATAAAGTTGTCTAACTGTTGCATATGTGTCTTACCTAACAACCTGTCGGTATTGTATACCATTTTGATGTTCATAACTTATAAAATATTTAAAATTCGAAAGCTTTTGTGATCTCTATCACTGAAAATGTAAAATATCGCGAAAGCGCTTAGAATTATAGTGTCATAAATAGAGTTTATATTTCACGCTCTCGCGACTATAAGCAGTTATTATTAATCTTTTTTAATTAGTTAGATTTTTTCTTCATGCGGAAAATTAATTAGACTCATGATGGGAACATAAATGTGTGTTAGTAGAGAGTGTGAGGGATAAGTTAGGTTAGGGAAAATTCGTCAGGAAACAGGACAAGTGTTTCCTGACGCGGGTTTTAGTTATGTGACCCTCCACTGGAGTTTTGGTTATCTGACTGAAGCCTTCCACTGGCTTACCACTCCACTTTAAAAATTAATATTACTAGTGTCGTGTGGATATGTTAGGGATGTAGATGTGATTATTCAAAAATAGTTATCGAAAATTTCTCAGCAGGCGAAACGTTGTCAGAGCCACGTTTCGAATTCTTGTGTCTTTATTATCATAGAGAAAATGGTTTTTAACTGTGAAGATGTTTCGCTCAGTGACTTTACGAAACGTCTTCGTAATAAAATGCTACTGTTTATACACAGACAAAAATAAAAACGAGGTAACCAACACATATATAATCTTCAGTAAGTTTACTGGAAATTCCTAATTAAGGTACCTAAATACCGAAAAAAAATATTGTTGGCTGAATGGTGTAGTGGACAGGTAATTAGCAATTGATTAGCAGGTAATTAATGAGCTGTTAGGCTCAGATATCAACCGTCTTAGGAAGCGACAGATTAATTACAATAATTATGAGAGATATTGTGAAGAGGTAAGCTAGGTAAACTGATAGACTTTATGACAGTTGTCAGACGTGACAAATGGAAACTAGAGAGGATCGGACAAGTCAGAGGAGGACACTTACGGTGGATGGAAGGGCAAAGGGAGAGGAATAATGTAAAAAGTCGAATAAACTATAGAGGGGAAGGAAAGCTTTTCTGTGATTTAATTGCTAAGACGACACGATTTACTAAATTTTTAAGTTAGAAAAGACAAAAAAACGCTGTTTCCATCACGCTTAAACTTTACAAAATATTGGATTTATAATAATAATAATAATAATAATAATAATAATAATAATAATAATAATAATAATAATAATAATCTTTATTTCTACATGTACAAGGTATACAGGTTGGTAGATAAGACACATAACAACATTTAGGCAACTTTATTTCGAAACGTTTCGCCTACACAGTAGGCTTCTTCAGTCGAGTACAGAAATTAGGCAGGAGAAGTAGAGATGTGAAGACGATGTAATCAGTCCATCACCTTTGAAGTCGTAGATTTGAGGTTGTCAGTCCCTCAGCCTGGAGAATTCTGTTACAAAGTCTAACTGTTAGTTCCAGACTTTGTAACAGAATTCTCCAGGCTGAGGGACTGACAACCTCAAATCTACGACTTCAAGGGTGATGGACTGATTACATCGTCTTCACATCTCTACTTCTCCTGCCTAATTTCTGTACTCGACTGAAGAAGCCTACTGTGTAGGCGAAACGTTTCGAAATAAAGTTGCCTAAATGTTGCTTATGTGTCTTACCTACCAACCTGTCGGTATTGTATACCATTTGATAATCAAGGTATACAGGCCTAGCTGACATCAATGACATACTACTGTACAGAAACCCCCTTAGAAACCTCCTTAGAAACCCCCTTAGAAACCTCCTTAGAAACCCCCTTAGAAACCCCCTTAGAAACCTCCTTAGAAACCCCCTTAGAAACCTCCTTAGAAACCCCCTTAGAAACCTCCTTAGAAACCCCTTTAGAAACCTCCTTAGAAACCCCCTTAGAAACCTCCTTAGAAACCCCCTTGTTTTGCTAAGCATTTCTGGCAAATTAGGTCAATATTATGCCCAGGATGCAACCCACACCAGTCGATTAACACCCAGGTACCTATTTTCCTGATAGGTGAACATGGCCAGCAGGTGCCTTAAGGAAACACGTCGTAATGTTTTAATTTTTTGGGCAAAACGTTGTCTTCAAAAAAAGTTTATTCTGAAAATAATATCTTCGTCATATTAGTACTCAATTCTGCCCATTTCAAAAAAAAAATGTGAATCATTATTTTACTTAATATAAAATGTTTTACTAACACTGGAATTGTGAATAGAAGGACGGAGGGGGCGCTGGATATGTTGAAATATGCAAATGGAAAACTGGAATAAAGGGGATAAACAGAGTAATGGATATATCTAAACCACAACAGGACTCGAGGCAGCTGATGAATACTGATGGAATTTCTGATTTACAAAGAATAAACGAAATGTGGTTAAATAAGTACGTGAATGATACCTGGGTAAAGCCTTCTAAATAGGTAACGTCTTTCTCCATGAAGATACATAGGTGGTGCATGTGTCTTATACATTTCTTGGCATAAATTTAAACTATAGACAACACGACAGATACATAAGAAACATGACTAACACTTAGGTACTTTTAAGGACGAAACGTTTGGCCTGCGTAGCAGGCTTCATCGGTCGAATCCATAGAAGTTGCAATGAATCTCCACGACTATGGTGCTCTTCGCACCTATTCCTAGGTTGAGGGACTGATTACCTCATCTTCTGTACATAGTTCTACTGTTTTCAAGTTATGTCCTAGAATTTGTATTGATAAAGCCACTGGATGGCGAAACGTCTACAATAAAGATACCCAGATGTTGCACATGTGTCTTAATCTCATCGAATCCATAGAAGATTGCATATCTGGAGATAGTTCAAGTGGAGAGAAAATTAAGGTAATGAGTCCCTCAGCCTGTTGCTGAGACATGAGGTCAGAGATGTAATTTATGTCTCTGGTCTCCTACTATAACCTATGTCCTGAGATCTAGGTCATATTACGCCACCAGTCATTTGAAAATAATTATGATTTATTAATATTATTTCATCATTATTTATTATTATTATTATTATTATTATTATTATTATTATTATTATTATTATTATTATTATACAAATTGTAAATAAACTCTGATTAGAAGTGACGTTTTCTCATCTGTTTGATAATATCTCCTTAGGCTTTCTACCTCTGGAGTTATCAGTGTCCAGAAGCGACTACACTGTGTGTCAGACAGTATGGTATAAACCTTGGTTTATACCATAAAAATTAACAGGGTTTATACCATACTTTCTGACACTCCAACACACTATGGACATTACATTGTTTCTTTGTTCCACCTCTTGTAATTGTTATACTGTTCTTTCATATACATTGGGAATTTAGGTTCATGTATTGGTTTGGAAATAGGGTAGTTGATGAGTGGAACAGTCTACCTAGTAGGGTGATTGAAGCTAAAACGTTGGGTAGTTTCAAGTTGAGGGTTGAGGGTGAGAGGGGTTGGATTTGAGTGGTAGTTGCAGATTAGTAAACAGATTTATCAGGGCTTATTGTTAGGGTAGTACTGAAAGTGGGTTGGGCAAATATTTTGCTAGTGGGTTGGATCGTAAAGGACCTGCCCAGGATGACCAATAGGCCTACCGCAGTGTTCCTCCTCTCATATGTTTTTAACATGTTCGACTGTGTAAATAAGTCGACAAGTTAAATACATGTTCAACACTCCTACAGTTACGTTGCACAGGTGCCTAATTTATCAACTTTTCGGTTCATTTAACCATTTATCTACGTGAAAAAGTTAGTGATGTTTCCTGCTATGGATTTGACGTTTTTTCGCAAGTGGAGTAGTTAGTGTCTGCAGTAAACAAATGTGAAGAATGATGTGCCTTTGTATAGAAGTGGAAAGGACGATGAGCAACTACTGAAGTGGAGAGGATACGTCGTCCCGCTTTGGAAGTAGAGAAGGGGAGCTTCCCCACTGTGAAAGTGAAGAGGGTTATATTCACCACTAGGAAAGTGCAGAGGATGATTTGCTTGTAGGAGTAGAAGGGTGATTTACCTGTGGGAAGGAAATGGGTGATTTACCTGTACGACTGGAGGGGTGATTTGCCCCACAAGTGACAGTCGTGGTGGCCAGCTATGGACATTGCTGCTGTTCTCCATTATTTTAGTACAATTTGCAGTGTCCACCTGAAGCATAGAGGAGATCTTCTCCACTGCTGAAAGTGTGGTGGAGATCACCACCACTACTGTAAGTATGGTGGAGATCACTATCACTATCACCACTACAGTAAGTGTAGTGGAGATCTGCTCCACTACTGTAATGTGGTGATCTGCTCCACTACTGTAATGTGGTGATCTGCTCCACTACTGTAATGTGGTGATCTGCTCCACTACTGTAAGTGTGGTGGAGATCTCCTCGACTACTGTAAGTGTGGTGGAGGCACTGCAGAAGGTGAACGGCCGCGAATCACCGCTCATTCTCACAGAACTAAAATCCACAGAGCGGATGACAAAAAGCGTATTAATGCGCTGTCCGCTAGACATGCCTCTCGATGCAGTCCACAGTAACAAAACCATCCTGAAAGTTGAGAGGCTCTCAGCCAAGAAGGACGGCAACGTACCTACGAGGCAAGTCTTGATCCAACGTATGGAACCTCTCCCAGTTCAACCACTCAAAGAGTCTTTGAGGTGCCACAGGTACAACCAGTTCAGTACCCGATGTCAATATAGAAATATGCTGCATGTGCGGCAAGTCTCTCCCGACCAATTACTGCTTAGACGAACTAAAAAGACGAGAGGCTACGGAACATGTATGTCCAAACAACGGCAAGAAGAATCATACCTGGAACCTCCGGAGAGGTTCGCCGGGTCATGGCAGCATGGAAAGCCCCATTTCTCCAGCCTCCAACGCCAAGTAGAGCCCTCACCACTGAGCAGCAGCCTCTTCCAGAGGAAGCTACAGTAGCGCGGAATCCGGCCACAGCGACAAAATGAGCAGAGTAAATATCAGCGACAGGG
The DNA here is from genome assembly GCF_026875155.1 of Cherax quadricarinatus. NCBI lineage: Eukaryota > Metazoa > Arthropoda > Malacostraca > Decapoda > Parastacidae > Cherax > Cherax quadricarinatus. The sequence goes on along the minus strand of NC_069492.1, from coordinate 10,384,645 downwards.
TTCCGCTTTTTCCCCGCCACCTTCCGAATCTTCTCTTCAAACTTCCACCCGACAAAGGCAGCCTTCGAGCCCCCATGATGCGCGAACAAACTATAGCCAACACGTTAACTCCAGCACCACAACATTCACCAGTGAAGAACACTGTAGCCCAAGAGAACACAACAGGACATCCCATATTTTTCCTGAGCCATCAGATGATGTCGACTATCACTTGCTTCACCGATATCATATATGACCTGATAGACTCATAAGAAAACAAACAGACGTTCAGAACTATTGTGAAGACCTTCGTGAACGTATGCATGATGGACAAGACAGATCCACACGTTTACTTGCAAATTTGGCCGACCACCTAACATAGCCCAGAGACAATGATCGGGAGTCTGATGGACTCGGCCCGTTGTCGTACATAAAATATTTTGAAGTGGAACGTACATGGGCTACACGAAGTCCCTGATGGCAGCCACAGAAAAATCTGAATTATTCACACATCATCTTCGAGATCCTCAGATGTGTCATCATAGGACTAAGACCCGTGTCAGGACGCAGTTCCTGACGAATCAATCAAATCAGATCAACATAACATTAAAGGGAGGAAATTTATAAGAACGTTTCGCTTAGTACTAGACCATCATTAAGTCATACGTGACTTGTGATTTGACAGCGACTTAGAACATCTGAGTGTTATTTGGGAATTAAGATAAGTTAGGGGGGGTTAGGTTAGGTCAGATTTCATATATCTTTGAAGACGTATTTTACCCATGAATACGTAAATAAATCCGCTGGGAAAGGCTTGCTAACGAGTTGGGAAATACGCTACGTTCAAATGTGAACGCTTACTACTCGTGGGTTACGGTGGTCCCACGCTAATGGAGGTGATGGTGAGGGCCCTACACTGATTGTGATTAATGTGTCCTCACTATTACAGAAGCTGTGGATGGTTAATCTATTTCACTCTGTACACAGTCAGTGTGTTGGTGGTGTTGCTGCTGTTGTTGGCGGTGTTTTTGACGATGTTGTTAGTGTTTGGTGGTGGTGTTGTAGTTGTTGTTGCCTCTGTTGTTGATGCTGGTATTTTTTATGTTAGTGTTGGTGTTCTCGTTGATGTTGCTGTTATTATTCTTGGTGTTGATGTTGCTGTTATTATTCTTGGTGTTGATGTTGCTGCTGTTAGTATTGTTGGTGGTGTTGCCTCTGTTCGTGTTGATGGTGGTGGTGTTGGTGGTATTCTTTTTACTATTATTGCTTTTGTTGGTGGTGGTCTTGTTTTTTTTTTTTTTGCAGTTGTTTCCCATGACACTTCTTGTTGTACTTCTCACAGTGTGCACCTCACACCATGACACATGGTCCCTGTACCTCACACGGTATGTACCTCGCCACGACAATTATTTCTTTTGGCACCCACATGCAATCTGTTCTCCAATTCTAGTCTCCATTTTTTGGCCGTTTTCCCTTCACTCATGTCTGAGAGCTCGAAATATTTCAGAGATTTACCTGTTTATTATTTTCAGTGAGGTGAGTTTAGGTTCCCCTTACCTAAATTAATTCTAACATTCAAACCTAAAGGCGACATTTTGGACCGTTCTTGATCAGTATCAAGTCAGACAATGGCCGTCCCTGGGCAGTGGTTCAGGACGGATAGAAACGTCCTCTCCTTCGTGAGGATTTTTGGTGAATTCTAACCAATATATTGTGCCTTTATTCTCTAAGTGAGGTAAGTGAGAATTACAAACAGTACTTCTTAAAAATACAATACCACGGGCGGGGTTAGAACCAGCGATTAGTCATAAAACTCCAGACCGACGCGTTAGCCACTGGTATGGTTTGTTTGCAATCGTGTCATTACGATTTCGCGAGTCAGTACTTCCTAGCGATGACAAAGGATTTGAAACCGAGAAGTTGAAGGATGGAATATTCGTGCAACATTTTGCTATCTTTGAGGAAACGATTCGGCAGACAATGGTTTCTTTTACCCAATACAGAAAATAACAGTAGTATACTATTCTGGAAATAAAATTCCGTCTTATAATTTCATCTAATTTTTTTTATTTCGAGCTGCACCGAGAAGCCAGTTGCAGGCCTCTGTCATATTGCTGAATGTTCCACTGAATGGCTTCTATAACCAAGACACGCGTCAGGAAAAAATCATATTAATCTTGACATATAAAATTCCACCAGATGCAGCGGTTGATTGTGTCCATCACCTCACTAAACCTCTTTTACTGTGTCTTGGATTAGTCTTGGTTGCGTATCTCTTTTTTTTTATTCGCCGGTACTCTCCCAGCCGGGTCTTTTCCAAGAGTGGTGACCCGGCCTTGGCTCCCTGTCTGGGGAGTATCTCGAGACCTAAGTCTCCCATGGGAGGAGGTACAAGTACCCCCTCATACACAAATAACCCGCACATAAACCATACCCCCGGCCGGGATTGAACCCGCGGTCACAGTCTCAAAACTCCAGCCCGTCGCGTTAGCCACTAGACCAGCTAGCCACAATAAGATTCATCCAACTAGGTATATTTCTACACCATAGGAAGGTTAGCACAGGCACCACTGAGACCACAAATGCAAGTTTTTACAGACGAATCTCCAGCTAGCGTGGCCGTGACGGCCGGGGGTATGGTTTGTTTGCAATCGTGTCATTACGATTTCTTGAGTCATGTTGACGGCAGTGAAGGGACTTGAGCTAGAGTTCGTCACGGCCACGCTAGCTGGAGATTCGTCTGTAAAAACTTGCATTTGTGGTCTCAGTGGTGCCTGTGCTAACCTTCCTATGGTGTAGAAATATACCTAGTTGGATGAATCTTATTGTGGCTAGCTGGTCTAGTGGCTAACGCGACGGGCTGGAGTTTTGAGACTCTATGACCGCGGGTTCAATCCCGGCCGGGGGTATGGTTCGTTTGCAATCGTGTCATTACGATTTCTTGAGTCAACCCGCACATAAAAGAGAGAAGCTTACGACGACGTTTCGGTCCGACTTGGACCATTGACAAAGTCACACTGTGTATCGTTCCAGTCACGGTATTGTGCCTTTTTTTTTTTTTGTTACCCCCTCATCTTTGGGACTATGTGTCACCAGGCCTAGCCACAGTCCCCGCCCTCACGGGGCTCGTAGGGATGCCTCTCTTTCCACTGGAGAAACAGTATACGTCTCCAGGTTTTCTGCTTCCCTTTTAGTTATAATAAGGTATGTAAATATCGATTAACTCCGATAAAGTATTGTGTGTTCTGATGCTGAGTTCAGTAAATTATATATATAATGCAATAAGATCACAGTACTCACGAAATCGTAATGACACGATTGAAAATAAACCATACCACGGGCGGGATTTGAACCCGCGGTCAGAGAGTCTCAAAACTCCAGACTGTCCAGTGGCTAACGCGACGGTCTGGAGTTTTGAGACTCTCTGACCGCGGGTTCAAATCCCGCCCGTGGTATGGTTAAGATCACAGTAAACAGGTGATATACAAAAAAAATCCCGCACATAGACGAGACGAGCTTACGACTACGACGTTTCGGTCCGACTTGGACCGGGTTTTTTGTGTATCGTTACAGTCACGGTATTGTGCCTTCTTTTGTTATAACAAGTGGTATCACAATATGCAGTACAGCCACTGTGAAAAAATAGCGAAATTCCAAGCGCTTTCGTGCCAAACATCTGTAACTAACTCACGCAACACAACCAGTTATAATGGTTATTATAACAGATTTAATTAGAGAATTCACTTCATGGGGAAGTGGGACAGAATTCTTCCTCCGACTAAAATGCCGGGAGCAAGAGGCTCGTAACCCCCCTTCTGTATACATTACCAGAATTAAAAGAGAAACTTTTGTTTTTCTTTTTGGGTCGCCCTGCCTCGGTGGGATACGGCCGGTTTGTTCAAAGAAGAAGAGAGAATACTCTGGTGTCTTGATCACGGAAGAATATAATGACAAAATATTTTAACAAGGCTTTATCGGGTCATGACTTTACAAAGTTCTACTCAGTTTATTTTGCTGCGATTGTCTTTGCGATTGTCTTTGCGATTGTCTTTGCGATTGGCGATAGAAACTACTGAAATCACCACTCCAGACTTCCCAGTTCCTCTGAATAACGCTCTTTTGTTTTAATAAAAGATCCTGGATGTTAACGAAGCTATTGTCACAGGTCGGTGCCATAGTCCAAAAATAAGCTCAGAAAAAAAGGCACAATACCGTGACTGGAACATTTCACAAATAACCCGCACATTTACAAGTCACTTTGCGTGACTTGCAAATGAACCGAAACGGACCGAAACGTCGTCATAAGTTCCTCTGTGTGTGTGCGGTTTTTTGTTACTACAGCTCAGGATATAATAGAGAAAAGTGCTTCTATTAAAATCAGGAAGATGAGGTGAGGCAAGACTGACTCCATAATATAAAAGAAAGTGTGAGAGAGAGTCAACTCTGTCGGAAGATATATTGATTGTGCAAAGTAAAGGACAGTGACGATGGAGCACTGCCACCAGGTTATAGTCGCTTTGTTGTGTTCCCTCACCTCTCTGTCTTGTTCCTTTTCCCATGACCCATCTGTCTTGTTCTCCCATGACCCATCTGTCTTGTTCTCCATGACCCCTCTGTTTGTCTCCATGACCCCTCTGTCCTGTTCTCCATGACCCCTCTGTCCTTGTTCTCCATGACCCCTCTGTCGTGTTCTCCATGACCCCTCTTCTGTTCTCCTTGACCCCCTGTCTTGTTTCTCCATGACCCCCCCTCTGTCCTGGTTCTCATGTCCCCTCTTTCGTGTTCATCCATGACCCCCCTCTGACTTGTTCTCCCATGACCCCCTCTGTCTTGGTTCTCCCCATGACCACCCACGCGACTTGTTCTTCATGACCGCCCTCTGTCTTGTTCTCCATGATCCCTCTGTCTTTTCTCCATGACCCCTCGGTCTTGTTTTCTCTCGCGAATGACCCCTCTGTCTTGTTCTTCTCCAAGACCCCTCTGTCTTGTTCCGCCATGACCCCTCTGACTTGTTCTCCATGACCCCTCTGTCTTGTTCTCCATGACCCCTCTGTCTTGTTCTCCATGACCCCTCTGTCTTGTTCTCCATGACCCCTCTGTCTTGTTCTTCATGACCCCTCTGTCTTGTTCTCCATGACCCCTCTGTCTTGTTCTCCATGACCCCTCTGTCTTGTTCTCCATGACCCCTCTGTCTTGTTCTCCATGACCCCTCTGTCTTGTTCTCCATGACCCCTCTGTCTTTGTTCTCCCCATGACCCTTCTGTCTTTGTTCTTCCATGACCCCTCTGTGTCTTGTTCTTCATGACCGCCCCCCTCTGTCTTGTTCTCCCATGACCCCTCTGTCTTGTTCTCCAGACCCCCTCTGTCTTGTTCTCCAATGACCCCTCTGTCTTTTCTCCATACCCCTCTGGGTCTTGTGTCACCATGACCCCTCTGTCTTGTCCTCCCTTGACCCCTCTGTCTTGTTCACCATGACCCCTCCGTCTTGTTCTCCTTGACCCCTCTTCTTGGTTCCAGTCCATGACCCCGTGCTGTCTTGTTCTCACATGACCCCTCTGTCTTGTTCTCCTTGACCCCCCTCTGTCGTGTTCTCCATGACAACCTCTGTCTTTTCCCCTGTCCCCTCTGCTTGTTCTCCATGACCCCCTCTGTCCTTGTTCTCCATGACCCCCTCCTGTCCTTGTTCTCCATGTACCCCCTCGGTCTTGTTCCTGTACTGTGTGACCTATGTTATTATCTTGATTCTTGTTTTCCATTACAAGGGACTTGGAATGGTGTGGGCTTCCGGTCTGTAAAAACCGGTATTTTGGCCACAGTGGGGGCCCATGTACCTTCCTATAGTGTATAACAAGATACCTATTAGACGACTTATTAAACCATTGGCCGAATGTTAATAATAATAATATTAATAAAATAATAATATTAATAATAATAATAATAATAATAACATCTTTTACAAGTACAATGTATACAGACCATAGCTGACATCAGTGACATATTACTACATAGAAAGCCGCTTGTTATGCTGAGCATTTATGGTAAGTTAGGTCAGTTTTGTCCCAGGATGCGACCCACATCAGTCGACTAACACCCAGGTACCCATTTTAAACTGATGCGAACATAGCCAACTGTGTAAGGAAACACGCCTAATGTTTCTCTACCTCACCGGGAATCGAACTCGGACATCGCCTGTGAAAGCGAGGGGTTTTAACCACCAGGCCACGGGGCCATGGGTTCTAACCCAATCCGCTCGCTAATTTTTATTTGTTTTGAAATGTATATCAGGGCTCTGAGGGTAGTTTATAACTTAAAACCGAATAAACGTTTTTTTTAAACCTCCCCCCCCCCATATTCATATTTTGACTAAGTTTGTGTTTGAACTATTTATCGGCCCATGTGCATTTGTTCTGCAGGGTGAAATAATACGCAAAAAAATAGACAAATTTAATAAAAAAACGTTCGGTCCTGGGACCCTTGAGCAATGTCCCCCGACCGAAACGTTATATAATAAACCACTTGTCGTATTTATTACAAAGGTTTATACCAACAAAAAACCTTTTTGTAAGACGTATCTTTCAATAAAACAATGATGTCAAGCTATATAAGAAATTGTTTAAAATTGGTTAATGTCTTTCCCTTTAACTGTTACTGGCTGACAAAATGTAAGATGATTGGTGAAATGCTCCCTAACTGTTACTAGCTGCAAAATGTTAAGATTGATAAAGCTCTTTTAAACTGTTACTAGCCGCAAAATGTTAATTGGTTAAATGCTCCTTTAACTGTTACTAGCTGCAAAATGTTAAGATTGGTTAAATGCTCCTTTAACTGTTACTAGCTGCAAAATGTTAAGATTGGTTAAATGCTCCTTATACTGTTTCTAGCCAAATTGTTAAGATTGGTTAAAGCTCCTTTAAAGTGTTACTACTGCAAAATGTTAAGATTGGTTAAAATGCTCCTTGTAACTGTTACTAGCTTGCCAAAATGTTAAGATTGGTTAATGCTCCTTTAAAACTGTTACTAGCTGCAAAATGTTTAAGATTGGGTAATGCTCCTTTAAAAAACTGTTTACTAGCTGAAAAATGTGAAGATGTGTAATGCTCCTTTAACTGAGACTAGCTGCAAAATGTTAATATTTGGTTGAAATGCCTCCCTTTAACTGTTACTAGCTGCAAAATGTTTGTAAGATAGTGGTTAATTGCTCCTTTAAAAAAACTGTTACTAGCGGCTAAATGTAAGATTGGGTTTAATGCTCCTTTAACTGTTACTAGCTGCATAATGTTAAGATTGTTAAAATGCGCCCTTTTAACTGTTACTATAGCTGCATAATGTTAAGATTGTTTATATGCCCTTTAACTGTTACTAGCTGCAAAATGTTAAGTTTGGTTAAATGCTCCTGAACGGTTACTAGCGCATAATTGTTTAAGATTGGTTAAATGCTCCTTTATCTGTTTACAAGCTGAAAATGTTTAAGGATGGTGATATGCTCCTTTAAACGGTTACTAGCTGCAAAATGTTAAGATTGTTAAATGCCTCCTTAACGGTTTACTAGCTGCAAAAATGTTAAGATTGGTTAAATCACCTTTAACTGATACTTAGCTCAAAATGTTAAGATTGGGTTAAATGCCCTTTAACTGTTACTCTAGCTGCCAAATGTTAAGATTGTTAATGCTCCTTTAACTTTACTACTAGTACTAGCTGCAAAGTGTTAAGATGACTGGGTTAAAGGCGTCCTGTTAACTGTTTCTAGCGGCAAAATGTTAAGATTGTTAAATGCTCCTTTAACTGTACTAGCTGCAAAATGTTAAATTGGGGTTTTATATGCTTCCTTTAACTGTTACTAGCTGCAAAATGTTAAATTGGGTTCATGCCCCGTTAACTGTTACTACCGCAAAATGTTAAGATTTGTTAAATGCTCCGTTAACTGTTACTACTGCAAAATTTTAAAGATTGGGGTTAAATGCCCTATAACGTTACTACTACTAGCTGCAAAATGTTAAGATTGTTTAATGCCCTTTAACTGTTACTACGCCGGGAGGCAAAAGTGTGGGTAAGATGGGTTAAATGCGCCTTTTAACGTTACCTAGCTGCATAATGGAAGATTGTTAAATGCTCCTTTAACTGTCACTAGCTGCAAAATGTAAGATTGGTTAAATGCCCTTTATCTGTTATCTAGCTGCCAATTTAAGATGGGTTAAATGCTCCTTTAACTGTTACTTAGCTCCAAAATGTTTTAAGATTTTAAATGGCCTTTTAACAACTGTCACGAGCTGCAAAATGTTAAGATGTTTAATGCGCCTTTAACTGTCACTAGCTGCAAAATTTAGATTGGTTAAATGCTCCTTTAACTGTTACTAGCTGCAAAATGTTAAGATTGGTTAAATGCTCCTTTAACTGTTACTAGCTGCAAAATGTTAAGATTGGTTAAATGCCTCCGTATAACTGTTTACTCTCCAAAAATTTTTAAGATTAGTTTAAAGGCTCCTTTAATAACTGTTACTAGCTGCAAAATGTTAAGATTGGTTAAATGCTCCTTTAACTGTTACTAGCTGCAAAATGTTAAGATTGGTTAAATGCTCCTTTAACTGTTACTAGCTGCAAAATGTTTAAGATTAGGTTTAAGATGCGCCTTTAACTGTTACTAGCTGCAAAATGTTAAGATTGGTTAAATGCTCCTTTAACTGTTACTAGCTGCAAAATGTTAAGATTGGTTAAATGCTCCTTTAACTGTTACTAGCTGCAAAATGTTAAGATTGGTTAAATGCTCCTTTAACTGTTACTAGCTGCAAAATGTTAAGATTGGTTAAATGCTCCTTTAACTGTTACTAGCTGCAATATGTTAAGATTTGGTTAAAAAGACTCCTTTAACCGTTACTAGCTGCAAAATGTTAAAATTGGTTAAATGCTCCTTTAACTGTTACTAGCTGCAAAATGTTATGATTGGTTAAATGCTCCTTTAACTGTTACTACTGCAAAATGTTAAATTGGTTAAATGCCCTTAACTGTTACTACTGGCAAAATGTTAAGATTGGGTTAAATGCTCCTTTTAAAAACTGTTACAGCTCAAAAATGTAAATTGTTAAATGCTCCTTTAAACTGTTACTACTGCAAAATGTTAAGATGATTGGGTAAATGCTCCTGTTAACTGTTGCTAGCTGGGCAAAATGTTGTTAAGATTGGTTAAGCTCCTTTTCTGTTCTAGCCTTGCATAAATGTAAGATTGGTTAAATTACCTCCTTAAATTGTTACTAGCTGCATAATGTAAAATGGTTATATGCTCCTTTAACTGCAAATGGAAGTTCACTCTGTCTTGGTTATACTAGGTAACCTGTACATTTGCAATGTAATGACCATTTATTGTAACGAGTTATGTATAATCTGTACCGGAGACGAACGTATTTTTGAGAATGTTGTATATAGCGCATGTTATATCCTTAGTTTCTTGTGGCCATGTTAATATTAGCAAAGAAAAATTTTCTCTGTTCTTGGATAATGTAAATGAAGCATCAGAAGTATTTCCGGCTCTTGATAAACTATCAAGAGGCCTCTTAAAACGTGTAAGGCCGTGGTTTTTTATAGCGGTATGGAAAATTATTGTATTCAACCACTGTACGTGATATGAGAATGTTTATAATCTTAGGAAATTAACTGTACTCCTTCATGTATATCATTCTATATGTCTAAAGTAAATACGATATGAGTTAATTATTGTAACAAGAACAGTGGTATTGAATCAGTAACACGGCCGACAAGCGGAAGGATCCGAACCCACGTTGTTTTGGCTCGTCTCTTGGTGAGCGGAAAATTACATGTGACGGCTCTATCTGGCCCACAGGACCACACATTCGAAGAGTTATGATTGCGTGGTCCTGTGTTTAGAGCGTCAGGCGATGCCGCTAAACCATGAGGCGGGCAATATACGACAATGGGTGCGAATCCCTCATCTAATCGTAGTATTATTGAATATAGATCTAAATGGTTTGGGCAAACATGCAATTATATACTACAACAAGAGCATTTCATTCACACACCGCCATGGAGTTAAACTCATTTAATATCACACACCGGAAAGCCGCTCTGAAGAAAACCTCATTTCGAGTAATTATAAGAACACAAAAAACCCGTGCCACTTTGGATGGCATCTACATAGCCAACGTGTTCTACAAGATCAAAGTCTAGCTTTGGTATGCGAATGCTCTTTTGAAGCCCACTACTTTCTTTTCATTGCCTGGTGTATGCTCAGTGTGTGGTTCAACAGAATGTGGTTGCGTTTAGGTTAGGTTGGGTTGGGTTGGTTAGGTTTTTGCGTTAGGTTACGTTAGGTGGTTGGGTTGGGTGGGTAGGTGGCCGTTAGGTTACGTTAGGTGGTAGTTTTGGGTAGGTTACGTTTAGGTTAGGTTAGGTTGGGTTTAGGTTAGGTGTACGGTAGGGTGGGTTTGGGTGAGGTTGAGTGACGGTAGGTTAGGTTACGGTTAAAGTTAGGTTGGTTGGTTAGGTTGGGTTAGGTTAGGTTAGGTTACGTTACGTTACGTTAGGTGGGGTTTGATAGGGTGACGTTACGTTAGGTTGGGTTTGTTAGGTTAGGGACGTTCGTTAGGTTAGGTTAAGTTGGGTTTGGGTTGGTTAGGAGTACGTTAGATTGGGTTAGGTTTATTTAACATTGCTTGTTTGTAGATATCGCATACCCAAGTAGTAACCAATAACCCGCACCTAGGAGATAGGAGGCTTTACGTCGACGTTTCGGTCCCGACTTGGACCCATTCAAAGTGACTTTTGTAAATGGTCCAAGTCGGACCTGAATTGCGGGTTATTTGTGTTCTGTTCCAGTCACGGTACTGTGCCTTTTCGTTATTTATTTTATAGTAAAATCCAGATGTCACCAAGGAACGTCGGATTGGAATCCCAGCTGCCCTAAAAACTTTCTAATCCCTAATAATACTCTGAAGTTTCTATGCCTCATAAAGAAGGTTTAGCGACAGCTGGCGCGAGTAGTTAGCGCCCTGTCTTGTGTGTTTTCAATTCTCACATTGTCCCATGGTTCAAGTCCCCACACGTCCCGTGACTTGCCTGCATTCGTGTTATGATTGAATCTTTTACAAACAAGGGAATCGAAAACCTCAACTAAATACAGTGGACCCCCGCTTAACGATCACCTCCAAATGCGACCAATTATGTAAGTGTATTTATGTAAGTGCGTTTGTACGTGTATGTTTGGGGGTCTGAAATGGACTAATCTACTTCACAATATTCCTTATGGGAAAAAAATTCGGTTACATAAAATCATGAGATATCTCTATTCGTCAGCCAGTACAATCTAATAACACGCAATAATTTTCCCAGTCAAAACTCAGAGTATATCTATGCATAATTTAAGAGAATTTAAAGGCCTGCAGTAAGTGGTGTAATAGAGTTAGACTCCGGAAACACCTCAGGAGCTGGTGTCAAAATCTAATTTAAATCTGAATTTAATTTATTAGTTTGGCTGGAAACCTTTCAGCCGGTGAAACATCGTAGTTTGGATGTGGTTGTGTGTGTGTGTGTGGTGTGTTTGTGTGTGTGGTGTGTGTGTGTGTGTGGGTGTGTGTGTGTTGTGTGTCATGTGTTTTGTGTGTTGGTGTGTGGTGTTGTTTGGTGTGGGTTGGTTTGTTTGTGGTTGTGGTGTGGTGTTGTGTGGTGTGTGTTGTTTGTTGGTGTTGTGGTGTGTGTGGGTGTGTGTGTGTGTGTGTGTTTGTGTGTGTGTGTGTTGTGTGTGGGTTGGGTTGTTGGATGTTGTGTGTGTGTGGTGTGTTGTTTGTGTGTGTGTCTGTGTGTTGTGTGGTGTTGTGTGTTGTGTGTGGTTGTGTGTGTGGTTGTGTGTGTGTTGTGTGTGTGTGTTGTGGTGTGTGTGTTTGTGTTGTTGGTGTGTGTGTGTGTTGTGTGTGTGTGTGTGGGTGTGTTGTGTGTGTCTGTTTGTGGTGTTTTGGTGTCTGTTGTGGTTGTTGTGTGGTGGTGTGTGTGTTGTGTGTGTGTTTGTGTGTGTTGTGTGGTGGTTGGGTGTGTGTGGTGTGTGTTTGTGTTGTTGGGGGGGTGTGTGGGTGTGTGTTGTGGGTGGGTTGTGTGTGTGTTGGGTTGTTTGTGTGTGGGTGTGTGGTTTTGGGGGGTGTTGGTGTGTGTTGTGTGGTGGAGGTGGGTGTGTTTTGTGTGTGGGGGGGTGTGGGTGTTGTGTGTGGGGTGTGGGTGTTTGTGGGTGTGGTGGGTTGGGGGTGTGGTGTTGGGTGTTGGGTGTGTTGTGTGTTGTGTTGTGTTCATGGTGGGGGTGGGTGTGTGTTGGGTGGGGGGGTGGTGGGGGTGTGTTGGTGGGGGGGGGGGTGGGGGTGTGGGGGGGGGGTGGGGGTGGGGGGGGGGGGGGGGGGGGGGGGGGGGGGGGGGGGGGGGGTGGGGGGGGGGGGGGGGGTGGGGGGGGGGGGTTGTTGGGTGGTGTGGGTGGGGGGAGGGGGGGGGTGGGGTGGGGGGGGTGGGGGGGGGGGGGGGGGTGGTGTGGGTGGTTGTAGGGTGTTGTGTGTGTGTGTGTGGGGGTGGGGTTTGGGGGGGTGGGGGTTGGGGGGTGGGGTGGGGGTGGGGGGGGGGGGGGGGGTGGGGGGGGGGGGGTGGGGGGTGTGGTGGTGGGGGTTGGGGGGGGGGGGGTGGTGGGGGGGGGGGTGGGGGGGTGGGGGGTTGTGTGGTGGGTTGGGGTGGGGGGGGGGGTGTGGGGGGTGGGGGGGGGGGGGGGTGGGGGGGTGGGTGGGGGGTGGGGGGGGTGGGGGGAGGGGAGGGGGGGGGGTGTGGGGGTGGGGGTTGGGTGGTGTGTGGTGTGTGTGTTGTGTGTGGTGTTTGTGTGTGTTTGTGTGGTGTGTTGTTGTAGTTGGGTGTGGTTGTAGGGTGTGTTGGGGGGGTGTTGTGGGTGGGGGGTGGGTTGTGTGGGTGTTGTGTGTGTGGGTGTGTGTGTGCGTGTTGTGGGGGTGGGTGGGGGGGGTGTGTGTGTGTTGGGTGTGTGTGTTGGGTGTTTGTGTGGGGTGTGTGTGGTGTGTGTGTGTTGTGTGTGTGTTGTGTGTTGTTGTGTGTGTGTTTGTGTGTGTGGTTGTGTGTGTGTTGTGTGTGTGTTGTGGGGTGGGTGGTGGTGTGGTTGGGGGGTGTGGTGGGGGTGGGGGGGGTTGGGTGTGTTGGGTGGTGTTTTTGTGGGTGGTGTTTGTGTGTGTTTGTGGGTGGTTTTGTGGTGTGTTGTGGGTTGTGTGTGTTTGTGTTGTGTGTGTTGTGTGTGTTGTGTGTGTCTCTGTGTTGTGACTTCGTACTTTTCTGTCTTTTGTCTTTCTCCCTCTCTTCTTGCTGTCGTCTTACCTCTCCTCCCCCTTCTCGCTCTCTCTCTCTCTCTCTCGCTCTCTCTCTCGCACAACGCACATCGAGGGATGATGCTAATTTGCCAAAATAATCAAAACATCAGCTGCTGACAAAACAAGGTGAATGACTTCCTCTTGTTGGCCTGAAGTCTTTAACTCCCGCTAACACTGCTTTCCAATTTACTCAGGTGTATGTATGTATGTATGTATGGATGTATGGATGTATTTATCTTCGCATTGTAGTTGTGTAAAATATATATACCTGATATTCTTATTTTTATTTATTTTAATCAATAAACGTATAATGAATTTTTTAGTATAGAAGTATTAGTATTAACGGTGGTAGTAGTATTAGTAAAGTAGCTAGCGCCTAGTAGTAGTGGTACAGTAGTAGTATAGCAAGCGCAGTAGTAGCAGTAGTATAGTAGTAGCAGCAGCAGTAACGGTAGCACAGCAGTAGTAAGTAGCAGCAGTAGTAGTATCTACAAAGTAGTAAGTAGGTACAGTAGTAGTAGTAAAAGCAGCATCATCACAGCAGCAATAATAGTATTAGTGGTGGTGCAGCAGTAGTAGTGGTAGCAGCAAGCAGCAATCAAACAGCAGCAGTAATAGTAGAGCAGTAGTAGCAGTAGTAGCAGTAGCAGTAGTAGTGGTGGTAGCAGTATAGTGGTAGCAGCAGCCAGTAGTAGTAGTGGTATAGTGGTAGCAGCAGCAGCAGTAGTGTAGCAGCAGCAGCATCATCAGCAGCAGTAATCGTAGTAGCAGTAGTAGCAGCAGCAGCATAGTAGGCAGTACAGTAGTAGGTGGTAGCAGGTAGGAGTGGTAGCAGCAAGTGTAGTATATGGTAGTGGTAGCAGCAGCAGCAGTAGTGGTAGCAGCAGCACAGCAGCAGTAGTGTAGCAGCAGCTGCAGCAGCAGTAGTGTACAGCAGCAGCAGTGAGCGTAGCAGCAGCAGCTAGCAGCAGCAGAAGTAGTGGTAGCAGCAGCAGGAGTAGTGTGGTACTGAAGTAAGTAGTGGTAACAGTATAGTAGTAGTGGTACAGCAGGAGTAGTAGTGGTAAGCAGCAGTAGTAGTAGTGGTAGTGCAGCAGTAGTAGTATGGTAGAAGCAGTAGTTATTAGGGTAGCAGCAACTAGTAGTAGTGGTACAGCAACAGTCTATAGTGGTAGCAGCAGCATAGTAGTGGTAGCAGCAGCATAGTAGTAGTGGTAGCAGGTGTACAGTGGTAGCATATGGTAGTATAGTAGTGTGGTACAGTAGTAGTGGTTAAGTTGGTATATGGGGTAGTAGTAGTAGTAGTAGAGTGGTAGTAGTATAGTAGTAGTAGTAGTGGTGGTAGTATAGTAGGGTAACAGCAGTATAGTAGTTAGTGGTAGCGAGCAGGCAGTAGTTGTGTAGCAGCAGCAGCAGTAGTATGGTAGCAGCAGCAGCAGTAGTAGTTTAGCGGGTAGCTAGTAGTTGTAGCGAGCAGCAGCAGTATATAGTGTGGAAGCAGAGCAGTTTGCAGTAGCTCAGTAGTAGCAGCAGCAGCAGTATAGTGGTAAGTAGTAGTAGTAGTGGAACGAACAGTAGTATACAGTAGTAGTGGTGGTGTTACAGCAGTAGTTAAGTAGCAGTAGTAGTGATGGTGGTAGCAGCAGTAGTAGCAGTACTATCAGTATTATTAGTATGTAGCAGTATAGCTCTTTATGAACTCTTGAGATGAAAACCTCATTCGATTGCTTTAAAAATTTCACTCATTGCCTGTGCACGGTCACTGGATCAATATTCGTGGGAAAGTGGCATACTCAGATGCCTGATTGTTCCCAATGCTGTTTGAATCGTCCCCTTCGTCTTGCCGTTAAACGGCTTGACGATGCTCCTGGAGAGCGAATCGTTGCCACAATTAAAAAATGTACATTAGTTGCACAAGGGTCATTTTACCTAATTTCTTAAGTTATTCTAGTGTTCGTTGGCAGATGTATATCTTTCCCCCTGGTCCAGAGGCTTATGCTGGCTAATTACTAATTAACATCTTCCACTCTTAATACGCCCTATATCTTTCACAAGGAAACGCCTCATTTAGTTAAGAGTCCCTTGATGGACGCTTTCTTATTCAAGCTTCTCTAATACATCCCCTTAGGCGGTCGGAAGCTCCCAACTTCCAGTTAAGCTCTTCCTGGAACTTGTTGGGTCTGTCCCTGACGTTCTGGGCTCCAAAGAAAGCAGTTCCTTATCTAAATCTTATCACCTCCTAATATTAATATCAGGATAAGCTCTTATTGTGCTACAATGACGTCTTCTGAGAAGGGTCCCCAGGATGGTCATATTAAAGCCCTGTGCAAGGAAGCCTTTATGCTTTACTGCAGTCTGAGTGTGCCCACTGTTTTTGGCTTTAACGTGGCTACTTTCAGCTTCTCCTATATTTTATTACCCAATTTGAGACGTAGCTTTGAGACCGTGGCTTAAGCCGATGGATTTGGCGCCGGTCCCCCAGTCGAGACCTAAGATCCAACGCAGGGTGTTTCAGGGTGGGGTTTCATGTGACATTTTAAGTACAATGGACGCACGTAATTCTCATAATTAGTTACGGCTGGTAAACATTAGGACTGTTTTTATATGACACCCATAAGTTTCACCCTCAGTAAAATAGGCGTACCTGGGTGGTAGCGTCGACTCTGTGTGGGTCCAGTGTGGGTCGCGGTGTGGGTCGCGGGACAATTGCTCTGCATGACAAGAGGGCTTTCCTATACGGTTGTAGGTCAATGATACAGTAATGGTCTGTATACCTTGTACAAACAAAATGTAAAAGAAGAGTATATTAATAGGTGTTTTATTAGTATAATCACGTCTTGTATTGTAGATTTTTGTTGACTTCGTTTATATGACTTGGTAGGACAACCTATTACTTGAAAGGATACGGGGTAGTAACGACAACCCCGCTCTTTCGGTCAATCTGTGTGGTCCGAGTGGTAAGTCAGAGGTCAACCTTGCCATAGGGTCAATAACTACCTCATTAAGATAAGCGGATTTTAAACCTGAGGGTCATCACCAAGGATAAATTAAAACCAAAGAAAGTCAATACGTCATAGAGTCCTGTCTTGGGGATTGCCATTGTGGCTCGTCAGTCCTATCCCCAAGGCTGAGACTTCACCAGTCCGAACTAACCACCCAGGAACATAATTACTGCTAGGTGAACATTATTATTATTATAATCATGGGGGAGCGCTAAACCCATAAAGATGAGACAGCGAGCAGAGGGGGATGGAAGGTTTCAGCTCAATTCAGGGAACTGGAGCACAGATCAATTCCTAGATCAAGAGCCCCGTCGCCAGCGTCAAGGATACCTCCCTTGAGGGACTAGGTGATCAGAACAGCAAGTATAGAGGAAACAAGCCCAATGTTTTTTCTACATATCTCGGCCAGAATTGAGCCAAAGGACACCACTGTAGTAAATCAAAGAGGTTGCATACCTTGCCAGGGGGGGGGGGGGGCCCCCGCAGTTGTTACATCACTCAGTCCGTCTCAGTTAGTAAACAACTGATGCAACGGAAAAAGTTATACGACACAAACTTGCGAAGGTAAATTTTCCGGCCGGCGTGTAATAACAACAACTCAGTTCACATCTCACTCACGGAGGTTCTCTCCGCTGGTTGATATTTTCTTCTATTGATAAGAGGGAAAGTTTTGCCTTTCCAGTTCCATGAACTTGTGAGTCGCATATTCCCAAGAGTCTTTCCCATTGCCAAGACGCCTGTTTCTTTTATGAATGGTTGATTGAGTAGTGTTTTTAAAGTAACAGGTAAATCAGGTTCTGTAATACCCCATGAGTGGTTTTCTGAAATTAAAACAGCTTCTCGGGCCCAGACCAGCAATGTGGAATGTATGCACCCTGTTTTCCCCAGCTACTGTATCGTTTCTTTGTTTAATGGATTATATTGTTCGTTCTTTCTACACACCGGCCATATCTAGCCCCTCCGAGGCGGGGGTGCCAAAAAAAGAAAAAACCAAAGTTTCTCCTTTTCAAAGTTAGTATTTTATTTGGAGAAGGGGGTACTATCCCCTTGGCTCCGCCAGGCATTTTAGTCCGCCTCTTACAACAGAGCGCATGTGTGGCCTAAGGAGGAATGAATTCTGTTCCACTTCCCCATGAGATAAGTGGAACTTGCTATTGAGCTTAAATAGCAACGCTCATCTTGCCATATAGGACAAGTGAAAATTTGGTTATGCAATAATTTCGTCAAAATCATTCTAAAAACTAACGAAAGAAAATATATTGATTGTGTTTGTTGTAGTATTAAATATGTAAAACCGTAATTAAAATATATTTAGTTGGGTAGGCTAAAAATAAATTGTCCTTGTTATGTACATTGGTAAGGTTAAGTTTTCTAAGATTCTTTTGGTCTAAAATTTAAAATTTTTTACATTAACATTAATGAAAAAAATATATCTTTAAACGTAAAAGAGAAATTTCTAATCGACTGAATTTTAAAATGAGTTCTTGCTAATTAACCAGTTTTACATATTCGGCACGACATATATATATATAATATATATATATAATATATATATAAATTATTAAATATATATATATAATATATATATATATATATATAAAGAGAGAGAGAGAGAGAGAGAGAGAGAGAGAGAGAAAGAGATTGAGATAGCATAGAAATATACATCTCGTCCTTCTTCTGCATATAACTAAATGAGAGAGACGGTGATCTTGATATTTTGGCAGAAATTGAAAAAGCATTTCAGAAAATCTTATTTTAATTCAATTCATCTGATAATTGCAACAGAAACAGCCTAACCTTAATTTTTTTTCTCACGGAGCAGTGACAAGAATGAGAAACCACTTTTGAGACTCCTGTGCCATAGTGAATTTTAGATACAAATTCCTTAAATGCTCGGTGTCTGTTGTAATAATATCTTTATTTACTACCATACATGTACATAGGTATACCAGTACATGCACAAGGTATACCAGTACATGTACAAGGTATACCAGTACATGTACAAGGTATACCAGTACATGTATAAGGTATACCAGTACATTTGTAGATGAATGGTTCAGAGAACCGACATGTTGATAAATTAGACACAGGTGCAACTCTTGGGTATCTTTATAGAGGGGGGAAAGAAAAAAAAAAAAAAAAAAAAAAAAGGGGGGAAAAAAGGAAGGGAAACGTTTCGCCCCACAGTGCTTCATCATTCCATACGTAGGAAAACTTGAAGAACAGGAGGAGAATGAGGTAATCAGTCCCTCAACCTTGAGTCGATGTGTTCAGTCCATCAATCTTGAGTAGAATACGATACCCAAGAGTTGCACCTGTGTCTAATTTATCATACCAGTACATGTACAAGGTATACCAGTACATGTACAAGGTATACCAGTACATGTACAAGGTATACCAGTTACATGTACAAGGGTATACCAGTACATGTACAATGGTAAAACCAGTAACAAGTACAGTAGACCAGTACAGTACAAGGAATACCAGTAACATCATGTACATGATATACCAGTACATGTATAAGGATACCAGTACATGTACCAGGTATACCAGTACATGTAAAAGGTATACCATACAGGTAAAAAAATTGGGGGGGGGGTTGTGGGGGGTAAAGCAAGGTATATAGGACATTGTATAAGGTATACCATGTACATGTACAAGGTATAATGTACAGGTATACCAGTACATGTACAAGGTATACCATTACAGTACAAGGTATACCAGTACAATTATAAGGTATACCATACATGTACAAGGTATACAGTACATTATAAGGTATACCAGACATGTACAAGTATACCAGTAACATGTATAAGGTATACCAGTACTCTACAAGTATACCAGTACATATAAGGGCATACCATACATGTATAAGGTATACCATGTAACATGTACAAGGTATACCAGTACATGTATAGGTTTACCAGTACATGACAAGGTATACCAGTACCATGTAACAAGTATACCATACATGTACAAGGTATACCATTACATGTATAAGAATATTACCAATACATGTATCAAGGATACCGTACATGTATAAGGGTATACAAGTACATGTATAAGGATACCAGTACATTTATCAAGGTATACATGTACAATGTAGTACCAGTACATTTACAAGGTATACCATACAATGTACAAGTATACGGTGGAGTACATGTACAAGGTATTCCCAGTACATTACAAGATAAACCAGAACATGTATAATGTATACCAGTACAGGTACAAGGTATACCAGTACATGTACAAGGTATACCAGTACATGTACAATGATATCATCATTTATACGGTATACCAGTACATGTACAAGGTATAATGTACAAAGGTATACCAGACATGCTACAAGTATACCATACATGTTACAAGTTAATACCAGTACATGTACAATGTAATACCAGTACATGTATAAGGTATACCCAGTACATGTACAAGGTATACCAGTACGTGATAAGGTATACCACTTACATGTATAAGTAATACCATAACAGTACAAGGTATACATGAACAATGTTACCATTATCATTCTAAGGTATACATACATTACAAGGTATACCAGTACATTGTATAAGGTATACCAGAACATCAAGGAATAACCAGTACATGTACCAGTATACATGTACAGGTATACCAGTAACATGTATCCAGGTATACCATACATGTACAAGGTATACCAGTACAAGTACAAGGGTATACCAGTACGATGTACAAGGTATACATACATGTAGCAAGATATACCAGTACATTATAAGGAATACCAGTACATGACCAGGTAATACAGTACATTTCCAAGGTATACCAGTACATGAAACAAGTATATCAGGACATGTTATAGGTATACCAGTACATGTACCAGAGGTAAACATTACAAAGGTATACCAGTACATGTACAAGGAATACTCAGTACATGTACAAGTTATACCAGACATGTATAAGGTATACCAGGACATTAACAAGGTATAACCAGTACATGTAAAAGGTATACCAGTACATGACCTAGGTAACCAGTACATGTATAAGGGTAACCATACATGTACCAAGGTATACCAGTACATTGTATAAGGTATAACCAGTACAAGTATAAGGTATACCAAGTAACATGTACAAGGTAATACCAGTTACATGTATAAGGTATACCATACATGTACATGTAACCAGTACATGAAAAGGTATACCAGTACCTGTATCAAGGTATACCAGTACATGTATAAGATATACCAATACCTGTACAAGGAATACCAGTACATGAATAAGTATACCAAGTACAAGTATAAGGTAAACCACGTACATGTACAAGTGAAATACATGTACAAGGTATACCAGTACATGTACAAGTATACCAGTACAAGTACAAGGTATACCAGTACATGTCCAAAAGTAACCATTACATGTACAAGATATACCAGTACCTGTATAAGGGATACCAGTACATGGACAAGGTATACTAGTACATGTACAAGGTATACAGTACATTGTACAACGATGTATATCAGGACATGTAAGAGTATACCAGTGACATGTACAAGGTATACAATGTACAAGGTAAACCAGTACTGTACAAGGTATACCCAGTACATGTACAAGGTATACCATACATGTACAAGGTATACCAGTCCAATAATAAGGTATACCATTACATGTAGCAAGTAATACCATACATGTAATAAGGTATACCACAACATTTATAAGGTATACCAGTACATTTACACGTATACATGTACAAGGTATAACCAGTACATGTTCTAGAATCCAGTAATTACAAGGTATACCAGTACATGTAATAATGTATAAACCAGTACATGTACACGGTATACCAGTAACATGAATAAGGTATACCAGTAACATGTAGAAGGTATACCATACATGAACAAGGTATACCATTACATGTATAAGGTATACCAGTACATGTACAAGGTATACCAGTACATGTACAAGGAATACCAGTACATGTACAAGGTATACCAGTACATGTATAAGATAATACCAATACATGTACAAGGTATACCAGTACATGTATAAGTGTATACCTAGTACATGTAATAAGGTGATGCCAGTACATTACAAGGTATACATTGTACAAGGGTATACCCGTACATGTACAAGGAATACAGTACATTTACACGATATACCATACATGGTACTAAGAATACCATACATGTACAAATATACCGAAGTACTGTATAAGGTAATACCAGTACATGTACAAGTATACCAGTAAATGTTCAAGGTATACCAGTACATGTACAAGGTATATCAGACATGTATAAGGTATACCATACATGTACAAGTTAAACATGTAGCAAGGTATACCAGTACATGTACAAGGTATACCAGTACATGTACAAGGTTACCAGTACTGTACAAGGATACCAGTACAATGTATAAGAAAACCAGTACATGTACAAGTATACCATTACATGTATATAGTTGATACCACTACAAGTTATAAGGTATACCATTACATATAACAAGGTATACATTACCACGGTATACCAGTACATGTATAAGGTAATACCATATACATGTACAAGGTATACCCAGTACATTATAAGGATACCAGTACATGTACAAGGTATACCATTACATGTACACGGATAAACCAGTACATTATACAAGATATCCATAACATGTACAAGATATACCAGTACATGACAATGTATACCAGTACACGTACAAGTATACCAGTACATGTACAATTATACCAGTACATGTACAAATATATCAGTACATGTATAAGGTATACCAGTACAGTGTACAGAGGTATACCAGTTACATGTGACAAGGTATAATACCATACAAGTATCAAGGTATATCAGGACATGTATCAAGGAATACATGTACAAGGAAATACCTGGTACAAGTAATACCAGTACATGTCCAAGAATACCAGTACATGAACAAGGTATACCAGTACATGTATATGGTATAACCAGTAACATGTGGTTACAAGTCTACCAGTAACATGTACAAGGTAATACAGAACATGTACAAGGTAACCAGTACATGTATAAGGTAATCCATACAAGTACAAGGTTACCAGTACAGCATAAGTATACCACTCATTAATAGGTATATCCAGTAACATGTACAAGGTAACATGAACCAAGGTAACCAGTAAAGTATAATATACCAGTACATTACAAGGTATACCAGTACATGTTAAAAGTATGACCAGTACATGTACAAGTGTATACCAGGTAACATGTATCAAGGTATACCATAACATATACAGATATACCAGTACATGTCCAAAGATATACCAGTACAAGTACAAGTATACCAAGTACATGTACAAGTATACCATTACATGTACAAGTAGCCCCAGTACATGTACAAGATATATCAGTACATGTATAAGGTAATACCAGTACATGTACAATGTATACCATTACAAGTACCCAGGATACACAGTACATGTACAAGGTAATCAAGGACATGTCTAAGTATACCAGTAACATGTACAATGTATACATGTACAAGGTATACCAGTACATTACAAGGTATACCATACATGTATCAATTATACCAAAGTACATGTATTTGGTATACCATTACATGTAAAATGTATACCAGTACATGTATAAGGTATACCAGTACATATTTACAAGGTAAACCAGTACATGTATATAAGGTATACCAGTAACATGAATAAAGGTATACCAGTAACATGTAAAAGGTATATCAGTACATGTATAAGGTATACCAGTACAGTACAAGGTATACCAGTACATGTACAAGGTATACCATTACATGTACATAGGTATACCAGTACATTGTACAAGTATACCAGTCCATGTACAAGGTAAGACCATTACAATGTATACGGTATACCAGTAACATTAAAGGAATACCATTACATGTATAAGGTATTCCAGTACATGTATAAGGTATACCAGTACATGAATAAGTAATACAGTACATGTAGTAAGGTATACCAGTACATGTATAAGTTATACCATTACAATATAAGTAAACGCCAGTACATGTAAAAGGTATACAGACGCTAGTCGACATCAGTGACATACTACAATATAGAAAGCCGCTTGTTATGCTGAGCATTTCCCCAAATCATGTCAGATTGTCCCAGGATCGACCCACACCAGTCCACTAAACACTCCAGGCCCATTTTACTAATGGGTGAACATAGAAACCGGTGTAGGGCAACACGCCCGATATTTCCACTCCATCGTCGGGATCGAAACCGACCCTCACCGAGTAAGCGAGACATTTTAGCACCAGGCCACGCACTGCATTCTCATATGACAATTTTCCTACTTCGCTGGCCACTCTACCTAACATGTATAACAAAAGAGAATTTGGAATTTATACTCTACTGCTTAATCATATTTTTGTTTGCCAAAATAAAGCTTAATCAGTATTTTGTTTGCCAAAAATAAGAGACCTGCAGTTTTTCTTGGAATCGTGTATCGGTGGGTAATTGTTTTTTCTGTGAGGAAGTTGAAAGATTATCACTCAGGGGAATTCGTTATTGCTCTAATGAAAGATGAAATAGGGACTTCTCTCTCCTGGGTGGAATACCTAGGAGGTTTTTTCGGGGGTCACGCCCCCGTGGCATAACCAGGCGCATTGCCACACAAAAGTGCAACATTTTTTTTTAAGTTCTACTCAAAATTATTAGTTTCGCAAATTTTTATTTGTACTTTATCTACGTAACTTTCATCTTGATGTATAATTAGCCATTATTTTAACTTTGTTCATTATGCAGCTATTACAATGAGCAAGAATTATTTAAAGGAAATTCATTCAAAATATGACCACCAGTTTTTATGTGGGTGTACATTGCTTGGATCACCACATACCGCATAACGTAATATGATTCACTAACCTTTCCTTCATTTGTGTTAATCAAATTTTACACTATATGCATAATAAATGGATCACCCCACTCTTAGTGTATACATAGATTAACATGGTCACCAGTCCTTACCTGTATACCATAGTAGGTATTTTATCAACACACACTACACACGGCTAATATACATATTTAATATGAATCACCAATTGTTCCTGTATATTCATAGCTGTGTGTTACCAGTATATATAGTTATACTATATGAGTCACCACTCTATGTATATGGATAGCTAAAATTACCTCCATGCACTGTTAATGAGTCACCAATCAACCTGTGTACATAACTCTTACAGGTCACCAATCTTACCTGTCCTGGTTAATATGCGTCACTAATTTAAATCGAATACATTACTTTATGGGTCACCTAACTTATCTTTATTTATTGCTACTGTGAGACTCAATTCCAAATTATAATAATTTTTTATTACTAGATATTTCTTATTGTGTAAAGTAACTTCTTGTTTTTGACTTTGGTAAAGTAATTATTCATTGCATAATTACTAGGTAAGCGATCCATCTTTGCTAACATGCTGCACATGATCAATATTAATTAGAACCCGGCGTCATATACAAGCTAATTAAGATGACGTGGGTTTCCCGGCAGACGGAAGCTGAGCATCGTAGCGGAGAGCGTGAGGGAGTGGGATGATTGGCATCTTGACGATCTCCTCAGCACACTCATCACTCAGCTGGGTGAGTTAACATCAAGTATCACTTCCTCAGCTGACCACTGTCACCCTTACCCATCCCTTGTTTTCTCGAACTTATCAAAATATCACCTTTAGTTATGAGAATACTCACCATACAGAGGTTTATATTGGGAGAGTGTTTAATCTTGTATTTTTAAGATCGCCTGTTTGCGATTGTTGTGTTGTGTGTGTGTATATAAAATATATATATATATATTATATATATTTTATAATAATATATATATTATATTTTATATTTTATATATATATAATTATGTCGTGCCGAATATGTAAAACGGTCAATTAGCAAGAACTCATTTAAAATTAAGTCTTTCTGAATTTTCTCTTATACGTTTAAAGATATATTTTTCATTAATTGTTAATGTAAAAAAAAATTTAAATTTTGCACCAAAAGAATCTTAGAAAACTTTCCTAACCTTATTATAACAAGAACAATTTATTTTAGCCTAACCCAACTAAATATATTTTAGATTTGTTTACAGTAATTTAATACTAAACAAACACAGTGAAATATATTTTTTTCTTTAGGTTCAGAATGATTTTGGCGAAATTATTGCATAAAAAATTTTTCACTTGTTTATATGGCAAGATGATCGTTTGCTATTTAAGCCAAAATCGCAATTTTCTGCCTATTCGGCACGACATACATACATACATATATATGATATATTATGTATAAATATATATATATATATATATATATATATATATATATATATATATATATATATATATATATATATATATTATATTATATATATATATATATTTATAAAATATGCCAAACAGGAGAAAAAATATTATTTTGTCTCTACGTCCACACCCAGGACTCGAACCTGCAAACTCTGTATCAAATCCACAGTGAAATAACTTTGTAAACAAGCCTGGTGCCAGGGTATGGGGAAAAATCGCTAGCTTCGGCTAGGCGCCATACTTCCCTGAGGTCTGGCTCCGTGGTAAAGTACTGTAGACTCTGATACAGAGTTTGCAGGTTCAAGTCCTTCTATAGACATAGAGGCAATATGTATATATTTTTCCAGCGAGCCGGGAGATCCCACCGAGGCAAACTGATCTAAAAAGCAAAACGAAAGTTTTCTTTTAAATTTAGTAAAGTATACAGGAGAAGAGGTTACTAGCCCCCTTTCTCCCGGCATTTTAGTCTCCTCTTACGACACACATGACTTACAAGGGAAGAATTTCTTTATGCTTCCTCATGGAGTGAATAACATTAGATCCTCTTTTAAAAAGGCTAATTTCTTTACACATTTCTCGACATCAGTTTATTGGGCGCTGCATAAAAAAATTTTCAACTGATGTTATATCCAAATTAGGTTAGGTTGAAATAGGCTAGATTAGGTTTTTAAAGGGCAAAGGCGGACCTTAATTTTGGGGCCTTGAAGCTCAAACTGTTGTGTGGGCGCCGTCGCATACTTACTTTAATTTGTTTTTTCTTTACTGCTGTACATGATACTTTAATAACCTTTAAATGTTTATTTAAACAATTACTTTTTTATTTACACGACGGCCGTCTCCCACCAAGGCAGGGTGGCCCGAAAAAGAAAACTTTCACCGTCATTCACTCCTTAAGAGTGCAGTCACTGTACTTCCCACCTCCAGGGAAACAAGTCCAGCTACTGGTTTCTCCGAATTCCTTCATGTTACTTTGCTCACACTCCACAGCACGTCCCAAACCCTAAAACCATTTGTCTATATTATCTCCTATCTAACATGGGTCATGCCCTGCTTTCTAGAAGTTTAAGCCCCTCTCATACAAAACCTCCTTTAACCCCCTCCCTCCATCATTCCTAGGTCGACTCGTACCCCACCTTTCATCCAGTACAGATTTAAAACACTCTCGAAGTCTTCTTTTTTCGTTCCATCCTCTCTACATGTCCAAACCACCTCAACAACCCCTCCTCAGCCCTCTGGAAAAATAGTTTTGGTAACCCCGCACCTTCTCCTAATTTTCAAACTACGAATTTTCTGCATTATATTCACACCACACATTGCCCTCAGACATGACATCTCCACTGCCTCCAGCCTTCTCCTTGTTGCAACATTCACCACCCATGCTTCACCCCAAATACATGTATATACATTCAACTCGTTGCTTCCTGGACAAAGTTCTTTGTCCCCACAGACTCCTAATTTGTACCAACTCCCTTTTTCCATTTCATAAATCACTCATCCTTCATAGACACAATCTGCTGACACGTCCCACCCCTAAATATCTGAATACTTCATACCTCCTCATCTCTCTTTCTCCAATCGATACCCGTCTTTTGTTACCTAATATTTTATCCTCATTTCCTTATTCTTTCCATATTGACTTCTATTTTCTTCTGTTACACACCCTACCAAACTCGTCCACCAAACTCTGCAACTTCTCTTCAGAATCTCCCAAAAGCACAGTGTCATCAGCAAAGAGCAACTGTGACAACTCCCACTTTGTGTTTGATACTTTATCTTTTAAGTCCGCACCTCTTGCCAACACCCGAGCATTCATTTCTCTTACAACCCCAGCTGTAACTATATTGAACATCCACGGTGACATCACACATCCTTGTCTAAGGCCTACTTTTTTCTGTGAAATAATCTCCCTCTCTCCTACATACTCTAACTTGAGCCTCACTATCCTCGTAAAAGCTCTTCACTGCTTTCAGTAACCTACCTCCTATTCCGTACATTTGCAACATCTGCCACATTGCCCCCATATCCACCCTGTCATACGCCTTTTCCTAATCCATAAATGCCGAAAAATCCTTTTAACCCTTATCTATATACTGTTCACCTATATGTTTCACTGTAAACACTTGGTCTACACAACCCCTATCTTTCCTAAAGCCCCTGTTCATCTGCTGTCCTACTCTCCGTCTTATTCTTAATTCTTTCAGTAATAATTTTACCCTTCACTTTACCAGGTATACTCAACAGACTTACTCCCCTATAATTTTTGCACTTTCTTTTGTCCCCTTTGCCTTTATACAAAGGAACTATGCATGCTCTCTGCCAACCCGTAGGTACCTTACCCTCTTCCCTACATTTTTTAAAAAAAAGCACCAAGCACTCCAAAACTATATCCTCCCTTCTTTTAACTTTTTATCTTTATCCCATAAATCCCAGCTGCCTTACCCCCTTTTCTTTTTTCCCTACTGCCTCCGAATTCCCCCCACACTCAAACGGGCTCTTCCTCACCCTACAAGATGTTATTCCTCCTTTTGCCCTTTACCAAATAAAGCTTCTAAAATCTTCATCGCATTTAGAATTCCTTAAAATATTCCTTCCATTTTCCTTTTTACCTTAACCTCCATTTAAAAACTCTCCTTCCTTTTTTAACTATCAAATCCTTCTTTCCTGGGTTTCCCACTTATTATTTCACCCCAAAAAACTTTTTCTTATTTAAACAAAATTTTTTGATAACTCTCACCCACTATATTATTTTTATATATTATTTTTTATTATTTTAAAAATATATTATAATATATATATATATATATTATATATAAATATATAATTAATATATATAATGTGCTTAACTTTCGCAACAGGAGAAATTATTTACAAACATTGTCTCTACGTCACAGCAGGACTCAAAACCTGCAACTTGTATAAAGTCCACAGTACTTTACCACTGAGCTACCCCCAAGTAATATATATTCGGGGTTTTATCCACCCAAAAGTCAATATGGTGGAATGACCAAAACGCAAAAAAATATGAAAAAATAAGGGTTTCTTTTACGAAGTAAATGGGTGTATAAATCGGAAAGGGAAGGAGGAAAGGGTCGTCCTGGGAAAAGTAGGAGGGGAGGGTAAACAGGTTAAGGTGAGGGGTTTGGACATCCAACGGGTTTTTTGAGGTATTAGATAGGAGTAAGTGCGGGGTAAGTGATTTTTATCTGGAAATGCTGTTGGAGTGTAAGCAGCTAATATTTTGAAGGGATTCCGGAAACGTAATTTTGCCGAACTCTCCCGGAGGTGATGCGCGCTCTTTTGCTAAACGTGACTATGGGTTTTTTTTTTTTTCGGGTCACCCTGCCTGGGTGTGAGACGGCCGGTTGTTAAAAAAAAAAAATACATGTTATGCCCAACATAAAATTTCTCAGTAGAACCGCCTTTTAAAATCTAAAAAATTTTCGAGGTTTGACGTGTTTATATCATTTAAAAAAGTCAACAAAAACTAAATTCCTCAGCGAAATTAACATAGAGACCCCGCTTAACCTTTTATAAAGAACCTAACTTAAATTTGACTAAGCCTATTAAAATTTTAAATTGGTCAGGTAAATTTATTTAGCATTAAATATCATTTCTGGTGTACAATTCCCGCGTTATGTTTCTGTGTGTTTAAACTGTTTTTTTGGGTTTTTGGAAAACACCAACAAAATTTTCAAAAAACGTGTGACTTTGAAATGGGTTCTGAAAAGGGCTCCCCCCCATTTAGAGTAATAGTACAGTAGGTTTTTCTTAGTAGTTGATCATAGTTGTGTATCGATTAAGTTTTACGTAGTAGTAAATATCAAAAAGTAAATCAGTAGTATAGTATCATAGTAGTAGTAGTATCAGTAGTGTTGTATCAGTGTAGATAGTATCAGTAGTAGTAGCAATGAAACAATTAGGCAAGTATGTTTTTGTCAGCAAACTTTTTTCTGCACGAACTGGTTTAAATTTGTCGCTTCCCATCCATTTTCCACTGGGGGTTCTTGAGGAAAAATTTTGGTCTTTGCAATATTTTCAAATAATACGAAATTGAAATTGGGGAAATCTATTGCACTTTAGTGGATATTTAATGTAGAAATCTATGTGCAGAATGGAACAGGCTTTTTCCCCCCTTTCAATATCGTGAAAATATGGGCTTCCTAGAATCCTCCTCACCCCCACACCCTGGAATTTATAATTATTATTATACTATTATATATATATATTATTAATTTTAAATATATATATATATTTAATATAATTATATATATATATTGTCGTGCCGAATAGGCAGAACTTGCGATTTGGTTAAATAGCAACGCTCATCTTCCCTATATGGGACAAGCGAAAATTTGTGTATGAATAATTTCGCCAAAATCTTTTCTAACCTAAGAAAAAAATATATTTGATTATGTTTGTTTAGTTTTTAAATTTTTTAAAACAATCTAAAATATATTTATTGGGTTAGGCTAAAAAAAATTTTTCTTGTTATAATAAGGTTAGGTAATTTTCTAAGTTCCTTTTGGTGAAAAATTTTAAAATTTTTACATCAACATTAATGAAAAAAATATCTTTAAAGTAAAGAAAAAAATTTTTAAAGGACTTAATTTTAAATGAGTTCTTGCTAAATTTACCCTTTTTCATATTCGGCACGACATAATATTATATTATAAGGTCATTTGTGTTTTACTGCCCGTTTCAACTGGACGCCGACTTCGCGGTCGGGGTGGGCAATATCAGGTTTTGACCCAGTTTAAAGGGTTTGCGTTAAGAAGAGACGAGACTTAAGTTGCTAAAAGATCAACACAAAAACACGGAAATGAAGCAGCACTGTCTTCACGGCTGCAGTGTACTGCGCAGCAGGGGTTTTTTTTGGGAAGAAGAAGAAAAAACTTGAGTGGGTGGGGGTGGGTGAAGTTTTTAGCGACTGCTTGTGTGCTGGGTCGGGTGCCGTGTCCCCCCCTTTGTCCGCTGACCTCTTGGTCAAGGATTGGCTTAAGCCGTGAGACAATTGGGAAACCCGCCTCGCATAGGCCAGTAGGCCCGTTGCAGTGTTCCTTCTTTCTTATGGGTTTTTATCAGGGGGGTATCCTTTTCCCCTGGTGGTATTGAACCAAATAATGGGATGGGACTTGTTGTCGTTTTTCTATAATTTAAATTAAGATCCCTTTCATTTTATTTCGGCTGTTCTGTTCCTGGTTACCCATATGTAGATAAAACCAAACTATTGATATCCTTTGAAGTCATACTGATACCTAATAGGACTGGTGATAATATCTTTGACAGCCCGGGGGGGGGAAATTTATGGGGACATATTGGGCAATACATTTTAAGTCTGTAATAGTAAAAAGGGTTAATTTACCCCTGTGCTACGCCACACGGAACAAGACCTGTTGCCCCCACACTAGGGCGTACATCACCACCACTGGAAGACAGTGGTTAAGCCACTCCTCGGCCAGAGACAACACTGCCCTCAAATTTAAGAGTTTCCAAGGGTAGCAACCATTGTTGTACAATAATGGTGTACAATACCGATAATGTGAAGAATTACACATATGTGCAACATCAGGGTATCTTTGTAAATTTTCCATCATTCAGTGCCTTGATCAGTTCAATAAAAGGATCTAATGAGAAGATCATAAAAACATTTACAGAGGAAGAGGTTATCAGTCCCTCAACTTTGTAGGTCAAGATCATTGTAGTCTACGGTACTCCTCACCAACTCCAAGGCTAAGGGACTGATTATCTCATCTTTTGTATACATTTCTACAGTCTTCACATTACACCCTTGTATTGCATCCATAAAGCCAATGGATGGCGAAACGTCCACAAATGAAGGTCCCAGATGTTGCATAAGTGTGGAATTATTCTTCAGCTACACGTATACATCACCGAGTCAGTAACAGTTACCATCTGACTAATACTCGGATCAAAACATTCTTCCTGACAACTATATTATCACCACCTTCCTCTGTTTGACTTTATAAAGCTCACCTCTGAGGGTAAACTCTGTCTAATTAAGACTAACTCAGCTTTTTAAATTTTGAGCCAAAAAACCCCCTTTCTGAGGGGGTTTTGCAGGAGTCCCTTTATAAATCAAAAGCCAAACCCTTTTTATGCCCACCCGAATCGTCCCTGCCCCCCCCGGGGCTCTGAATAGGCAAATTAATTACTTTTCGAGGGAGAGGAAAAAATTTTACCCTCTTCACTCCAAAAAATTAAAAACATTCCGCTGGGAGCTCTGGCCAAGTTATTGGTTTTCAGTGGCCCCGACTCTCTCTGGTTTTTAAGACCCCTTTCTCTTTCGTTTTTTCCCCTTCCATGTTCAGGAGAAAAGCCAAAGAAAAAATTTCCCGGTTTTAAAATTTCCCCGGGCGTTGAAAACCCCTACTGGGTTTAAAGCTTCCCCCATAATATAAAAATTAATTCCCTACCACCCAAAGCGTTTTTTTAGTCCTGACCAAAAGGGAAAACAACTATGGAAAAAACTTTATTCGGGTAATAAACCCTTTTGGGTTAATAAAAAAACCCCGGGGGTAAAAACCATGATAAGCCTGAACGTCAAACCAATAAAGACTTTTTTTCCCAAATTTGGGGTCCTTAGTCTTTCGCAGGGTTTAACCCACAAATCGATTTAAAGCCCCCGGGACCAAATTTTCTGCTAGGTTTAAAAAGGGAAGGGCAGGGGTTTAAATTTTATTTTTGGGCCAAAAACTCTCTCCCTAACACTGGCACAATTTTTTTGAAAAGAAGCCCTTGGGCATTTTTATCCGCAGGTACCTTCCCCCCCTCCCTTTATTTTTTAACGCTGAAATCGTTGAGGGGGTCGTATGACTGTTGCTGGTTTGGGGTACCCTGAGAGATTATTACAGGGAGTTTTCCACTGGAAAAAAAAGATACCACATGTAGTGTAACCCCGGGGAAAAATTTTTCAAATTTTGTGTACCACTGGGGAGATAATTTCAGGTATGTTTCCCTGAGAGATTTAAACAGGGAAATGGGACCAATGAGAGATATTTAAAAGGGATTTTTCCACGAGAAAATGATACTACATGTTGGGGTACCAAAGGGTTTTTTACAGGTATGTACCACTGAGAGATATTACAGTTTGTGTACCATGAGGGAAAAAAATACTACTGTGTGTACCACGGAAATATTAAAGGTTTGGTTCCCCCCTAGAGATATTAAAGGTAGTGTTAACCCCTGGAGTTTACTCTAGGGAGTGTACCCTGAGAGATATTACAGGGAGTGTACCACTGAGATATTTTCAGGGTTTTTTACCACTGAGGATTTACAGGTATGTACCACTGGGGGATTTTTTACAGGGAGGGGAAACCCCTGAGAGATATCAAGGGAGGGGACCACAGAGATATTACAGGGAGGTTTTACCACTTAGGATTTTTTCAGGTAGTGTAACCTAGGATACTCCAGGTAGTGTTCCACTGAAAAGATACTCCCCGGTAGTGTAAACCCTTTAGGGGGATATTACAGGGGTGTATCCCCTGAGAAAATGATTTAAAAAAAAAGTAGTGAAACCCCTGAGAGATTTTTACAGGAATGTACCACTGGGGAGATACCTTTTGGAGTTTTTACCACTGAGAGATACCCAGGTAGGGATCACTGAGAAAATACTCCAAATAGTGAAACCCCGGGGAGATATTAAAAGGGAGTGTACCACAGAGATAAATTTAAGGGAGGGTTTAAGGGGAAAAATACTCCCGGGAGTGATCAATTGGGGAGATTTCTCCAGGTAGTGTAAAAACTGAGAGATATTAAAAGATATGTACCACTGAGAGATTTACGGGAGTGTATCACTGAGAGATTTCCCAGGGGATGTATTTACTGAGAGATAAACCCCGGTGTGTACCACTGAAGATAAATTTCAGGTTGTTTTTACCACGAGAGATACTTAGGTAGTGTACCCCGAGATATTACAGGGTAGTGTCCAAATGGAGATATTACGGTATGTATCACTTAAAAGATACTCCAGGGGATTGTACCCCTGAAGATAACCAGGGATTTTCCCCCTGAGAGATATTACAGGGAGTGTATCACTGGGGGAAAAAAGTCAAAAATGTAGTGAAACCCCTGAGAGATTTTAAAGGGAGGACCAAAGGGGAGATACTCAAAGGGAGTGTAAACCCCTGGGGGAAAATACTCCAGGGAGTGTAAATTTACTTTAGAGATTTTCTCCAGGGTGTAACCCCCCCCAGAGAAAATTACAGGTAAAATGTAACCACAAGATTACAGGTAGTTAAACACTGAGAGATACTCCCGGTTGTATAAATGAGAAGATACTCCAGGTATTTTTAACACTGAGAATATTTCAGATAGTTAACCCCCTGGGGAGAATTACAGGTGGTTTTCACTGGGGAAAATACTCCAGGGAGGGGTATCACTGAGAGATACCCCCGGGAGTGTACCCCCTGAGAGATATTTTAAAAGGGTTTTTAAACACTGAAAAAAATGATTAAAACCCTGTAGTGTACCAACCCGAGAGAATTACAGGTAGTTTTACCACTGAGGATCCCCCTAGGTAGTGTACCACTGAGAGGTTTCTCCCGTAGTGTACCAATGAAAAGTTTTCTCCAGGTTAGTGTTTCCACGGAAAATACTCCCGGTAGTGTTTCCACTGAGTGATACTCCAGGTTTGTGGGAACCTTTAGGGGATACTCCCGGGAGTGTACCACTTTTTAAAAAAAAAAATGATCCCCCGGTAGTGTACCCCAGAGTGATTCCCCCGGGAAGGGACCCAAGAGTGATTTCCCCCCCGGTTTGTTACCACTGAAAAAAGGGGATACCCAGGTTTGGTACCACTGGAAAGGGGGATACCCCAGGGTTTTAATTTTAAAGAAATTTGGGGAAAGTTATATCCTAATAGGGGTGAGGCCTGGTCCCCAGACCGGGGCCCCGGGGGGGGGTTGACCCCCGGAACTCTCTCCAGGAAAACTCCCGGGACCCTAGGGGGTTTTAAACCCCTTTCAAGATTTTTACACCAGGAAAAGTACCACAGGGGGATAAAAATAGGAATGTGAGAGTGATACCCAAGGTAAAGTACCCCCTGAGGAGTGATACCCCCGGGAGTGTACCACTGAAGAAAACCCTAGGTAGTGTAACCCTGAGAAATACCCCAGAAAGTGTACCACTGAGGGGATACCCCAGGAGTGTTTCCAATGAGAGAAACCCCAAAGGGAGTTTTACCCAGAGGTGAATTTTCTCCCCAGGGAGTGTACCACCCGAGAGAGTTTTATACCCCCCGGTAGTTTTTTCCACGGGGAGGTGGGTACCCGGTTTTGGGGACCCCTGGAGAGTGATACCCTAGGTAGTGTACCCTTTTTTGATTTATATGCATTCATTCACTTTCTATTTTGGGCCCTTTAAAAAAGCCCCGCTCTTCCCTTTCCGAAAAAAGACAAGCCCAAATTTGTGTATGCAATTTAAATTTTTCAAAATCTTTCTGAAAACCCAACAAAAAAAAATAATTAATTTGTTTTTTTTTTACAAAAATTTCCCGTAAATTATTTTAAAAATTTTTTTTTTTTTTGCTGGTTTAGGTTTTCACTAAGTTTGGGAAAAACGCATTAATGTTTGGGGGGTAAGACTGTTTAACCCTCCGGCTTTGTTTCTTTCACATTGTTTTTTAATTTCCCGTTTACATTGTTTTTTAAATTTTGGGAAATTTAAAGAAAGTTGTTGGTGACTAAGATTGTAAAAAATTTAAACAGGAAAGGGAAAAAAAAAGGGGGAAAAAATTTCTACAGAAAACTAAAAAATAACCTTTAAAAAAACTTAACCCAAAAATTAATTAAAAAAAGAAAAATTTAAAAAGTTAACTAAAACACAAGGGGGGACAATTTAAAAACTGTTTCCCTTTTGCTTCAAAAATTCTCTCTCTCTCTCTCTCCCCTCTCTCTCTTCCCCTCTCTTCCCCCTCTCCGCTCTTTTCTCTCCCCTTCCCCTCTCTCTCCTTTCCATTCACACACACAAAAACACACACAACCCCCCCTAAAATAGGGGAGGGACAAACACGAAGGGGCGGGACCAGGGGCTAAGACTCGACCCCTCAACCCCCAAATAGGGTGAGTACAAAAAAGGGGAGGGAAAACCCCGCAGGGTCGGGGTTTACAGGGGGCTGTGAAATAGACCCCTTGGGAAACCCCAACTTAAAAGGGCCGGGGTACACACCACTAGTTTTTTAAAACCCCAAAAAATAGAAAAGAAACCAAAAGTGTTAAAAAAAATAATTAACTGAACTTAGCAAAAATTTGTTTTTAGAATAAATGTTCGTCCCTTTAAAGAAAGAAAAACAATGGGGGGAAAATGTTTACAAAAATACTAAAAACCCAAGGGGGCCAAAAGCCCCGGGGAGACAACTTTCCCTTACAAAAAAAAGCAAAAAAACACTGAGAGAATATGGGTTTAGAAAATTTAAAATTTCAGTTAGCCCAAAACGGTTTTTGGGAAAAAATTTCCTCAACACTGGAAGAGGAATATATAATAACCCCGTGAAAAAAATGACTCTTTAAAACCTTTTGCAACAAGACTATTTCGAGCCCAAATTGGTTACATTTAAAAAGGTAAACCAAGAGCTAGAGCCACCCCCTTTTCTCAACAATACTCACAGGTAGTTTAACTAAAACCAAGTAAAAATTTATGTTTAAAATTTTTACAAAAGAAGTTAAAAATGTTGGTGAATTTCCGACAATGTTAAGGGTTAAAAACACCTTTTGGGGGGCCCCCTTTTCGACATATTGTGGCCAAAGTTTCGCTCTCCCCGGGTTTTTTCAAGTTAAAGGCTTTGACAAAGTTTCCCGGAGAAGGGGAAAAAAAATTTCCTCAGTAAAATTTTATTTGCTTTTGTCACCCCCTGTTTTCCCTTTTTCTTAAAAAGTAGTCTCTCAAACAGAATTTATTTCCCCCGCTTTAAGACATGGGCTAAAAACAGCTGTAGAAAACAAGAAATCATTACGGTCACAGCGGATAAGTTGGTAAAAAAAAAGGGTATGGGTGGGGTTAGAACCCATGGCAAGCGAGCCGCGAAACTCCTGGCCAGTGATTAAGCCACTGGGCCACTTGGACTGTTTGCAATTTTTGTTATTACCTTTTGTGGGGTTTTCAAGAACTAAAATTTTTTGACTTAAGAGCACACACTGCTTGACGTGGGAAGACAATGGAATGAATATTAGAACTAAGGAGTAAATGCTGAACCGAGCTATTGTTGATAGGTATATTTGAGAACTAGAGAGTAAATGCTGAACCAAGCTATTGTTGATAGGTATATTTGAGAACTAGAGGTAAATGTGAACCAAGCTATTGTTGTAGGTATATTTGGAAATAGGAGTAAATGCTGAACCAAGCTATTGTTGATAGATATATTTGAGAACTAGAGAGTAAATGCTGAACCAAGCTATTGTTGATAGGTATATTTGAGAACTAGAGAGTAAATGCTGAACCAAGCTATTGTTGATAGATATATTTGAGAACTAGAGAGTAAATGCTGAACCAAGCTATTGTTGATAGGTATATTTGAGAACTAGAGAGTAAATGCTGAAGCGAACTATTGTTGATAGGTATATTTGTTTCAAAACGTATCATGAGTATTATCAACTTGTCAGTATTGTATACCATTATATTCACAGTGAACTATTGTCAAATTATTAAGGCTTCAGTGTGAACTTAGGGACGACATGTAACTCATAAAGAGGCAACAGGCGTAGTCTAGGAGCTGCAAGTTAAACTTGTATACCATACTTGTATGGTATACAAGTATGGTACAAGTATGGTAACATCTGGGTGTCTTTATTGTAGACGTTAAGTCGTCATCCAGTGACTTCATCTATGCAAATTCATGGATATAATAGGAAGAATGCAGAGCTATGTACAAAAGCCGAGGTAATCATCCGCAAAGATTCATGCCTGTTCTTCAGACTCTTCAAGGCTGAGGGACTGTTTACCTCATCTTTTGTATATAGTTCTACTGTCTTCCCATTATGTCCTTGAATTTGTATTGATAAAGTCACTGGATGACGAAACGTCTATAACGAAAATACCAAGATGTTGCATATGTGGTTAATTCTTCAGCTTGTAAGGAGTGTTAGTAGAATCGACGCTAAACACTACATAGTCGTTGATCAGTCGATCTGAAAAGCCTATACATGTCCAACAGATTCTAAAATTCTTACATCACAGAAATTAAAAATAGCAGAGCCACAAGACCTGGAACTTAGTATTCACACAATAATTTATGCGGGTAAATACTTACGAACAGTATTTTGCTTTTTTCAATATGCTTTTATAGCTAAATTGCTTTTGTTACAGACGACCTTCAAACTGAAGGCTGGAAAGGCATAGCGAGTAAGTTCAATTA
This sequence comes from Cherax quadricarinatus, assembly GCF_026875155.1. Classification (NCBI taxonomy): domain Eukaryota; kingdom Metazoa; phylum Arthropoda; class Malacostraca; order Decapoda; family Parastacidae; genus Cherax; species Cherax quadricarinatus. The sequence continues at coordinate 10,346,678 of NC_069492.1, read as the reverse complement.
TGTTTTATTTCCACTTGTCACGAAAGGCTTCATTAATACTCCACTGTGTTTTAATCACTTAACAAATTTGCTAATTCTAACACAATAAACCATACCACGGGTGAGGTTTGAACCCGCGGTCAGGTGTCTCAAAACTCCAGACCGTCGCGTTAGCCACTAGGCCAGCTAGCGGGTTCAAACCCCACCCGTGGTATGGTTTGTTTGCAATCGTGTCATTACGATTTCGTGAGTCATACTAACACAATAACATCTACTCACTTAGAATTTAAGAGTTGAAATAACCAGCAAGCATGTGAGAGCATTTATGGTAGGAATGAATGACAAGGAGTGACCTTCAAAATTCATGTGCTGTGGAATTTGATCACATATTTGAGGAATTAAAAAAAAATGGTTTAGAAAGACACGCGAGCAAACACTAAGACATATTTATTAGACAACGTTTCTGTTCTTGGACCTTAATCACTTCTAACAGAGACGGTATGCTAGAAGTGATCAATATCCCAGAACCGAAAGATTTTCTTTATATCCTAGTGTTTGTTTACGTGTCTTTATAAACCAGTTTGTCGGTATCTATTACCATTCAGAAAAATAAACCTCTCAGAGGTTTCAAGATGGGACGTGCTATGGCTGCGCTTTGTATGGAGGGATGATGCAGATTGCTGGGTCATGATTGCAGCCTCGTGTTTGAATCATTCTTGGGTGAGAGCTAAGACGCAATTGTTTTTAAACGAGTTTATTGTTTATCCGGTTAGGAAAGAAGGGAACAGTTGCAGAGCAAACGCTTATGGTAACAAAGTTTGGCTTTATGTAAAGTTTTATTAAGGTATTGACCTGTTAAAGCTTGATCTGGACCAGAGAGCTTTCCTTATTTCTGGCAATTCGCCTTTGTTTCTATTTTATGCTGAGCAAGACACATGTGCAGCAGTTGGGTACCTTTATTGTTGAAACGTTTCGCCTTTTCTGTAGGCTTCTTCAGTCAGATACAGAGAATGGACTGAGGGCAGCAGAAGTGACGAGGTACAGATTATGTAATCAGTCCATTAATCTTGTATGAATAGTTTGAGGCTGTCAGTCCCTCAGCCTGAAGAAGAGTTCAGCTCCATAGTCTGGAATGAAACCCAACTGCTCTACATTGTCCTAGCCATCAACTTGTCGGCATTTTCTACCATTTTCGGTTCTCAGTTTATCTTGAGATGCAGATGGAATTGATCTAGTTGTAATCGCAAGCATATCCAACCCGGGAGGCCCACTCCCGAGTTGGAGTGGGCCTCTCGAGTGGCCAACATTACATGATACTCACATCCACTAAGCTTCACCATTTTAAAATCAATGGTCGCTCTTTTTCAAGCTTTGTTGTGAGCTGCCCATGGAATAACATTTTTTATATCAGTGGTTCCTCTTCAAGGGGGGCTCCTTGGCGCGGTGAAGAGGCTATCGGTCTGGGGAATTAGACCTTTCGGTTTTCTTCCTCAGACTGAACCTAATTACCTCTCAATTCTCTTCACCCCTTTCCATTTCCTCATCTCCCCATCCCTCCACTTTCCCTTTCCTGTTTCTGCCTCTGAGGTTTTTCCTTTAGGCTTTGTAGTTCCTAGACCTGAGAAGGGGCTTCCACGATACATCTCCTTCCGTTGAGGTCCTTGATGGTAATGTAATTTACTGTGGAATCTGGATCATTTAGAGATCCCGATCGCTCTCCGGTTTACCAGGGAGAGGGAAAGCTTTGGGTGTCTTTCAGGTGACGGGTGTATCTCTGTTTGTCGGATTCCAAGTGGTGGTGGTCGAAGGAGGTATGCTTTGTGGTGAGTTTCCGACCGCCCTCCCTTTTGTCCACCAAGGTGGCTCGGTAGATGTGAGGTTGCTGTCCCGGATTGCTGGTTTATTGGCTTGAAGGGTAGGGTATAGCACGGGTTCCATGCTGCATCTGCACTGCTGGCTTCGCTGACGTTGTCCTCTTGGGAATGGAAGGGGAGACTTGGGGTCCTTTTCCCTGGGAGATGCCCCACCACACTCCCCCTCTCTTATTTTTTCTTTTCCTTTTTTTCTTTGTTGTTTAAAAAACAAGACCTCATTCGACACCTACCAATCGCCCCTCTACTTCTCAGAAGTCCAAAAAATCCCCATTGCTCAAATCATCTTTGCCTCCTCCTTCCCTTCTTCCACTTCTGCATTTTACCTTTTCCAGTCTCTGTGCCTAATTCTTCCCCTCTCACTGGCTCTTACAAGTGTGGAGGTTCACCCTCCTCCTCATTCTGTGCCTTCCTCCCCTGTCCCCTCCCAAGTTTCTCCCTCTTCTGCCCCCTCTCAGGTTTCTGCCTCTTCTGACCCCACCCACACTTCTCCAGTTCCCTACATGCTTTCGTCCCCCCCTACTGTCCCAATCTTTACTCACCCTCCTCCTATCTCCAATATTGTCTCCCATACAATGTGTTTGAATTCAGAAACACTTGAAGCTATTTCAGAATATATTGCAGAGACTAAACCTTCAATGGACATTGATCCACCTCCTGTTCCTTCTCTTCCCTCTCCTCCATCTCCACAACTCCAGTCTTTGCAACGCTCCATTCCTTCGCTGCTTGAACGTTTTCCAATGCCACCGCACAATGACTTTTCTAACTCCTCTAATTCGTAGGTGCCCTTACCTGCCGATTCCTGGTACTTTCCTCGTTGCCAATCATGGCCTATTTACAGTGGAATATCCGCGGCCTCAGGGGTAATCAGGGTGAGCCTCAGATGTTGTTGCTCTCCCAGTTTTCCCCTGTTGGTGTTTGCTTACAAGAACCAAAATTACACTCGCCTGTTCCAACCCATCTCAGGCTATAATTTATTGTATTCTTTGGATCCTTTTTCTGATGGGACCTTTAATGAAAGTGCCCTTCTTCTTCTCACTGATATTCCGTACCGTCAGCTATTTGTTCATACCTCGCTGCATTACACTGCAGCCCGTATCCACTTGAATAAGTGGTTTACAATATGTTCTTTGTATCTCTCCTTCTCGGGCAATATCTATCCCAGATTTTGCCTTTGTTTCATCCTGTTACTTGGCGATTTTAATGCCCACCATTTCCTCTGGGGGGGTCTCACTGTTATTCCCGTGACATTCAGTTGGAGGCTTTTCTCGCTTCTCACCCCCTCCATGTTTTAAATACTGGTACTCCCACCCATTTTGATCCTCGTACTCATACTCTCTCTTGCATCGATCTCTCGGTCTGCTCTCCCTCCACTGCACTAGACTTCACCTGGTCTGTTCTCCAGGACTTAAATGACAGCGATCATTTTCCAATCATTCTTACTTCTCCTTCATATTCACCACCTCTTCATAGCCCACGCTGGCAATTTGATCGGGCAAATTGGGACCTTTACTCACAACTAACTGCTTTAAGTGAGGTTCCTTCATCATCCTCCACTGATGAGCTTTTACACCTCTTCTCGACGTCAGTTTTAACTGCAGCTTCTCATTCTATACCCCATACCTCAGGCAGGCATTCTCAGAAGTGCGTGCCTTGGTGGTCTCCTGATTATGCTCGGGCAGTACGTTAGAAACGCGCTGCGTGGGGCAGGTACCGGTACAATAGAACCACAGAGAGACTTGATTTTAAGCAGAAGCGAGCTGTTGCTCGCCGTGTCATTCGTGATGCTAAACGCACTTACTGGCGAGATTGTTTCCACCATCACCTCGGCTTCCTCTATGAGTGCAGTCTGGAAAAAAAAACCTCCTGTGACCAGGAGGCCTGGTCACAGACCGGGCCGCGGGGGCGTTGACCCCCGGAACTCTCTCCAGGTAAACTCCAGGTAAACTGGGTGGTAAATACTCTCTTGACCCAGCTCCTGTTCTGCAGGTTGCCGGTGTTGCTATAGCAAACCCTCTTGACGTTGCCATTGAAATTGGTAATCATGTGGTCCGTATTTCTCAGGGGCTCCATCTATGCCCCTCTTTTTTTCCCCGAAGTCTGCCAGAGAGTTAGCACTCTTAGAATTTTCTTCTTTCAAAAGAAGAATCTTATAATGTGCCTTTTACACTTCCAGAACTGGAGGCGACAATCTCAGCCTGCCGATCATCGGCAGCTGGACCTGAGGGCATTCATATTCGGATGTTACAACATTTACATCAGTCAGCCCTACAATCCTCTTACAACTCTTCAATTTTATTTGGTCACAAGGAATTCTTCCCCAGCTGTGGAAATCCGCCATTTTTCTCCCTTTCCGCAAACCGGGTACTACGGGACATGATGCCTCCCACTATCGTCCCATTGCTCTTACTAGTGCAGTTTGCAAACTGATGGAACGTCTGGTAAACCGACGTTTAATGTGGTATCTAGAGAGACAACAGTCTCTCCACTAGTCAATATGGCTTTCGTAAGGGCCGTTCTACCATAGACCCCTTATTACGCTTGGATATGTATGTTCATAATGCCTTTGCAAATAACCACTCAGTTATTGCCATATTTTTTTATCTTGAGAAGGCATATGACACAACTTGGAGGCATATTATTTTGGCCCAAGCCCACTCCTTAGGCCTCCCAGGCAATCTACTATCCTTCCTTAAGAACTTTTTAACTGACAGACACTTCCGTGTTCGAGTCAATGTGCTTTCCCCGGACTTTGTCCAAGCTGAAGGTGTCCCCCAGGGATGTGTTCTGAGCACAACACTTTTTCTCCTTGCTATAAATGATTTGGCCTCTCTTCTTCCATCCAATATTTGGTCATGACTCTATGCTGATGACTTCGCTATTGCTTGTGCAGGCGCTGACTGTCACCTCATTAGTTTCTCTCCAGCATGCGGTCGACCGTGTTTCCAATTGGGCCACCATGCATGGGTTTAAATTTTCCAGTACTAAAACTCGCCAAATTACTTTCACTAGACGCTCTGTCATCTCCGATCATCCTTTGTAGCTCTATGGCTCACGTATCCCTGAACGTGATACAGTCAGGTTTCTAGGCCTCCTCTTTCACCGTAGGTTATCCTGGAAACCTCACATTACCTCTCTGAAAGCAACTTGTCACAGCCGGCTGAACCGTCTTAAAACCCTTGCTCTTCTTTCATGGGGAGCTGATCCTCGAACTCTCCTTCGCCTACATTCAGCCCTCATTTTTCGAAACTCGATTATGGTGATAAGATCTATTCAGCGGCCTCTCCTGCTAATCTTTCTAGCCTTAATCCTATTCATCACCAGGGATTACGTTTATGCCATGGTGCTTTTTGCTCTTCCCTGCTGAAGCGAATATTCCACCCTTGTCTGATCGCCGTGATGGCCATTGCCTTCGCTACTATGTACGCTCTCATGATCTCCGTAATCCTTCCATATATAGAATAGTCACCAATGTTAGTAGACATTATTTGTTCGTCGCCCCTGTTTGCTCCGTCCCTTTTCTCTTAGCTTACATTTGCTCTTGTCTTCACTTCAGTTACCACCTTTCTATGTTCATTTAGCATCTCACTTTTCCCTGCCCTCCCTTGGGAAATTCCAGCTGTTCGAGTATGTTCTTTTTCACTCCCTTGCACGAAAGCCCACTGTCTACGGTAGCTTCCCTCTCTCTTTTTCTTGACCACTTCCGCTCTTATTCTCATGCCATCACCGTACACAGATGGCTCTAAGTCTTCTGATGGCGTCGGATTCGCGGCAGCGTTTCTGGACAGTGTCGTGCGAGGACATTTACTATCCTCGGCTAGCATATTTACAGCTGAATTGTATGCCATTCTTGCAGCACTTATCCGTATTGCATCTATGCCTTTGTCATCATTTGTGGTTGTCTCAGACTCCCTTAGTGCTTTACAGGCTATACAAAAATTTTATACACCTCACCCTCTAGTTCTCCCTATCCAACTTTGGCTACGCCGCATCATGTTGACGTACAGGGCAATGAACAGGCAGACACTTCTGCGCGGTCAGCAGTACATGACCTACCAGTTTCATATAGAGGTGTTCCATTCACGGACTATTTTGCTGTAATAGCTACCCACCTTCACACCCGTTGACAACGACGTTGGTCTAATCTGTTCGGTAACAAACTTCAGTCTATTAAGCCGAGTATAGGTTACTGGCCGTCTTCTTGTCACCTGTGTCGAGGTTGGGAGACTACTCTCTCCCGTCTTCGCATTGGCCACACTCGTCTTATTCATGGGTATCTCATGGAGAGGTGCCCTGCTCCTCTCTGTGAGAAGTGTCAAGTTCCAGTATCGGTTAGCCACATTCTGTTAGACTGCCGTCTCTATCAACGAGCATGCAGAATTAACCTCCAACGTCGTCTCCGCTCTACTACTCTCTTTACCTTCCCTTCTAGCTAATGGACCCTCCTTTAATCCTGACTCACTGACTTCTTGAGAACAGCAGATTTACTCCACAAACTCTGTTGATGATACCTTGAGCACTTCCCTCACCCCTTTCTACCTTAATCTCTTGCTACCCTCTACCCCTGCACTATCCACTGCCCCGCTATTCTCCGTAACCTACTAATCATCCCTCTCCCTTTTGCCACCTGATACCCTTGCAACCTTCCTGCCCTGCAGCTCTGTATAGCCCTTGTGGTTTAGCGCTTTTTTATTATAATAATAATCCACCTGGGCCCCTTCCTGTAGCAGTGCCCTCTGACGACCCTGCCTTGTTACAAGACCATTCTTCGGACCTTTCTACTGCCCCTGTATCTTCTGCGGGTGATATTTTGTCACACACTCCGGATGCAGAGGCTCGGCCTGACTCCTTTGACACCTCTAACCTCCGCAAGTCTTTGACTATGCGTCCGGCTTCTCTCCATATGGTGCCACTGTTTTTGGATTGCGTGCCCACCTCAACATAGACCACCTCCGCCCTGTATCTAAATGACCACGACCTTCTTCTGATGACATTATTTCGACTGACTCTCGCTCTACTCAGAAAAGATCAGCACGACAATCATTTCCTTTACGTATGACGCATTATAGAACGTACACATTGGATGAAGGTTTTCACTCTACAACCGACACCTTCAAAATATCTTTCTGATCATCGTATCAACAAGGCGCTCCGATGCCATGTTGGTCATAATAATCCCTTTACTGCTCTCAAGAGCAGTGCATGCATTATCACAGTACAGAATGCAAGCAATGCTCGCGATCTTTCTCTCCTTACAACCATAGATGCCATTCCAGTGACAACTGAAAAACATCACTCAATTCTTGCAGTGATACTGCAGTAACAGCCTAGTTGATCAGGCCCTGATCCATCGGGAGGCCTGGTCATGGACCGGGCCGCGGGGGCGTTGATCCCCGGAATAACCTCCAGGTAACCTCCAGGTATCCAGTCACAGTACCTTGATCTTTACCTCTTACTTGTTCTGTTGCAAGTGTGGAGGTGCATCCTCCCCCTCATACAGTACCTTCCTCTCCTGTCCCCTCCCAAGCTACCTATAACCTCTCGCTTCCCCAAGTTGGTAAATTCCGTCGTCGCCCCGATCTTTACTCACCCTCCTTCTATCTCCAATATCGTCCCACATACAACTTCCTTGTCCTCTGAAACAACTGAAGCTATCTCTAACTACATTGCGGAGACTAAACCATTGATGGGCACCGATCCACCTCCTGTCGCTTCTCTTCACTTTTTTTTTTCCACGAGGGTTTGACAAGGTTAAAGATCCCTAGCTTTATTGACAAGCTAAGAGCTGTTACCTACATCAGCTCATTTGAAAGCATTTTTATTGTTATGAGACATACAAGTAGGGAACAGGATGAAGTTGGAGCCATCTGTGGGCCAGCATTTTCATTTGATCAACTATCTTGTTGACATCATTAGGCTGTACGAAAGTGTTCCATACTCGAGTCATCCTGAGTATATATGATCTCAGATGGAGTGATGTTCTGGAGAAGGGTACAGCCAGAGTGAAGTTGCTGCTATCTGCCCGTCTTGTGGCATAAAAGCTTGTTTCTTGCTGTCCTCGAAGTGGATCCAAGTGTGGTACTTCGACAATATTGGCCTTGTACATAACAGTAGGGCCACCCACATCCCTCCTATGTTGAAGGCTCTGCTGAAATGACAGATCTATCCAGGATGGGTCCAGGCGAGAGATGAGACGTCTTGCTCTGTTCTCTACTCTGTCAAGCAGTCGCAGATGAGAGCGGGGTGAGCAGGCAAACCAAGAAAGTGGAGCATACTCAAGGTGTGAGCGTACTTGTGCCTCGTACAGAATCTTGCAACCCCTACTGTCAAGTAGATGCGAGATACGGCGAAGTGCTGTAAGCTTCCGGGCTGCCTTGTTTGCAAGATTTACAACATGGTTCTTCATGGTTAGTTTGGAGTCAAATTTCACCCCAAGGATATCAACTTCTCCAGGTGCCAACCCCCCCCATTCATCCTTACTACTGCCCCAGCACTACCTCATGGTCCCTAGAGACGTCATCTTTGCGTTTTCTCAGGTGCAAATGTTACTTGCCATCCATTCCCCCAAGTGATATAGCTCTCAGTGGTGATGAGGTAGCTTAAGCAGCTGGCATTTCTTCTTTGGATAAGTGAAGTCAGTGTACAGTCTCTGCTATGCATGTGTTTCGGGATGAATGAAGAAGGTCGTTGAAGTAGCTTCCATAAAAATGGCCCCCGCACGCTTCCTTGTGGAACATTTTCCCCCAATGGATGTCTTGCTGATTCCTACCATTGAGAACTAAACTTAAGATCTACCATGAAGGTAATCACTGGGGAGAATACGTGAGCCTGCATTCCCATGCTTGAAGTTTTGTAAGGGGCCCCTGGTGCCCCCTTTGGTCGAAAGCGCCAGCAATGTCCAGTGCTCCACACAGCTGACTTTGGATTCATCCGGATGGTTGCCACTTTGTGGAGAGGTTTAACAAAGATCGCAGCAGAGAAAACCTTTCCCTGAAGCCAATTGGCGATCACAAAGTAGTAGTGAAGTCAAAAAACTCTGTCATTTGTCTTGAGTTTTTTGTTTAAGGATTTACCAGTGATTGGGCGGATGACAATGGTTGTAGTTGTGATTTTCTCCCCTCTTTTTTTGTGAACAGGGACTACATTTGCCCCTTTCCATGAGGGGCCATTTTTCACTGTACTAGGCAAATGCGAAAAAAGCGATTAGGGTGCTGTAGCGGGGCTGCACATCTTCTCAGCAATCTTGGGGTCAAAATTGTCTTTTGGGCCCCCAGCCTTTTCTTGGTCAAACGATTTAGAAGGAAATGCACCCTCCTGCCTTATTGTCACAAATGACAGTTTTGAAAATTTTGCAGCTAGCCAAGGAGGGTCCCTTGCTGGATCGGAAATTTTTATTTTGGAGCAAAGTGTTCAGCAAAGAGGTCCGCCTTTCTTGACTACTGTAGAGGTGGGCCCATCCTGTCGATTTTTAAAGGGGGAAAGAGTTCACAGAAGATAACCTTGTCTGCCTTGACCAGGGACCACCAGGTTTTTGGGGCCTACCCTACTGATGCTGTTTCTTTTTGGTCCCCCTCCAATTTAGAATGCCCCCATTTTGAACGTCACCCATATGTTCCCTGTGCAATTTCCTGTTATAGGTGGTAGGATGTTCTTTCCTTCGCCAGTTTGTACTTGCAGTAGCAGCTTCTCAACAACAAAAACCCAAAACCCAAAAGGCTTTTTTTTCTGTGGCTTCGTCGCATATTGCGGGGGGAATGTGTTCTTGTTGTAGATTAAGGATTTTCCCCGTGAAGGCTTTTCACTTGATGTCAACCCCCCTTTGGAGGGGGCATTCCAATCGTGGTGGCGAGTCAGAGCAAAGGGCTGGCCAATTACCTCTTTCCCATAGCCGTTGTGCGTGTGGACCCTCCCCGTTCGTTGGGATCTTATGTCTAAAAACAGCCTTTGGTCAGACGTCCAAATAGCCGAGGGGTTGAAAATGACTACCCTTCTGCCAATCACTCATACTGGGTCAAGGAGGACCCCAGATATGTGATAGGGAAATCAACAAAGTTTCCAATGAAAAAACACTGCAAGAAGGCTCAAAGTCCCTCTGTAAAAGGGTGCTGGTTGGGGTCACCAAAAATTATGATATCTTGACAGTTGTTTTGAGCAAAGGGGAGTAAATTTTTTCCCTTTAAAAAAAGTTGAGGGGGTCTCATTTTCCCACTGAGGTCTGTACATTGCACACTCAATCTGCACAATCCTTTCTTTGCAGCATTCCACTTTTTGTGCTTTTTCTTTTCCGCTGCCCACATGTGGACTTTTCTTATCCTTCTAGCCCCGTGATACCTTTACCTTAATTTGTATATCCATGTCTTGAAAATCAGGCCCTATTTAAGTAAATATCTGAGGCCCAGAATTAACCAGGGTGAGCTTCAGGTGTTGCTCCCCCAGTTTTCCCTGTTTGTGTTTAAAAAGAACCCGTTATGCTCCGCTTTATCCATCCCTCTCGGGCTGTTTTTTATATTTCATCAGATTTTTTTCCCCGTGGAACCTTTAATAAAAGTGCACTTTTAAAACCCCGGGAAAATTCCATACCTCAGCTCTTTGTTCATACTTTCTGCTTTATACTGCAGACCCTTTTGAATAATTGGTATACAATCGTTTCTTTGTATCTCTCCCCTTTCGAGCTTTATCTACGAGATGTTTTTCTTTTTCTGGTTTCCCCTTTCCGCCACCATTGGTTGCTTAGCAATTTTAATGCTCCCATTTCCGAGAAAAAAGGGGCCCCATGTCCCCCTCGCGGAATTATTGGGGCTTTTCTTTCTCTCCCCCTCCGTTTTTTAAATAAGGTACTCTCACCATTTTATCCCGTACAAATCTTTCTTCTGTCGTTTCCCAGTTTGCTCTTCCTCAATTGCACTAGACTTTACCTGGTCTTCTTCCGGTCTTGCGTGACACTATCATTTTCCCCATCATCCTTTCATTGTACTCCCACCTCCTCGCTGCCCCTGTGGAAAATTTGCCCAAGCAAATTGGGCCCTTTACTCTCGTCGAACTGTTTTTTGTGGGGACCCTATTCGTCTTCCATTGATGAATTTTTGATCTTTTCTCGCCCTCATTTTTTAACCGCATTTTAAACATTTATACCCAAACCTCGGGCAGGCTTTTTACAGTGGAGTCCCTTGGTTTTCCCCTGCCTGTGCTCTTTGTGGTACGTTTAAAACGCGCTGCGTGGGGCAGATATCGGTCAGCAGGATCACAGGCGCCTCGTTGTTTTAAGCGGACGGGGCAGCCCCCCGCCGTTAAACCCGGAAAAGCAAAAAGCACTTGTCCTTGGGCTTCCCTGTGAGTGCAGGTAGAAAAAAATACGGAAACTGAGTGGCAAATACACCCCCGACCCGGGTTCACTTTCGGGTTCCCAGTGCCGTATAGTAACCTCCTGACGTTGCCACCGACCTTGGTCGCATTTGCCCGTATCTCCCAGGGCTCCATATCGTCCCTCCTTTCTTTCCCCCAATCTGCCAGTGTGTCTGGCCCTTAAACTTTTTTTAGCGGGAAGAGATTCAATCTCCCTTTACATTTTTAAAATTAGTCAACACCTCGCTTGCTGATCATCGGCAGCGGGGGCCGGAGGTTCATATCTGTATGTCCAGCATTAATCCACCAGTCCTACTGTCCACTTACGTCTCACTCCCCCTTTTTGGTCGCAAGGATTCTGCTCCAGCTTGGATATTGCCTTTGTACAACCTTTTCCTAACCCAGGTATACTTGGGGATTATTCCCCCAAAAACGCCCCTTTGCTCTTCCCAGTGCAGTTTGAAAGGGCATTGGAACGGTAAGTAAAAGTTTGGTGTGCTATTTGAACGGAATAGTTCGCCCCTAGTCACAGACTTTCGTCACACCGTTCTACTATTAACCCCTTAAAACCATTTAATAATATTACGTAATGCCTTTTTCAATGACCACTCGGTTTCGTCCCTTAATAAATTTTGATACATAGTAGTATGCCTTTGTCAATGACCATCGGTTGTCTCCGTTAAACCATTTGATACAATTTTTACGTAATGCCCTTTTTCAATGACCACCGGTTGTGTCCTTAATCCCTTAGATACATATGTACGTAATGCCTTTGTCAATGACCACTCGGTTGTCGTCCGTTAATCCATTTAGATACATATGTACGTAATGCCTTTGTCAATGACCACTCGGTTGTCGTCCGTTAATCCATTTAGATACATATGTACGTAATGCCTTTGTCAATGACCACTCGGTTGTCGTCCGTTAATCCATTTAGATACATATGTACGTAATGCCTTTGTAGTGGGCCACTTGGGTTTTGGGCGTTAATCCCTTTGATACATTGTACTAATGCCCTTTTTTAATGACCCCTGGGTTTTCGTCCGTTAATCCCTTTTTGATAATTACGTAATCCTTTGAAATGACCACTTGGTTGTCGTCCGTTAATCCATTTAGAAAATATGTACGTAATGCCTTTTTCAATGCCACCGGGTTTTCGTCCGTTAAACCCTTTAGATACATATGTAGTAATGCCTTTGTCAATGACCAACTCGTTGTCGTCCCTTCCTGGATTTTGTTTTTTTCTTTTTTAAAACAAACAAATAACCCCACATAAGGGAAAGAAACTTCATTTAAGTTTCGGTCCGACTTGGCCATTAACTAATCCAATCGGGCCCAAAGTAGTCAAAAGCTCTTTTCCTTATGTGCAGTTATTTGTGTTTGTTCCATCACGGTATTGTACTTATTTGTTCTGTATATGTTCAAAAACTGTTATTGTTTTTCAGTTGCCATGTTTTTCTCTCTCTCCTCCTCTTTTCCCCTACTCCTCTCTCTCTTCCCCCTCTCTCTCTCTCTCTCTCTCTCTCTCCTTTCCTCTCTCTCTCCTCTCTTTCTCTCCTCTACTTTCTTTTCCTCTCCCCTTTTCCCTTTTCCTCCCCTTTTCTTTCTCTCTTTTTTTTCCTCTTCTTCCTTTTCTATCTCTCTCTCTCTCTTCCTCTCCTCTCTCCCTTTTTCTCTCTTTTCTTTCTCCTTTCTTCCCCTTTCTCTCTCTCCTTTTTCCTTCCTCTCTTTTCTCTCCTCCCCTCCTCCTTTCTCTCCTCCTCTCTCTCCTCCCCTCTCAAAATTCTCCTCTCTTCCCTCCTCTTTTCTCTCTTTTCCCCCTCTCCTCCCCCCCTCCCCACTTCCCCCCCCCCCCCTCCCTCCTCTCCTTCTTTCTCCTCTCTTTCCCCCTTTCCTCATCTCCTTCTCCCTCTCTCCCTTCTCCCTTCTCTTCTTCTCCTTTTTCTTCTTCCTCCCCCTCCTTTTTTTCCTCCCCCAATTCTCTTCCCCCTCCCTTTTCCCTTCTCCTTCCTTCCCCTTTCCCCCCCCTCCCTTTTACTTTTCCCACCTTCCCCACTTTCCCTTCCCCCTTCCCTTCTTTTCCCCCTTTCCCCCCCTTTTTTTTTCATGGAAAGGGAATTGATTTGGGTGGAAATTTAAAGAAAAAGTATTTAACAATTCCCGGCCAGGATGACCCATTTTGGCCCTCCCAGCCTCCTGGGGAAAAGCGATGTTTCCCCCTGCCCGGGTTCCTTACCCCCCCTGCCACAAAACGATTTAGCTTTCTCAAATTGGGGGAATTCGTTTTCATGGTTTAAAAAGTTATTTTCATTAAATTGAAAAATAAAAAAATATTTAATAACCGTTAAAATTAAAAATTGTATTTTTTTAAAAGGTGGACCCAGGCAGGGGACCCGAAAAAAAAAAAAAACTTTCATCAGTAACTCCATTATTCTTGCCAGAGGCGCACCTACACTGCAGCTAGAAAACTGCAGCATGTCTTCCCTCCTTCGGAGTGTAGGCACTTGATTTCCTACCTCCAGGAGTCAAGTCCGACTAACCGATCATATAAAAAGCTGTCTTCCCAGTGGTAGGGGAGGGTAACTCCAATTAATTGGATCTAAAGCCCATCAGCACCAAAATTCCCTTACTGAAGCAACGTGTACTTACAATACCTCCATTAGATATTAAGAATATTAATTACTAATTAACATTTATCAAGATTAATAAAAGTTTGTCCAGATGAAATTAAACTATAGATATAATTTTTAAAGAGGTGGACCGGTAAGCCGGCGGAAGACCTCCGTCAGATTACCAAAATCTCCAGTGGCGGCTCATCATCTGATTAAGACCCTCGTCAGGGAACGCTAGTCCTGTTTCCTGACAAACAATTCCTAATCTAACTGTTATAAATGAGTGGGTCCACTCATCTGTTTCCCAGCTATTAAATGACTATTAATGACTATCTAGAAATGTCCGACTAATAACCATTGATAAGTATAGAGTACTTGTTAGGTTAAGGGATATTAACTGCATGCTTCTTAAGGCTACAACTAACCTGTCTCCTGTTAACTGTGAAAAATCACTGTAACATGGATTAAAATAGTCAAAGTCACTGAAAGATGCGGTATTTATACTCTGGCAGAAATACAAATATTGGTATATATATATATATATATATATATATAAATATATATATATATATATATATATATATATATATATATATATATATATACATTATATATATATATACATTATATATATATATATATATATATATATATATATATATATATATATTATATAATATATATATATATATATATATATATATACATTATATATATATATTCAACTTCTTTCAACACACCGGCCGTATCCCACCGAGGCGGGGTGGCCCAAAAGGAAAAACGAAAGTTTCTCCTTTTACATTTAGTAATATATACAGGAGAAGAGGTTACTAGCCCTTGCTCCCG
>NC_069492.1:10287028-10329528 GCF_026875155.1 Cherax quadricarinatus | reverse complement strand
CCGGGGAACAACGAGTGACCAACGACGCCTCAGTCAACGCTCAGAGCACCGGGACTTACACCTATGCGTCTTTCCCGGGATAAATGAAATTTCCAAAATTGGGGGTCAGCAGTTTTCTTCTGCAAGGCTTTCCCCGGGGACTTTTTGTGTAACAAGGGCCCTGAGAATAACGCAGATTGGCTCGGGGACTTTTCCCGGTAAATTTTCCCCCCTTTGTGTTTTTAATTTTCCCCCCGATAAACCCTGGTTTTAAAATTTTTTAAAAAACCCGATAATAATATTATGTGTTTTTTTTTTCCCGTAAATCAGTGTTTTTAAAGGGCTCTTATATATTTCCCTCTTTGAATATATATTAATTACCCCAAAAATTTTTAATATATGGGTTGCTGCATACTTGGCTCACGTCCCCGGGGCCCCGGAGGAGGGTGGGGGAAATTCCCTCAACTTTGAACATTGTGGCCCTTGTTTTTCATGTTTTTGTTTTTTTCTGTAAATGAATTTTTTTTATTAATAAATGTTCACATAAAATAATAAACAAAAGGGGGGGTAGGAAAAGAAAATATTCAAACAGCTCCGGGGGAACCTTGAGTTTTCCCCCTGAGGGACGTTTATTTTTTTCTTCCCCTGAGGGTGAGGGGCCCCCCCGTCCAGCCATAGATGGTACTTTCCCTTTTAATTTTTAGTGGAAAAAAATTTTCGAAAACTTCTACAATGATCCTTCATGAACGTGGGTCAATGATCCTTCCCTGAACGGCAAAAATGATCCCCTTTAACTGTTTACAAAAGATCCTCAAGAACGTGTTACAATGGGTCCTTTCAGGGAACCCTGTTTTTAAAAAACCCTTTATGAAAAGTGGGTTTCAAAGGGTCCTCATTTAAAGTGTTACAATTATCCTTCCCTGAAACGTGTTAACAATTATTTCCCCCCCTGAACGGTTTCAAAGATCCCCATGAACGTTGGGTTTCAAAGATCCTTCATAACGGGGTTACAATGATTTCCATGAACGGTTACCAAAACCATCCCTGAACTGTTTACAATGATCCTTCATGAACGGTTACAATGATCCTTCATGAAAGGGTTTTCAAATTATCCTCATGAACGTGCTACAATGATCCTCAACCCTGTTACAATGATCCTTCAGAACTGTTGAAATTTTTGAAAATTTTTTTTAAATGGGGGGAAAAGGGTTAGCCATGATCCTCAGAACGTGTTTCCCAAAGATCCCATGAACGTTTTTACAAAGATCCTTCATGAACGTGTTACCAAAGAAACCTTCATGAACGTGTTAAAAATGATTTCCTCATGAACGGGAAAAATGATCCCAGAACGTGTTCAATGATCCCATGGGAAAGTGGGGTTTCAATTTATCCTCTTTAACGGTTACAATGATCCTTTATGAACGTGTTACAATGATCCTTTATGAACCCTTTTTACAAAAGAAAACCTGAAGGTGTTACAAAGATCCCTTTAAGAAAAGTGTTAAAAATGAATCTTCATGAACGTGTTACAATACCTTCATGAACGTTTTTAAAAATGATCCTTTTAAAGAAAGTGTTACAAAAGAACCTCATGAACGTGTTAACAAAGTCCTTCATGAAGGGGTTACAATGATCCTCATGAACGGTTTTTCAAAGAAACCCTTTATTTAAAAGTGTTAACAATGAACCCTCATGAACTGCTACAATTATCCTTCAGGGAACGGTTACAATGAACCTCATGAACGTTTTACAATGATCCTTCATGAAGTGGGTTTCAAATGTCCCATGAACGTGTTACAATGACCTCATGAACTTTTTACAATGGTTTCCCTTTATGAAGGGGGTTTTCAAGATCCTTCATGAACGAAATTTCAATGGAAAAACCTTCATGAACGTGTTAGCAATGATCCTTCAAGAACGTGTTACAAAGATCCCTTTATGAACGTGTTAAAAAGATCCTTCATGAACTTTTTACAATGATCCTCATGAACGTGTTTTCAATGATCCTTTTAAAGAACGGTTACAATGATCCCTTTAAAGAAACGTGTTCCCAAAGATCCTTCAAAGAAACCCTGTTTACAATGACCCATGAGGGGTGTTTACAATATCCTTATGAAACGTGTTACAATGAAACCCCATGAACGGGGTTTTTCAATGAAACCCATGAACGTGTTACAATTTATTTCCCTTTATGAACGTGGGTTAAAAATTCCTTCATGAACGTGTTTTCAATATCCCTTTATGAAGTGTTACAATTTACCTTCAAAAAACGTGTTACAACGATCCTTCCTGAACGTGTTACAATGATCCTCAAGAACGTGTTTTCAATTTTCCTCATGAACGTGTTTTCAATTAATCCCTTCATGAACGACTACAGTGGGGAAAAACCCCAGAACGTGGGTACAAGGGATCTTTAAGAAAGTGCCAAATGCATCTTTCATGAAACTTTATCAAAAGCATCCCTCTTTAACGGCTACAATGGCATTTCCCTTTAAGAACGTAAACAATGGGGATCTTTCATGAAAGTTCTACAATGCAACCCCCATGAAGTGTACAATATCCTCATAAAACGTGCTCAATGCATCCTCATGAAGGGCACAATGCATCCTAAAAAAAAGGCCCTAAAAGCATCCTCAGACGGCTACAATGATCCTCATGAACATGCACAATGCATCCCTCATGAACGGCTCAATGCCCTCATGAACGTGCTACAATGCATCCTCAGAAGGGGCTACAAGCACCTCATGAACATCTACAATGCATCCCCCTTAAACGTGCTAAATCTCCTCATGAAGTGCTACAATCATCCCTAAGGGCTACAATGCATCCTCATAAACGTGCTACAATGCACCTCATGAACGTGCTACAATGCATCCCCATGAACGTGCTAAATGCACCCTCAAAGTGCTAAAATGCATCCTCATGAACGGCTACAATGCATCTCATGAACGGTACAATGCTTCCTCATAAACGGGGTAAATCCCACCCCTCATGAACGCCTACAATGCCCCTCATGAACGTGTACAATGCTTTCCCATGAACTTTTAAAATGCATCCTCATAAACGTGCTACAAGCACCCCTCATGAACGGTACAATGCATCCCATAACGTGCTACAATGCATCAGAACGTCTACAATGCACCTCATAAACGTGCTAAAATGCATCCTCATGAACGTGCTAAATCATCCTCATGAACGTGTAAAATTTGCATCCTCATAAACGGCTACAATGCACCCCCCATGAACGTGCTACAATATCCCATGAACGGCTAAAATGCATCCTCATGAACGTGCTACAATGCATCCTCATGAACGTGCTACAATGCATCCTCATGAACGTGCTACAATGCATCCTCATGAACGTGCTACAATGCATCCTCATGAACGTGCTACAATGCATCCTCATAACGTGCTCAAGCTCCTCATGAACGTGCTCAATGCATCCTCATGAAGTGCCAATGCTCCTCATGAACGGTACAATGACCCCTCGAACTGTTTCAAGATCCTCATAAAACGGCTAAAATGCATCCTCAAAAACGTGCTACAAGCATCCCTGAACTGTACAATGCATCCTCAGAACGGCTACAATGCATCCTCATGAACGTGCTAAATGACCCTCATGAACGTGTACAATGCACCCTCAAAACGTGCTACAATGCCCCTCATGAACGGCACAATGCCCCCCAAAAACGTGCTAAATGCATCCCCATGAACGTGCACAATGATCCCCTGAAGTGTACAAGCACCCCTCATGAACGGAACAATGCATCTAAGAACTGCTACAATGCATCCTCATAACGTGCTACAATGCATCCTCATGAACGTGCTACAATGCTCCTCATAAATTGCTACAATGCACCCTCATGAACTGCTCAATGAACCTCATGAACGGCTACAATCCCCTTCTAAGGCTACAATGCATCCCTCATGAATGTCTACAATGCATCCTCATGAACGTCCCCTAAAAAGCACCCCATGAACGTGCTACAATGCACCTCATAAAAGGCACAATGAAAATCCTCATAAACGTCTACAATGACCCTCAGAACGTGCTACAATGCATCCTCATGAACGTGCTACAATGCATCCTCATGAACGTGCTACAATGCATCCCTCATGAACGTGCTACAATGCATCCTCATGAACGTGCTACAATGCATCCCTCAAAACTGCTAAAATCATCCTTCAGAACGTGCTACAATGCATCCTTCATGAACGTGTACAAGGCATCCCTCATAAAAGTGCACAATGCATCTTTCAAACGCGAGTTTAAACATGTACTTCATTTAATCCCAAACAACAAAAAAAAAATATATTTTTAAAAAATACAAATAAAAAGCATCAGAATTTTTTGAATATTTTTATTCCCAAAAAAAAACATACACAAACTTTTTCAAAAAAAAAAAAAAACATTTAATTAGAAATTGAAGACTGCTCTGAGAAATCTCAGTGTGTTTTGAGGAGGGGAGAGAGAGAGAGGAAGGGGGGGAGAGAGAGAGAAAAGAGAAGAGAGAGAGGGAAGGAAGAGAGAGAGGAGAGAGAGAAAAAGGGGAGGTAACTAACACACAGGAAAAAATCTTATCTTCTATTAAGGGAATTACCTTTCGTAAGATTCTAAGTTTTTTTATTAAACTCACTTTAACCTGACCCCAAAGGGTTTTTAATTTAAAAAGGGGCGTAAAATACCCTTTTTCTGTATAGCAGATCCCTCATTAAACCCAGTTCAGGACATGGATAAAACCGTCCTGCACCCCCGCGAGGCCTGGTCACGCCGGGGCCCGGGGGGGGTTGACCCCCCGGAAACCCCTTCCCGGGATGTAGGGCCTCACGCCCCTGATTTCCTTAAGTTTAGATTTTTTGGCAAAAATTTAAATGGAGGTCTTTAAATTTTGACAAGTTTTCATAATCCGGCATAAACACTATCCCTGTAACCTGGGTTTTTCGGGGTCAAAAGCCCCCGCAGTCCGGCCTGACCAGATTTATGGGGGACAAGGCCTCTCAACCCGGCCTTACTGTTGGCCTCACGCAAACCCACGTACGAGCCACAGCCCCGGCTGGCAGGTATTTACTTTGGTGCCCGTTTTAAACTCCCTCTTGAAGACAGCCAGTGGTTTGAAGACAGCCCGGGGTCTTTAAAACAGCCAGGGGTCTTGAAGACAGCCAGGGGTTTGAAGACGCCAGGGGGCTTGAAGACAGCCAGGGGTCTGAAAACAGCCAGGGGGTTGAAGACAGCCAGGGGTCTTGAAGATACCCAGGGGCCTTGAAAACCAGGGTCCTTGAAGATACCCCGGGGGCCTTTAAGTACCCAGGGTCTATGGTAATGCCTCTTAATCTTCCTTTTAAAAAAATTACTGAAATAAAATACTTGGTTTAGTGAGTTACTTTTCAAGCAACTGACAATAACAATAGTCCAGAAGCCTTTTTCCCTCACTCACAGAAAGATCAACTTTTACGACAGGTGAAAAAATTTATTTAATAAGACATCCCCCCGCCTAGGGACATAATATTAAGAAGCCGGGGTTTGTAGTCAAAGCTAATAGCATAATTACTTAAGTAAATATACCAATTATAAAACCAGTGAGACTGGATACTTACGTCTCAAAGTAATGATGGAGGAGGACGAAACTGTCCATTAATTAGACACTTTTGCAACACTTTTGGGAAACTTTCCTGGAAAACTTTTTGCCCAAACCCGTGCTTCCTCAGTCCACTATAGAGAAGAATGGTTGAAGATCAGAAAGGGCTTGAGGTAATCACTCCCTCAGCCTGGAGTCCATGTAATTAATCCATCAGTGGACTCCACAGTGAGGGAAATTACTCTTTACGAAAGCAAATGACTCCACTGAAAAGCAGGGCCGCCATGAGGCAACACAATAAGTGTCAGGGGGCCAAGACTGTTCAGCTGCCTCCCAGCATATTTGAAGAGGGTTACCAATAGACCCCTGGCTCTCTTCAAGAAGACGTTGGACAGGCATCTGAAGTCAGTACCTGATCAGCCGGGCTGTGTTCATCGGTCTGCGTACGGTCAGCAGTAACAGTCTGGTTGATCAGGCCCTGATCCACCGCGAGGTCTGATCATAGACCGTGCCGCAGGGGCGATGACCCCCGGAAAACCCTCCAGGTATACTCCAGGCATTCTTAGCAAACAGACAGCAATATAATACAGTGTATTATAATCGTACTAAAATGAATCATTCACAAAAGCACTACAGTGTATTATTCACTAACGTACTACAGTGAATTATTCATTTTCGTACTACAATGAATTATTCACGAACGTCGTTTTTCGTAACGTCGCACTGAGTCTTAGTGTGGAAAGGTGGAGATCTGCTATAAATCCAGCGAGATCTCAACTTGATTCTGAAGCCTTGGACGCGTTTTTGATGGTCTCTCAGTAACTTTCTGATGGTTTTGACATACGGAGACTTCTGAATATTTTCCAAAACGGTTTTCAAAAGTTTCGACTTGGTTTTAAAGGAGTGTAAATATTTTTGGAAATCGGTTCGCACGGGTATCAAAATTTTGATGAGGGCGTGTTAACAATTTTAAGTCATGGCTTGTTTCTAAAGTTTATTTTTGTGAAAGTTTTCTGGAAACACGTATATGACGATAAAACTCTGGAAACACGTATATGACGATAAAACTCTGGAAACACGTATATGACGATAAAACTTAACTTTATCATATTTCACGCAAACTTAAAGACACGCTTAGAGAAGAGACTTACTGGGCAATGTTTATCCAGTATGAAAGTTTATCCAGTCATACAGTATTCCACAGAAAAGTAAATCACTCTTGAGTTAAATCAACTCAAACCGTCCAAACGCAGATCCACCTTCACGCGCGCAGCGCTCCGACTTTTATTTCCTCCATTTAAAAGCATGTTAAAAAAAGAACGTAGTTACTTTTGGACGCTACACCGTGAACGAGCCCCACTTTGGCAGTTTAAAGGTTTAAGATTTTTTTTTTATAAAAAACATGTAATTTGTATTCATTAATATACTTATGTATTGAAGTGAAAAAAAATATTCACCAGAGAATATCTCGACGCAGGGTTTGGTCCACAACCATGCGCCAAACGAAAAATATCCACTTGTTTCTCTGTTGTTTTCGCCAGGGGGCACGAGTCTCACATACGATCAGGTGTTTGGTGGAAAAAACACCCCTTCATACTCCCCTTCAAGTACCAGCAGGTACTCGCCTCAAGTGAGCGAAAGAAAAGGCGATAATTTTGCTGTCTTCTTACTGTGTACCCGGGTTAGTTAGGTGTAGCTGACATGTTTTTTTGACTAGCTTGTATTAAGTACATTGAGCCTATTATACTAGTTTTTTTTATTTTGTCAGGATTTCATTTAGGGAGCTAAAAATCTAAAAATTGCTTATGAAAAAAAATATGGGCGCTGTTTATCTTGGGGTGTAAATCAAAGGCTCCTGTATATCAACGTTAAAATATCCGACAGTTTTGTAAAAAAAAACACTTTTCTGGGTTTTTGGACATTTACAAAATCCTTTGTGATGGTAAAAAAAAGTAAATGTTTGACGATTTCTGATCGGCGGGTAATGGTAATAAAAGCCCCTGATTTGTTTTTTTTTTTGTAAACACCGGACGTTACCCCCCGGGTCGTTGACCCAAACAAGGGGAAGCTTTCCCCATCACTCTTCTTTAGGGTTTTATAATGTATAGAAAAATACAAAATGATACTCCGCCCTGCAACTCCTTGTCATTCAGAGTTAAAAGGGATTTGAAATTCACATCCGGGGCTCATAAGAACAAAGGGGGAACATGCACAGACCTATGGCCCATAAAAGGGAAAAACTAAGAGACACGGGCAACAGTTAAAGATCTTTTTTCCCCAAATTTTCGCCTACACAGTAGGCTTCTTCATCGAGTACAGAAGTGAGCAAGCGTAGAGATGTAAAGACGATGTAATCATCCCATCACCCTTGAAGCAAAAAGGTAAAACAATACCGACAAGAAAAAATTTAAGACCATGTGCAACATCTGGGTATTTTATTGTAGACTTTTTTCGCCTCCAGGGGCTTTGTAAATAAAAATTCCGTGAAAGTTAAGAAAATGTGCACATCTGGATATCTTTATTGTAGTAGAACTTTCGCCACCGTGGCTTTATCAATACAGATTCTAGGACATAATGGGAAGACATAGAACTAATACAAAAGTTGAGGAAATCATCCCTCGGCTTGGGGTTTAGTGTTCACAGCTGGGCTAACCCCAAAGGCCGGGGGACTGATTACCTCTCTTTTGTATATAGTTCTACGCTTCCTATTAGCCCTAGAATCTGTTTTATAAAGCCCTGGATGGGAAACGTCTATACAAAAAAGATATCCAATGTTGCACAGGTCTTAATTTTTCATATTGTCGGTATTTTATACCTTTTTTGCACAACAAATTCCGTGACTATGCCCTCCCCCTGCACACGCCCCCTTTTTCTATCTGACTTAGTATAAAACGCCAGCTTTCTTGCCTGTGCTTCGAATCCCCACGACTACGGTGCTCTTCCCCCCCAACTCCAAGGCTGAGGGACTAAAATTTCCCATTTCTGTAGTAATTCTACTGTCTTCAAATTATTCCTGGTTTTATAATGATAAAGCCACTGGATGGCGAAAGCCCTACAATAAATACCCAGATGTTCCCCACATGTGATTAATTCAACCTTTTAAGACGTAGTTTAAAGGGTATGGACTGATTACATCGCCTTAAATCTCTACTCTCTTGCTTACTTTCTGTACTCTACAAAAAGAAGTGTCAGTGTTGGCAAAAAACTTTTCAAAATGAAGTGCCAAACGTTTTGGGTTTTTTAAAACCAACTGTCGGATTGTATACCTTTCGACAAGGCGTCGTACTTAAAACTCAAGTCCAGATAACCATTTATCTGAAAATTCTAAAACAGTTCATTTCTAACACAGCGCAAGTGTAAAATTGATAATTTTTTAAGCAACCCCGAAATTTGATAAGAAAATAACGTTTACAACATTGGGCCTTTTTCATTTATGCTTCTTCATATAATACGGGCAGCAGAAGCACTGAGATTAAATTAGATCAGTCACTCCAACACCTTCGAAACGAAGGTTTAGGGAAATGGACTATTTTTTTTTTTTTTGGGGGAAGGGACTGTTCATCGCCCTGTAGCTTCACTGTCTCATTTTTTTTCACTAAAGAAGTCTACTATTAGGCATACAACTTCGATATTTAATGGGGAAATGTTTCACCCCACATGGCTTCATCAGCCCTTTTAACAAAGATGGTCAAAAATGGGGATTTGGGGAAAGTCAGTCCTTCCCTGAGTCATATAACAGTCCATCAAGGATCAGGGAATTTTCACTACCTAACCTATATACATGACCTACTTCCAGTGGTTTTTCCCCCTGTGATACGCCTATGATGCCCCCCTCGCCTGCTACAGTATTAACCGCTTCTTGTGCATTCCTGTATGTTCTTCGTGCATTCCGTTGTTCTTCGGCATACCTGTACTTTTTCGTGCTACCCTGTATGTTCTTCGGCATTCCTGTATTTCTTCGTGCATATCCTGATCTTCTTCTTCATTTTCCTTATTCTTCGTGCATACCTGTTTTTCTTCGTGCTATCCTGTATCTTCTTCCCGTGCATATCCGTATCTTTTTGTGCATATCCTGTATTTTTTTTCAAGACTGATGGATGATTACATCGCTCCGGGCTAAGGGAGTTTTCCCAAACTCCTTTGATCTTCACATTCTTTTTTTGGTATTGGATGATGAACCACGGTTTGGCGAAATTTTTTCCTCATAAAGTCCCCAAGTGTTACAAAAAAGTTAATTTATCAACATGTCGGTTCCTGGCCCTTTTATTACTAGGTGAAAAATTTTTTACGCAAATGCACTAGAGAAACCCCACAGAATTTCCAAGGTTTCCCCACCACCCTTTTTTTCCGGTGGGGAAGTATTGCACGGATCCCGGGAAAAAAGTCCAGGAAAAATGGAAAAAAAAATTTCCAGTAATTTTTTAAATGACTTTTTTTTTTTCTCGTGACTTTTTTTCCAGGTTTTTTTCCCCTGATTTTTTTTTTCCAAATGCTTTTTCCCGTGATTATTTTTCCAGTAACTTTTTCCAGTGACTTTTTTTCTAATGGCTTTTTTTCCATTACTTTTTCTGCAGTGCTTTCTTTCCAGTGACTCTTTTTCCCAAAGACTTTTTTTTCCAGTGACTCTTCCCTCTTCTTCCCGTGACTTTCTCCATGACTTTTTTTAGGACTTTTTTTTTTAGTGACTTTTCCCGGACTTTTTTTCCCGTGCTCTCTTCCATGATTTTCCTAGCCAAAATTTTGACTTTTTCTCCCAACACAATTTTCCACCTAAGAAACCAATATTTAACCCGGTGGGGAGAACATAAAAAGGGGGAACATACAAAAGCCTATGGCCCATACAAGGCAGTACATAAAAATTGATAAAAGGGGTAGTACCATCTTACAAGACGAATATTGCTCATGTACACCCATCATTCCAGGAGAGAAGATATTTATACCTAGATGCTTTGTTCGAGATATTTAATTGTCATCAACAATAACGTTCTTTTCAGAGGAAGGAAAACAAAACCCCAATATAGTATATTTGGACAACGTTTCGCCCCCACATTGGCTTTATCAAGTCAAAACAGATAAATATATTATATAAATAATATATTATATATATATATATATATTAAAAAAAATATTATATAATGTATATAATGTAAATAATTCGGCCGAAAAGGGAACTTGCGATCTTGGCTTTAAAAAGCAAAGTTTTCTTTCCAAAGGAAAGCGAAAATTTGTGTTGCAATAATTTCTCCAAAAACTTTTTGAACCAACGAAAAAAAATATTTCACTGTGTTTGTTTTTTAATTTTAAAAGATTTTAAAAAAAATTAAAAAATTATTTAGTTGGGTTAGGCTAAAATAAAATTTTATTTTATAATAGGTTAGGGAAGTTTTTTAAAGATTCTTTAGGAGTAAAATTCAAAATTTTCCACTAAAAATTAATGAAAAAAAATTAAACTTTAAACGTATAAAAAAATTTTAGAAAGGGCTTAATTTTAAATGATTCTTGAATTTACCAGTTTTTTCATATTTTGGCACGACATATATTAATTTATATATATATATAATATATATATATATATATAAATTATTTATAATATATATATATATAATTTATATATAATTTTTATAATTGGTGTGTGTGTGTGTGTGTGTGGTGTAAGCAATATTCTCACTGATATTTGCAATATTCACTTCTTTTCGCCCATACCATAATGGGGAAAATCTTTTCCCTCGAGGGAACTGACCCTCTCAAAAACTGATCTCAAAATTTTGTGGACTGATGATATGCTTTCTTTGTTATTACACCTGCTGCCTCTGTATTTTAGGAAGGCGCCCCGCTGTGTAGGCGAAACGTTTCAACAGTAAAAGAACCCGACTTTCTGTCCCCGTTTCTCTCTCTCTTCTCTCTCCCCCCTCCTCTATTAGTATTTTGTCTGTAATACGAACACAGAGAACAGAAATCCAACGACTTTACAATTTGAACCAAAAAAGAAAAAACAGGGCACTAATTAAAACAGCAAGAAAGTGTGAGTGAAAAATGTAGTGAAATGTGAGTGAAAGTGTGGTGAAAATGGATGAAAGTGTGGTGGTTTTGGGGGTGTGGTAAATGGAAAAGGGAGTGAGAGAGTAGAAAGAAAGACTGGGGAATCAGGTGGAGAGACAAGGCAGTAATGGAAAAGAGGGACGACCTTGGGACACTTCAGGAAGGAGAGAAAATTTAGGAAAGGGCCCAAAAAGAACTTCCGAAGGGAAAAGAACTTCAGGAAGGGCAAGAGAACTTCGGAAGGTCAAGAAGAACTTCAGGGGAAAGGGCAAGAAGAACTTCAGGAAAGGGCAAGAAGAACTTCAGGAAGGTCCGAAGAACTTCAGGGGATCAAGAAGAACTTCAGGAAGGTCAAGAAGACTTCAGGAAGGTCGAGAAGAACTTTAGGAAGGGCCCAAGAAGAACTTAGGAAGGGCAAGAAGAACTTCAGGAAGGTCAAGAAGAACTTAAAGGTCAAGAAAACTTCAGGAAGGTAAAGAAAAACTTCAGGAAAGGTCAAAAAGAATTCAGGGAAAGGCAAAAAGAACTTCAGGAAGGGCAAGAGAACTTCAGGGAAAGGGCAAGAAGAAATTCAGGAAGGGGAAAAAAAACTTTAGAAGGTCAAAAAGAAATTTAGGAAAAGGGAAAGAAGAACTTCAGGAAGGGCAAGAAAATTCAGGAAAAGGGCAAGAAAAACTTCAGGAAGGTCAAGAAGAACTTAAGGAAGATCAAAAAAACTTCAGGAAAATCAAAAAAGCTTAGGACGACAAGAGAGCTTTTAGGGAAAGGGCAAGAATTTTGGAAAGGGCAAGAAGAACTTTAGGAAAGGGAAAGAACAACTTCAGGGAAGGTAAAAAAAACTTCGGAAGGCAAAAAAAGAACTTTAGGGAAAGGGAAAGAACATCTTCAGGGAAAGGGAAAGAAGAAAATTCGGAAGGTAAAGAAGAATTCAGGAAGTAAAAAAAAAAACACAAGAAAAGGGAAAGAGCTACAAGAAGGGAAAAAAACAACTTCGGGAAAAAAGGGAAAGAACAATTCAGGAAGGTAAAGAACAACTTCAGGAAGGTAAAGAACAACTTCAGGGAAGGGAAAGAACAACTTAGGAAGGTAAAGAACAATTCAGGGAAAGGGAAAGAACAACTTCGGGAAAAAAAACAACTAAGGGAAAGGGAAAGAAAAACAACTTCGAAGTAAAGAACAACTTCAGGAAGGTAAAGAACAACTTCAGGAAGGTAAAGAACAACTTCAGGAAGGTAAAGAACAACTTCAGGAAGGTAAAGAACAACTTCAGGAAGGTAAAGAACAACTTCAGCAAGGGAGTATAAGCATGTTAATATATATTTAAATAAGTTAGATAAACCAAGGAAGGGGAGAGAACGAACGAAGGAATCAACCAACGAGAAGATAAATAAGGGAAGGAAAGATATGTAAGAATAAACGAGGGGAAAACATCCAAGAAGCGAAATAAACCTGAAAAATTTAGATAACCAGGGATAAGAGATAAACCAGGATAAGTGGTCAGTCGTCAGTCGTCAGTGGTCAGTCGTCAGTCGTCAGTGGTCAGTCGTCACGTGAGGTCACAGACCCTGAGCTGCTTTGGGGATTAGTGTGGACGGTTACAAAGCATGGCTTGCTTCTGTAGTGTTTTAAAAACTGAGGTTGGAGAGTTGAAGGAGGAGGTCTTGCTTCTCCAGGAGGAAATTAGGAGGCTGAAGGTCCACCTCAATGGGTCTGGGAGAGAGTGTGAGGTGGCTGGAGTTGTGGGGAATGAGGCTTCAAGTGAGGTGCAGTCTGTCTCTCGCTGTGAGGAGGCTGTAGTTGGGGAGGCAGCAACGGCTACCAGCAGTGAGGTGCAGCCCAGCACCTGCTACAAGTGGCGAGTGGTTCACAGTAATGGGAGGCGCATCAGAGTAAGGAAAGTTAAGAGTGAAGATCTGAAGGTAGGAAATCGCTTCTCTGTTCTTCAGGATGAATGTACTTCAGTGGCCAGTGAAGGTAAGGGTACTACTGCCCTGCTAATGGAGGTAAGCGCATTCTTGTGGTTGGTGACTCTCAGGTAAGATATATTGACCGTGCTTTTTGTAATAGGAATAAGAAGATGAGAGATAGAGTGTGCTTCCCTGGAGCTGGTGTTGGGGACATTGTCAACAGGCTGGATAATATCATGTCAGGTAATGGGAACAAGCCCATTATCTGTCTCAGTGCTGGTGGAAATGATATTGGGAAGGGTAGGAGAGAAGAGCTGCTAGATAAGTACAGGTCAGCTATAGATTTCATTAAGTCTAAGGGAGGGATCCCAATCATATGTAGCATCTTGCCTAGAAGGGGAGTAGGAAATGAATGGTTGTCTAGGGCAATTGGTGTAAATTGCTGGCTAGACAGATACTGCAAGGAACTTGCAATCCCATTCATTGACAACTGGAACAACTTTTATGGCAAACATGATATGTATGCAAGGGATGGGGTACATCTCTCTGGGGCTGGGGTGGTAGCACTTGCAGACTCGATTGAGAAGGCCATTGGTGAAATGCCTATGATTTTAAACTGATGGAAGATAGAGGTATGGGTGTGTGTGGGAAACAAGCAGGTTGCAACACTTGGGTTGGAAACAGTAAATGTATAAAAGGCATTCAGCATGAAGTTATAAATAAAGACAATAGATCAGGTCAGCAAACAAAGGGGGACAGCAGAGGGCAGAAAGGGACTAGCTCCCTTAAGGTTTACTATACTAATAGCAGGAGTGTAAGAAATAAGATAGATGAGCTAAGATTAATTGCAAGTGCAGGAAACATAGATATTATTGCTATAACAGAGACCTGGCTCAATCTGAAAGATAGAGAGATGCCCTCTGAATGTCACATACAAGGCTATAAATTATTCCACACTGACAGGGTCAACAGGAAAGGTGGTGGAGTAGCGATGTATGTCAGAGACAATTTAAATTGTTGTGTTAGACAAGATATTAAATTAGAAGCGTCAGCCACTGAATCTGTTTGGTTACAGCTTCTCGAGGGCCGAGAAAAACTAATTTTGGGTGTGATTTTACAGGGCCCCAAATCTTGATAGGGAGTGCAGTAAACTTCTATGGGACGAAATTCGTAAGGCATCTACATACGAAAATGTTGTGCTAATGGGAGATTTCAACTATAGACAGATTGACTGGAGCAATTTGACAGGAAATTTAGAGTCAGGTGACTTTCTTGATACGATCCAGGATTGTTTTTTAAAACAGTTTGTGACAGAGCCAACTAGGGGAAATAACCTCCTTGACTTGGTTCTTGCCAGTACGGAAACACTAATTAATAATCTTGAGGTTAATGATGAGCTTGGGGAAAGTGATCACAAATCACTCAGTTTTAATATATCATGGAATTCCCCTAATAATGGCAATCAAGTCTCCGTCCCTGACTTTCGCTTGGCTGATTTCATAGGACTGAACAATTACTTAGGTGGGCTGAACTGGAATGACCTGACTAAGGGTCAGGTAGGTGGTGATGGTTGCCGATATGATGCTTTCCAGGGCATAGTTCTAGCTGCTCAGTCAAATTATGTTCCAAATAGGGAAATCAGATCAAACAAAAATGATCCTAAATGGATGAACAATAGATTAAAATATCTGATTGGTCAAAAGAGAGGCATATATAGGCAAATCAAAATAGGAGAGGGGCAATTGAGAAATCGATATATTCAGTTAAAGAGAGAAATAAAAAAGGGAATTAGAAAAGCAAAAAGAGATTATGAGGTTAAAGTTGCAAGAGAATCGAAGACTAACCCAAAAGGATTCTTTCAGGTATACAGAAGTAAGATCAGGGACAAGATAGGCCCACTCAAAAGTTCCTCTGGTCAGCTCACTGACAGTGATAAGGAAATGTGTAGAATTTTTAACACATACTTCCTCTCAGTTTTTACACAGGAGGATACCAGCGATATTCCAGTAATGATAAATTATGTAGAACAGGACGATAATAAACTGTGCACTATTAGGGTCACAAGTGACATGGTCCTTAGGCAAATAGATAAATTAAAACCTAACAAATCCCCAGGCCCTGATGAACTGTATGCAAGGGTTCTAAAGGAATGTAAAGAGGAGCTTAGCACACCTTGGGCTAATCTTTACAACATATCACTACAAACTGGCATGGTGCCAGTTAAGTGGAAAATGGCAAATGTGATACCTATTTTCAAAACAGATGACAGGTCCTTAGCTTCGAACTATAGACCAATAAGCCTAACCTCCAGAGTGGGAAAATTTATGGAATCAATAATTGCCGAGGCAGTTCGTAGCCACCTTGAAAAGCATAAATTAATCAACGAATCTCAGCATGGTTTTACAAAGGGGCTTTCCTGCCTTACGAATTTATTAACTTTTTTCACTAAGGTATTTGAGGAGGTAGATCATGGTAATGAATATGATATTGTGTATATGGACTTCAGTAAGGCATTTGACAGGGTCCCACATCAGAGACTATTGAGGAAAATTAAAGCACATGGAATAGGAGGAGAATTTTTTTCCTGGATAGAGGCATGGTTGACAAATAGGCAGCAGAGAGTTTGCATAAATGGGGAGAAATCATAGTGGGGAAGTGTCACGAGCGGTGTTCCACAGGGGTCAGTGTTGGGCCCCCTGCTGTTCACAATCTACATAAACGACATAGATGAGGGCATAAAGAGCGACATCGGCAAGTTTGCCGATGACACCAAAATAGGCCGTCGAATTCATTCTGACGAGGACATTCGAGCACTCCAGGAAGATTTGAATAGACTGATGCAGTGGTCGGAGAAGTGGCAGATGCAGTTTAATATAGACAAATGCAAAGTTCTAAATGTTGGACAGGAAAATAACCATGCCACATATAAACTAAATAATGTAGATCTTAATATTACGGATTGCGAAAAAGATTTAGGAGTTCTGGTTAGCAGTAATCTGAAACCAAGACAACAGTGCATAAGTGTTCGCAATAAAGCTAATAGAATCCTTGGCTTCATATCAAGAAGCATAAATAATAGGAGTCCTCAGGTTGTTCTTCAACTCTATACATCCTTGGTTAGGCCTCATTTAGATTATGCTGCACAGTTTTGGTCACCGTATTACAGAATGGATATAAATTCTCTGGAAAATGTACAAAGGAGGATGACAAAGTTGATCCCATGTATCAGAAACCTTCCCTATGAGGATAGACTAAGGGCCCTGAAACTGCACTCTCTAGAAAGACGTAGAATTAGGGGGGATATGATTGAGGTGTATAAATGGAAGACAGGAATAAATAAAGGGGATGTAAATAGTGTGCTGAAAATATCTAGCCTAGACAGGACTCGCAGCAATGGGTTTAAGTTGGAAAAATTCAGATTCAGGAAGGATATAGGAAAGTACTGGTTTGGTAATAGAGTTGTGGATGAGTGGAACAAACTCCCAAGTACCGTTATAGAGGCCAGAACGTTGTGTAGCTTTAAAAATAGGTTGGATAAATACATGAGTAGATGTGGGTGGGTGTGAGTTAGACCTGATAGCTTGTGCTACCAGGTCGGTTGCCGTGTTCCTCCCTTAAGTCAATGTGACCTGACCTGACTAGGTTGGGTGCATTGGCTTAAGCCGGTAGGAGACTTGGACCTGCCTCGCATGGGCCAGTAGGCCTTCTGCAGTGTTCCTTCGTTCTTATGTTCTTAAGAGATAAACAAGGGATAAGATATAAACCAGGGATAAGAGATAAACAAGGGATAAAATATAAACCAGGGATAAGAGATAAACAAGGGATAAGATATAAACCAGGGATAAGAGATAAACCGGGAATAAGAGATAAGCCAGCGATAAGAGATAAACCAGGAATAAGAAATAAACCAGGAATAAGAAATAAACCACGAGAAACAGAAAGGTGTATCAGTGAAGGAGTATATGTTAAAGCTTAGGAATAAACTAGGTAATAAAATTAAACCAGGGCAAACGAAGAGGAAGATAAACCAAGTTATTGAAAAATATTGATAGGAGAGGAATAAAGCCAGAGAATGAGAATGTTAAACAAAGGCGGCGACCAATAAACCAGAGAAAATAAAACACTAGAGCTGAGGAACGTCAGAACGAGAGACAGGGAAGTGAATTAGATGAACGTAAATAATACTTAGGAGGGAAGAGAGAGAGAAAGATGGATAAAGAATGGAAGATACATAAACAGAGTGAAGGTGTGAAACAGGGAGATGGGAAAAGAAGGAAGACCAGAATGGAAGATAGATCCAAGAAAAAAGGAATATAAGACCAATAAAAATAGTAGATAAGACCATTAAGAAGGGAGAGATAAGACCATTGGATTATTATTATTATCATGGGGAGTGTTAACCCATAGGATTATACAGCACATGGGGGGATAGAAGGCATTCCGGCTCAGTTCAGGGAACTGGAGCACAGATCCAATTCCCTAGATCAAGAGCCCCTCACCAGGGGTAAGACCATTGGAGATGACACACGTGCAATGGTGAGATATATTTATTCTGAACTTTTCGACTGCACAGTAAGCTTCTGTAGTCGACTAGAGGCAAAGAGATGGTGCAGATGTAAATAAAATGGCTGTATGACCCCCTTTGGGTTTAGCGCTTAGTTTGGTTATTGTATTGTATATAAAAACGGTGTAATTACCAACTTTTCGACAATGTCTACCATTATCATAATCACAATACTAGAGAGAGAGAGAGAGAGAGAGAGAGAGAGAGACCCGGAGAGGGAGACACATGAACGGAAAGGCACAATACCGTGACTTTTTAAATGGTCCAAGTTGGACCGAAACGTGGTCGCTCACGTTCGTGTGAAACGTTGTGTAATGTAATGTTGCTGTTATAAGTGGTTGTTATAACTGGTCAGTTATATCTCGCCTAGTTAGAAACATTAGGACGTGTTTAAATAAGACACCTGTTGTCTATCTTCACCCACCAGTAAAATAGGTACCTGGGTGTTAGGTGACTGGTGTGGGTCGCATCCTGGGACAAAACTGACCTAATTTGCGGCCTAACAAGCGGCTTTCTATATAGCAGTATGTCACTGGTGTCAGCTATGGTCTGTATACCTTGTACGTGTGCTTGTATACCTTGTACATGTACTTGTATACCATGTACATGTACTTGTATACCTTGTACATTTACTTGTATACCTTGTACATTTACTTGTATACCTTGTACATGTACTTGTATACCATGTACATGTACTTGTATACCTTGTACATGTACTTGTATACCTTGTACATGTACTTGTATACCATGTACATGTACTTGTATATCTTGTACATGTGCTTGTATACCTTGTACATGTGCTTGTATACCTTGTACATGTGCTTGTATACCTTGTACATGTTCTTGTATACCATGTACATGTTCTTGTATACCATGTACATGTGCTTGTATACCTTGTACATGTGCTTGTATACCTTGTACATGTACTTGTATACCTTGTACATGTACTTGTATACCTTGTACATGTACTTGTATACCTTGTACATGTACTTGTATACCTTGTACATGTACTTGTATACCTTGTACATGTACTTGTATACCTTGTACATGTAATTGTATACCTTGTACATGTAATTGTATACCTTGTACATGTACTTGTATACCTTGTACATGTAATTGTATACCTTGTACATGTACTTGTATACCATGTACATGTACTTGTATGCCTTGTACATGTACTTGTATACCTTGTACATGTACTTGTATACCTTGTACATGTACTTGTATACCATGTACATGTACTTGTATACCTTGTACATGTACTTGTATACCTTGTACATGTACTTGTATACCTTGTACATGTACTTGTATACCTTTACATGTACTTGTATACCATGTACATGTAATTGTATACCTTGTACATGTACTTGTATACCATGTACATGTACTTGTATACCTTGTACATGTACTTGTATACCTTGTACATGTACTTGTATACCTTTTACATGTGCTTGTATACCTTGTACATGTACTTGTATACCTTGTACATGTACTTGTATACCTTGTACATGTACTTGTATACCTTGTACATGTACTTGTATACCATGTACATGTAATTGTATACCTTGTACATGTACTTGTATACCATGTACATGTACTTGTATACCTTGTACATGTACTTGTATACCTTGTACATGTACTTGTATACCTTGTACATTTACTTGTATACCTTGTACATGTACTTGTATACCTTGTACATGTACTTGTATACCTTGTACATGTACTTGTATACCTTGTACATGTACTTGTATACCTTGTACATGTACTTGTATACCTTGTACATGTATTGTATACCATGTACAGTACTTGTATACCTTGTACATGTACTTGTATCCTTGTACATTTTACTTGTATACCTTGTACATGTACTTGTATACCTTGTACATGTACTTGTATACCTTGTACATGTACTTGTATACCTTGTACATGTACTTGTATACCTTGTACATGTACTTGTATATCTTGTACAAGTACTTGTATATCTTGTAAAATGTACTTGTATACCTTGTACATGTACTGTATACCTTGTACATGTACTTGTATACCTTGTACATGTACTTGTAACCTTTTACATGTGCTTGTATACCTTGTACATGTACTTGTATACCTTGTACATGTACTTGTATACCTTGTACATGTACTTGTATACCTTGTACATGTACTTGTATACCTTGTACATGTACTTGTATACCTTGTACATGTACTTGTAGTAAATAAATATTTATCTATTCATTATTTAGTCTTAGAAAAAAAATTAAGATCTCAAAAAAATAGAATAATCTTAGTTGTTGAAGGTGTTACTTTCCTCTTGCAATGTATAACCCGTGCGACTTTTGCGCTTTGCTGCGAATCTGCTGCTGCTGCTATTACTGCTGCTTTTATTACTACTACTATTGCTACTACTATTACTACTACTATTACTATTATTACTACTATTACTATTATATTACTGCCATTATTGCTGTTACTACTATTACTACCATTGTTACTACTACCATTACTATTACTACTACTATTACTATTGTTATTACTATTACTGCTACTACTACTACCACTACTATTACTGTTACCATTCTTATTGCTACTACTGTTACTACCATTACTACTAAAATTACTGCTACTACTACAAGCACTACTATTACTACTACGACTGCTGTTGCTACTACTACTACTACTACGACTGCTGCTGCTGATACTACTACTACTAATAATAATATCATCATTATTATTAATCCATTATACTTCTCTCCATGTAATTAAAAAACTATAATCGCCTCGTCCAAAATTTTTAGCTGAAATACCGTTAATGAATAAAGTTAGGGTCTCTGGTGAGCGTTTTAAAGGTTGTTAGGCAGCATCCTGGGGTTCGCTTCCACTGTCCCGGTTTTGGACCTGATTCAGGGACCGAGCCGCTGGGACGCGGACCCCTGGGACACCAGGTAGTGGTGAATTATTGACACATGGGATGTGTAAACTTTTCTTACAAGGATACATACGCATGAATGATTCATGAAACATGGATAAGATGGGTAAATTGAGCCTTTAAGGACACATGGGTACATCGAGCCTTCAAGGGCACATGGGTACATCGAGCCTTCAAGGGCACATGGGTACATCGAGCCTTCAAGGGCACATGGGTACATCGAGCCTTCAAGGGCACATGGGTACATCGAGCCTTCAAGGGCACATGGGTACATCGAGCCTTCAAGGGCACATGGGTACATCGAGCCTTCAAGGGTACATGGGTACATCGAGCCTTTAAGGACACATGGGTACATCGAGCCTTTAAGGACACATGGGTACATCGAGCCTTCAAGGGCACATGGGTACATCGAGCCTTCAAGGGCACATGGGTACATCAAGCCTTCAAGGGCACATGGGTACATCGAGCCTTCAAGGGCACATGGGTACATCGAGCCTTCAAGGGCACATGGGTACATCGAGCCTTCAAGGGCACATGGGTACATCGAGCCTTCAAGGGCACATGGGTACATCGAGCCTTCAAGGGCACATGGGTACATCGAGCCTTCAAGGGCACATGGGTACATCGAGCCTTCAAGGGCACATGGGTACATCGAGCCTGCAAGGGCACATGGGTACATCGAGCCTTCAAGGGCACATGGGTACATCGAGCCTTCAAGGGCACATGGGTACATCGAGCCTTCAAGGGTACATGGGTACATCGAGCCTTTAAGGACACATGGGTACATCGAGCCTTCAAGGGCACATGGGTACATCGAGCCTTCAAGGGCACATGGGTACATCAAGCCTTCAAGGGCACATGGGTACATCGAGCCTTCAAGGGCACATGGGTACATCGAGCCTTCAAGGGCACATGGGTACATCGAGCCTTCAAGGGCACATGGGTACATCGAGCCTTCAAGGGCACATGGGTACATCGAGCCTTCAAGGGCACATGGGTACATCGAGCCTTCAAGGGCACATGGGTACATCGAGCCTTCAAGGGCACATGGGTACATCGAGCCTTCAAGGGCACATGGGTACATCGAGCCTTCAAGGGCACATGGGTACATCGAGCCTTCAAGGGCACATGGGTACATCGAGCCTTCAAGGGCACATGGGCGAATAGTCTTTACCAAAGTCACATAAGTAAATCGAGCCATTATCAAAGTCACATGGATAAATCGAGCCTTTATCAAGGACACATTGGTAAATCAAGCCATTATCAAGAACAATGTGGTGTACCTGTCTGATCAAGGCATTATTTAACTGCATATAGCATTCTCCATTTTCTTTTATTAATGGCTGTGGATTTAAACTTGTTAGGTAAAAGGCCACAAGTGCAACTACTGAGATGTATTATTGTAGCAACGTTTCGCTCTCCAGGAGCTTTGTCAAGCGAAACGTTGCTTCAGTAAAATGCCACACTAGTTGTACCTGTGTTTTTTTACCTAACATACTGCGAATTTAAAATATCTGTTGGAATTTTACGATATCTGCTACGAATTTAAAATATCTGTTGGAATTTTACGATATCTGCTACGAATTTAAAATATCTGTTGGAATTTTACGACATCTGTTACGAATTTAAAATATCTGTTGGAATTTTACGACATCTGTTACGAATTTAAAATATCTGTTGGAATTTTACGATATCTGCTACGAATTTAAAATATCTGTTGGAATTTTACGATATCTGCTACGAATTTTAAATATCTGTTGGACAGACATGTTTGATAAATAAAAATCTGTGCGATGCGGAACATTTGCGTATCGTGGATGTGGATTTAAAATAATACGTCGCTGCTAAACGCAGGATGAAAACGATTTAAATCTTGGAAAACAACTCTGCTGCCCACTTTTATGTAAGTAGGACTTTCTTTTTCAACACAACTGCCGTCTCCCACCCAGGCAGGGCGACCCGAAAGAGAATAGTTTTTAGTTATATATTTAGTAATGCATGCAGGAGATGGGGTTACTGACTCCTTGCTCCCGGCATTTTAGTCGATTCTTGAGAGACAAATGGCTTATGGAGGAAGAATTCTTCTCCACTTCCTAACTGAGTAGGAGTTATAACTATTTAAAATCCTGGGAGAAACATTCTGATGGTAGAAGTTACACTCGTTAATATTTTCTCAACCTCCCCCCCCTCCAAAAAAAAAAGTATTTTTGCTTGAGATTTTGGCAGGGAAATCAGAGCATATTACAGGTATTTCCCCCTACCCTTCTACCCCCCCCTTCCCCCCACATACCCCTGCCAGCAACACTAAGCCAGGATAATATCAGTCACAAATATAGAATTCTTGGAGCTTTTAAACCCACAAAATTTCAGTCACCGAAATGTATACTATAATTTTTGATATATATATATATATATATATATATATATATATATATATATATATATATATATATATATATATATATATATAATATATATATATATTAGTTTTACTTAACTGGATGATTATTATTATTATAATCAAGGGGGAAGCGCTAAACCCAGAGGATTATACAGCGCCTGGGGGGGGGGATGTGGAAGGCATTCAGGCTTAATTCGGGGAACTGGAGCACAGATCCAATTCCCTAAATCAAGAGCCCCTCACCAACAACAAGGAACCTTCCTTGAGGGGTTTTCACTGGATGAGTTCAAAAAGATTTACAATAAAGTAACCTAATTCTGAGAATTAATGTGCAGGAGAGATTATCTGCTTTGAAAATACTTTACAAAATTTTAAGGTCAGAGACAAAACTCTGCCCTTTTATCATATGAAAAGAAATTATTGCAAGGGATTATTGTAAGGGAATTATTGCCATGGAATTATTGCCAAAGAATTAATGCCAAGGAATTAATGCCAAAGAATTAATGCCAAAGAATTAATGCCAAAGAATTAATACCAAGGAATTAATACCAAGGAATTAATGCCAAGGAATTAATGCCAAGGAATTATTGCCAGGGAATTATTGCCAGGGAATTAATGCCAAGGAATTATTGCCAAGGAATTATTGCCAAGGAATTAGGTAGTAGGTTGGTAGACAGCAACCACCCAGGGAAGTACTACCGTCCTGCCAGATGACTGTGAAACAAAAACCTGTAACTGTTTTGCATGATGGTAGGATTGCTGGTTTCTTTTTCTGTCTCATAAACACGCTAAGATAACAGGGATATCTTGCTACTCCTACTTACACTTTGGTCACACTTCACAGACACGCACATGCATATATATATATACATACATCTAGGTTTTTCTCCTTTTTCTAAATAGCTCTTGTTCTTTTTTATTTCTTCTATTGTCCATGGGGAAGTGGAAAAGAATCTTTCCTCCGTAAGCCATGCGTGTCGTATGAGGCGACTAAAATGCCGGGAGCAATGGGCTAGTAACCCCTTCTCCTGTATACATTTACTAAAAAAGAGAAGAAGAAAAACTTTATAAAACTGGGTTGCTTAAATGTGCGTGGATGTAGTGCGGATGACAAGAAACAGATGATTGCTGATGTTATGAATGAAAAGAAGTTGGATGTCCTGGCCCTAAGCGAAACAAAGCTGAAGGGGTAGGAGATTTCAGTGGGGGGAAATAAATGGGATTAAATCTGGAGTATCTGAGAGAGTTAGAGCAAAGGAAGGGGTAGCAGTAATGTTAAATGATCAGTTATGGAAGGAGAAAAGAGAATATGAATGTGTAAATTCAAGAATTATGTGGATTAAAGTAAAGGTTGGATGCGAGAAGTGGGTCATAATAAGCGTGTATGCACTGGAGAAGAGAGGAATGCAGAGGAGAGAGAGAGATTTTGGGAGATGTTAAGTGAATGTATAGGAGCCTTTGAACCAAGTGAGAGAGTAATTGTAGTAGGGGACTTGAATGCTAAAGTAGGAGAAACTTTTAGAGAGGGTGTGGTAGGTAAGTTTGGGGTGCCAGGTGTAAATGATAATGGGAGCCCTTTGATTGAACTTTGTATAGAAAGGGGTTTAGTTATAGGTAATACATATTTTAAGAAAAAGAGGATAAATAAGTATACACGATATGATGTAGGGCGAAATGACAGTAGTTTGTTGGATTATGTATTGGTAGATAAAAGACTGTTGAGTAGACTTCAGGATGTACATGTTTATAGGGGGCCACAGATATATCAGATCACTTTCTAGTTGTAGCTACACTGAGAGTAAAAGGTAGATGGGATACAAGGAGAATAGAAGCATCAGGGAAGAGAGAGGTGAAGGTTTATAAACTAAAAGAGGAGGCAGTTAGGGTAAGATATAAACAGCTATTGGAGGATAGATGGGCTAATGAGAGCATAGGCAATGGGGTCGAAGAGGTATGGGGTAGGTGTTAAAAATGTAGTGTTAGAGTGTTCAGCAGAAGTTTGTGGTTACAGGAAAGTGGGTGCAGGAGGGAAGAGGAGCGATTGGTGGAATGATGATGTAAAGAGAGTAGTAAGGAGAAAAAGTTAGCATATGAGAAGTTTTTACAAAGTAGAAGTGATGCAAGGAGGGAAGAGTATATGGAGAAAAAGAGAGAAGTTAAGAGAGTGGTGAAGCAATGTAAAAAGAGAGCAAATGAGAGAGTGGGTGAGATGTTATCAACAAATTTTGTTGAAAATAAGAAAAAGTTTTGGAGTGAGATTAACAAGTTAAGAAAGCCTAGAGAACAAATGGATTTGTCAGTTAAAAATAGGAGAGGAGAGTTATTAAATGGAGAGGTAGAGGTATTGGGAAGATGGAAGGAATATTTTGAGGAATTGTTAAATGTTGATGAAGATAGGGAAGCTGTGATTTCGTGTATAGGGCAAGGAGGAATAACATCTTGTAGGAGTGAGGAAGAGCCAGTTGTGAGTGTGGGGGAAGTTCGTGAGGCAGTAGGTAAAATGAAAGGGGGTAAGGCAGCCGGGATTGATGGGATAAAGATAGAAATGTTAAAAGCAGGTGGGGATATAGTTTTGGAGTGGTTGGTGCAATTATTTAATAAATGTATGGAAGAGGGTAAGGTACCTAGGGATTGGCAGAGAGCATGCATAGTTCCTTTGTATAAAGGCAAAGGGGATAAAAGAGAGTGCAAAAATTATAGGGGATAAGTCTGTTGAGTGTACCTGGTAAAGTGTATGGTAGAGTTATAATTGAAAGAATTAAGAGTAAGACGGAGAATAGGATAGCAGATGAACAAGGAGGCTTTAGGAAAGGTAGGGGTGTGTGGACCAGGTGTTTACAGTGAAAACATATAAGTGAACAGTATTTAGATAAGGCTAAAGAGGTCTTTGTGGCATTTATGGTTTTGAAAAGGCGTATGACAGGGTGGATAGGGGGGCAATGTGGCAGATGTTGCAAGTGTATGGTGTAGGAGGTAGGTTACTGAAAGCAGTGAAGAGTTTTTACGAGGGATAGTGAGGCTCAAGTTAGAGTATGTAGGAAAGAGGGAAATTTTTTCCCAGTAAAAGTAGGCCTTAGACAAGGATGTGTGATGTCACCGTGGTTTTTAATATATTTATGATGGGGTTGTAAGAGAAGTAAATGCGAGGGTCTTGGCAAGAGGCGTGGAGTTAAAGATAAAGAATCACACACAAAGTGGGAGTTGTCACAGCTGCTCTTTCCCGATGACACTGTGCTCTTGGGAGATTCTGAAGAGAAGTTGCAGAGATTGGTGGATGAATTTGGTAGGGTGTGCAAAAGAAGAAAATTAAAGGTGAATACAGGAAAGAGTAAGGTTATGAGGATAACAAAAAGATTTTGGTGATGAAAGATTGAATATCAGATTGGAGGGAGAGAGTATGGAGGAGGTGAACGTATTCAGATATTTGGGAGTGGACGTGTCAGCGGATGGGTCTATGAAAGATGAGGTGAATCATAGAATTGATTGAGGAAAAAGAGTGAGTGGTGCACTTAGGAGTTGTGGAGACAAAGAACTTTGTCCTTGGAGGCAAAGAGGGGAATGTATGAGAGTATAGTTTTTAAACCCAAAGCTCTTATATGGGTTGTAAGCGTGGGTGATGAATGTTGCAGCGAGGAGAAGGCTGGAGGCAGTGGAGATGTCATGTCTGAGGGCAATGTGTGGTGTGAATATAATGCAGAGAATTCGTAGTTTGGAAGTTAGGAGGAGGTGCGGGATTACCAAAACTGTTGTCCAGAGGGGTGAGGAAGGGTTGTTGAGGTGGTTCGGACATGTAGAGAGAATGGAGCGAAACAGAATGACTTCAAGAGTGTATCAGTCTGTAGTGGAAGGAAGGCGGGGTAGGGGTCGGCCTAGGAAGGGTTGAGGGAGGGGGTAAAGGAGGTTTTGTGTGCGAGGGGCTTGGACTTCCAGCAGGCATGCGTGAGCGTGTTTGATAGGAGTGAATGGAGACAAATGGTTTTTAATACTTGACGTGCTGTTGGAGTGTGAGCAAAGTAACATT
The DNA here is from genome assembly GCF_026875155.1 of Cherax quadricarinatus. NCBI lineage: Eukaryota > Metazoa > Arthropoda > Malacostraca > Decapoda > Parastacidae > Cherax > Cherax quadricarinatus. Next base: position 10,302,118 of record NC_069492.1, on the reverse strand, counting down.
TATGAAGGGATTCAGGGAAACCGGCAGGCCGGACTTGAGTCCTGGAGATGGGAAGTACAGTGCCTGCACTCTGAAGGAGGGGTGTTAATGTTGCAGTTTAAAAACTGTAGTGTAAAGCACCCTTCTGGCAAGACAGTGATGGAGTGAATGATGGTGAAAGTTTTTCTTTTTCGGGCCACCCTGCCTTTGTGGGAATCGGCCGGTGTGATAATAAAAAAATAAAAAAATAAAAAATGAATTAATGCCAAGGAATTAATGCCAAGGAATTATTGCCAGGGAATTATTTCACTAGCCAGAATTTTAAATCCAAGTTACTGATTATTTTTCTCAACAATCAAGAACTCCATTAAACTAAGAACAAAAATCAAGTACTGGAGACAAATGGCTTAAAACCGATAAAAGGCGTAAAATGCACAGTAGCTGAAAGAAACTTTGTTGAGACATTTCGCCCAAAGCCGATCAATTAGCGAAACGTCTCATAGAAATTATTTCTGCAATTCCGCGTCTCTCCACAACAAGTATATATTAATACTTATATTTCAGCTTTATCATGTTCACTTCGTGTTATATTAAGCATATAATAATATTATTTTGTAACTACAATAATTCCCTGGCGATATTTTTTGTAACTACAATAATTCCCTGGCGATATTTTTTGTAACTACAATAATTCCCTGGCGATATATTTTGTAACTACAATAATTCCCTGGCGATATATTTTGTAACTACAATAATTCCCTGGCGATATTTTTTGTAACTACAATAATTCCCTGGCGATATTTTTTGTAACTACAATAATTCCCTGGCGATATTTTTTGTAACTACAATAATTCCCTGGCGATATATTTTGTAACTACAATAATTCCCTGGCGATATTTTTTGTAACTACAATGATTCCCTGGCGATATTTTTTGTAACTACAATAATTCCCTGGCGATATATTTTGTAACTACAATAATTCCCTGGCGATATTTTTTGTAATTACAATAATTCCCTGGCGATATATTTTGTAACTACAATAATTCCCTGGCGATATTTTTTGTAACTACAATAATTCCCTGGCGATATTTTTTGTAACTACAATAATTCCCTGGCGATATTTTTTGTAACTACAATAATTCCCTGGCGATATTTTTTGTAACTACAATAATTCCCTGGCGATATTTTTTGTAACTACAATAATTCCCTGGCGATATTTTTTGTAACTACAATAATTCCCTGGCGATATATTTTGTAACTACAATAATTCCCTGGCGATATTTTTTGTAACTACAATAATTCCCTGGCGATATTTTTTGTAACTACAATAATTCCCTGGCGATATTTTTTAACTACAATAATTCCCTGGCGATATTTTTTGTAACTACAATAATTCCCTGGCAATATTTTTTGTAACTACAATAATTCCCTGGCGATATTTTTTGTAACTACAATAATTCCCTGGCGATATATTTTGTAACTACAATAATTCCCTGGCGATATTTTATGTAACTACAATTTTGTAAATGACTATTTTTTTCAATACAGTATTTTTTGTCATTATTTTTTTCACTACAAAATTTTTTGTCACTAATTTTTTCACTACATTATTTTCACTGACAACATTTTTTTCACTGACAACATTTTTTTCACTGACAACATTTTTTTCACTGACAACATTTTTTTCACTGACAACATTTTTTTCACTGACAACATTTTTTTCACTGACAACATTTTTTTCACTGACAACATTTTTTTCACTACACGCCACTGTCAAGGACAGAGGGACTGACCACCTCAAATACCTTTTCACCAGGGTTGACGGACTGCTTACGTGATGATTATTTCATTACTACTGCTGCCTCTGTATTTGACTGAAGATACAAATCATAAAGATACAAATAAAAAGATAATGATACAAATCATACCACGGGCGGGGTTAGAACCAGCGATCAGAGAGTCTGCCTATTCTAACCTCGTTGTTAGGTAAGACACATATGCAACAGTTAGACAACTTTATTCCGAAACGTTTCGCCTACACAGTAGGCTTCTTCAGTCGAATACCTCTCTTTCCGACAGTATTTAAGTCTCCGCACTGTCGCTTGATCTTCAGATAGTTCCTGACTATGGAACTGAACTTCTCCAGGCTGAGGGACTGACAACCTCAAATTCTACGACTACAAGGGTGATGGACTGATTACATCGTCTTCACATCTCCACTGTTCCTGCCTACTTTCTGTATTCGACTGAAGAAGCCTACTGTGTAGGCGAAACGTTTCGGAATAAAGTTGTCTAACTGTTGCATATGTGTCTTACCTAACAACCTGTCGGTATTGTATACCATTTTGATATTCTAACCTCCCTATGGTGTAGAAATATACCTAGTTGGATGTATGTTATTGTAGCCAGCTGGTCCAGTGGCTAGCGCGACGGTCTGGAATTTTATGACTCTGACCGCGAGTTCTAACCCCACCCGTGGTATGGTTTGTTTGCAATCGTGTCATTACGATTTCGTGAATCACTTTATTAAGATAACTAATTGTTGCACGTGTGCCTATGTATTGTTCCTGTCACTGTATTGTGCCTTTTTATTTTGTTTGCACAGAGAACCCCTCATGAACGGGTCCTTGACGCTGGTGAGGGGCTCTTGATCTAGGGAATTGGATCTGTGCTCCAGTTCCCTGGATTGAGCCTGAATGCCTTCCATCCTCCCACCTACAGGCACTGTATAATCCAACGGGTTTAGCGCTCCCCCACTATAATAAATTTGCACAGAGAAAGCTTGCTATTTCTGGACTTGTTTCTGTCGGTGCAAAACTGGAGAAGCTACAGTATATACCGATTCTTTATAAATATACGGACTGAAAAACGTATGCTGCTCATTTATTTGTCCCTCATTTATTCCAAATGGAATAAATGAGGGACAAATCAGAGCCGGCGATCATTTTCATTGCTGAGTTATTTACCATAGTCATTAGTATGAACAAAATCCACCTCGTACGAGAATGGTATACAATACCATAGAATGAAACAATATTGTTTCATACCATGGAACAATGCTCTTCTCCAGACTGAGGGACTGACCACCTCAAAACTTTAAGGGTGATGGACTGATTACATCGTCTTCAAGTATCTTCTGCTTCTATCAACTTTTCTGTACTCGACTGAAGAAGCCTACTGTGTAGGCGAAACGTTTCAAAATAAAGATACCTAACTGTTGCATATGTGTCTTACCTAACAAGATGAAAACTGAGACACGACTACGGTGCTCTACACACCAACTCCAAGGTTGAGGGACTGATTGTCTCATCTTTTGTATATAGTTTTACTGTCTTCCTATTATGTCCTAGAATTTGTATTGTCTTAATTTCATCTTGTCGGTATTATGTACAATTCTTGCACAACTTGTCAGACACTGCAACATCACAGAATCTTGGTTCTGAGGACATGTACATAACCTTCACGACTACGACAACTACTACTACAACTAACCCATCTCTTTGGGAAGGTGAACATCAAAATGGTATAAAATACCGACAGGTTGGTAGGTAAGACACAAAGGCAACAGTTAGGCAACTTTATTCCGATAGTTCCTGACTATGGAACTGAACTCTCCAGGCTGAGGGACTGACAACCTCAAATTCTACGACTTCAAGGATGATGGACTGATTACATCGTCTTCACATCTCTACTGTTCCTGCCTACTTTCTGTATTCGACTGAAGAAGCCTACTGTGTAGGCGAAACGTTTCGGAATAAAGTTGCCTAACTGTTGCCTTTGTCTCTTTGGGAAGGACCTACTTCCACTGGGGAATCCCGCCTGCCAGTGACTATGTCCTCGTCTGCTACACCTGACGTTACTATATGAGAGTCAGGCACCTTGCTTCTGCTTCAGAATCTCCACGATTACGGTGCTCTTCGCACCTACTCCAAGAATGAGGGACTAATTACCTCATCTTCTGTACATAGTTCTACTGTCTTCAAGTTATGTCCTGGAATTTGTATTGATAAAGCCACTGGATGGCGAAACGTCTACAATAAAGATACCCAAATGCTGCACATGTGTCTCAAAGTGCATTATAAGCTGTGTGGTTTAGAAAGACACGTAAGCAAACACTAACATATTTATTAGAAAACGTTTCGATCCTGGGACCTTGATCACTTCTAACATACAGAGGTATGTGTATGTATAATGTTCGCCAAGACCGTAGTCCTGGCACGGGTCTCAATCTTGCGATGACCCGTCTCTGGCTCCCGAGGGAGAAAGGTTTCTACAATGATGCGACATATGCTGTTCAAGCACTCTTCTGGTCAGTTCAACTGGTGCATCTCATAAGCGACAACACCGTATGTACTCCTAACTGTGGACACTAGCGAGGAGGAGGATATGTCGTTATCACAGGTAACAGCTTGTCTGGTTCGTTGACTCCATGGTACACTAGTGTGGCCGCAGTCATCTCTGGGTCCTCTTCGGGAGGGAACATCACTCCTAGTTGCCTGCGGAGCGTCTCAGTAACTTCGCACTCCAGAAGATAGTGTGTTAGGGGCCGCTGGACAACGTGCTGACAGTACTGGCACATCTCCTCCTCAGCCTTGTCTACCATCATCTTGGCTGTGGGAAAGCCCAAACGAAGCCGATGGATGGCGGTACACTGCGCTCTGGACCAGCTTCTATCATATGGAGGGGGTTCTCCCTGAGTCGCTGCTCGGTACCACTGTTGAGATGGGGTATCACCTAAGACCTCCCCCATAAGTTTCATGGCTCTGGCAGCCACCAGTTTGGTCTGTCGTAGGCTGATTGGGACAGTAATCCCAGCATGTGGATAGTCTGTTGCTGCCTTGGCTGCATCATCTGCCGCCTCATTTCCCCGGATGCCAGCATGGCTGGGGATCCAGTTCAATGTCGATCTGTTACCCTGAACTTCTAAGGCTGTCATTATGCTCAGGATCGATGTGATGAGGTGAACATTGTCCTGTGGTTGAGGATGGGAGAGGGCATTGATTGCAGACGTGGAATCAACATGTATGACAGGTCGGAGTCGATACAGAGGTAGAAAGACATTATATATATATAGGCGAAGAGTGAGATGTGACGCACGTGACCTGAGGAATGTCATAAGAACATAAGAATGGAGGAACACTGTAGAAGGTCTACTGGCTCATGCGAGGCAGGTCCTTATCAAAACAACCTCTACCTATGATGAGAACGGGTAGACGATGAAATCATGTGACTCCTGTGTTGTTAGGTAAGACACATATGCAACAGTTAGACAACTTTATTCCGAAACGTTTCGCCTACACAGTAGGCTTCTTCAGTCGAATACAGAAAGTAGGCAGGAACAGTAGAGATGTGAAGACGATGTAATCAGTCCATCACCCTTAAAGTCGTAGAATTTGAGGTTGTCAGTCCCTCGGCCTGGAGAAGTTCAGTTCCATAGTCAGGAACTATCTGAAGATCAAGCGACAGTGCGGAGACTTAAATACTGTCGGAAGGAGAGGTGCAGGGTAGTAGTAGTAGTAGTAGTAGTAGTAGTGAGAGGCAACTGAGAGGTCATGTCCCTCTCAGATCCAACCCTTCTCACTTGAAAAGCTTGTCCAAGGTGTTTTCTGTACCAAGATGCCACGTGTTGCAGTGTCTGACAAGATGAACATCAAAATGGTATACAATACCGACAGGTTGTTAGGTAAGACACATATGCAACAGTTAGACAACTTTATTCCGAAACGTTTCGCCTACACAGTAGGCTTCTTCAGTCGAATACAGAAAGTAGGCAGGAACAGTAGAGATGTGAAGACGATGTAATCAGTCCATCACCCTTAAAGTCGTAGAATTTGAGGTTGTCAGTCAGTCAGATAGTTCCTGACTATGGAACTGAACTTCTCCAGGCCGAGGGACTGACAACCTCAAATTCTACGACTTTAAGGGTGATGGACTGATTACATCGTCTTCACATCTCTACTGTTCCTGCCTACTTTCTGTATTCGACTGAAGAAGCCTACTGTGTAGGCGAAACGTTTCGGAATAAAGTTGTCTAACTGTTGCATATGTGTCTTACCTAACAACCTGTCGGTATTGTATACCATTTTGATGTTCATGTATGCCAATGTTTTTGAAATTTTGTAGTTTCCAGTGTTGCGTTCTATAGTGTCGGTGACGGCGACACTATAGAACACTATAGAACGCAACACTGGAAACTACAAAATTTCAAAAACATTGGCATACATGATATTTAAGCAGCACCAACCCAACAACAACATGGCAACACATGGCATCTTGGTACAGAAAACACCTTGGACAAGCTTTTCAAGTGAGAAGTGTTGGATCTGAGAGGGACATGACCTCTCAGTGGTTACATTCTCACTACTACTACTACTACTACTACTACTACTCTGCACCTCTCCTTCCGACAGTATTTAAGTCTCCGCACTGTCGCTTGATCTTCAGATAGTTCCTGACTATGGAACTGAACTTCTCCAGGCCGAGGGACTGACAACCTCAAATTCTACGACTACAAGGGTGATGGACTGATTACATCGTCTTCACATCTCTACTGTTCCTGCTTACTTTCTGTATTCGATTGAAGAAGCCTACTGTGTAGGCGAAACGTTTCGGAATAAAGTTGTCTAACTGTTGCATATGTGTCTTACCTAACAACACAGGAGTCACGTGATTTCATCGTCTACCCGTCCTCATCATAGGTAGAGGTTGTTTTGATAAAGACCTGCCTCGCATGGGCCAGTAGGCCTTCTACAGTGTTCTTCCATTCTTATGTTCTTATGACATTCCTCAGGTCACGTGCGTCACATCTCACTCTCCGCCTATATATATAATGTCTTTCTACCTCTGTATGTTAGAAGTGATCAAGGTCCCAGGACCGAAACGTTTTCTAATAAATATGTTATAGTGTTTGCTTACGTGTCTTTCTAAATCAACTTATCGGTATTTATTACCAAGGTTTATACCATAAGCTGTGTAAAAGACTTCCCACTACCCCTGGTTGTCTTCAAGAGGACGCTGGACGGATACCTAAAGTCAGTGCTGGATCATCCGGGCTGTGGTTCGTATGTTGGACTACGTGTGGCCAGTAGTAACAGTCTCGTTGATCAGGCCCTGATGCGCCAGGAGACCTGGTTTTGGACCGGGCCGCGGGGGCGTTGATCCCCGGAATACCCTCCATTTAGACCTCAGGTGGATCCCATTCAGCAGTGGATATAAATAAGGTCTTGAGGATATCTCTCCAAGAGAGAACCCGCAAATTAGATAAGTTTAGATTCTGAAAGGATATAGGCAAGTATTGGTTTGAAGATTGAGACACTTATGCAGCATATGGGAATCTTTATTCAGGAAACGTTTCGCCACACAGTGGCTTCAAGATTGATGGACTGAACACATCGACTCCAGGCTGAGGGACTGATTACCTCATACTCCTCCTCTCCTTACGCCTTCCTCTTTGTATTGGACTGATGAAGCCACTGTGTGGCGAAACGTTTCCTGAATAAAGATTCCCATATGCTGCATAAGTGTCTCAATCTTCAACTTGTCGGTTTTTCAAACCATTCATCACAAGTATTGGTTTGGAAATAGGGTAATTGATGAGTGGAACAGTCTGCCTAGTAGGATTATTGAAGCTAAAACGTTGGGTAGTTTAAAATTTAGGTTGGATAAATACATGAGTGAGAGGGGCTGGATTTGAGTGCTACTTGCATAATTCTTGGGTAGCTTTGAGTAAAGGTCGTTTTGATTAGGACCTGCCTTGTATGGGCCAGTAGGCCTTCTGCAGTGTTTCTCGATTCTTATGTTCTTGATTTCTAGAAACCATTAAATCTTTTTTGTGCTTGATATCTGGACAAACTGACTTTCAGGACAGACACGCAAGACTCGGCAAGTGAATCCGTTAATCACGATCTGCCAATCTTCCACAAGAAAAATTACTGTTTGCTAGGTATTTCCCGGTACTCTCCCGGAAACTCCGCACGTCCCACGATAACGGTGAAAAATGACACGTGTGTAAACCATACCACGGGCGGGATTGAACCCGGGGTCAGAGAGTCTCAAAACTCCAGACCGTCGCGTTAGCCACTGGACCAGCTAACGCGACGGTCTGGAGTTTTGAGACTCTGACCGCGGGTTCAATCCCCCCCGTGGTATGGTTTGTTTGCAAACCATACCACGTGAGATACGTGTGTAATTTGGGAGTCTTGTGGAAACGTTTCGCCAGCCAGTGCAGAGAAAAACTGTGTTGCACTGAAGAAGCCACTGGCTGGCGAAACGTTTCCTCAATAAAGATTCCCAAGTGTTGCAGAAGTGTCTCATTTCTCATCTTGAAGGTTTTGTAACCCATTTACATCACAACATTGCCCGAGTCAAAAAAAAAAAGTATATCCCATCAAACTGCTTTTAGGCTCCTGACTAACATCTTCCCATCGCTCTTGGGTGTGGGAAACCTCGCTCACATGTTTATTAATTGTCCACACACAATTTACATGCAAATGTCATACGGAAAAGCACCCGGCACGTCTCTGAAAGACTCCTAGATGGTTTTAATATTTAGCAGAGGGTTAATGTTTACTCTGCCAGAGAGCACGAATAATCTAATATCCGCCCTGGTCTGCGCATTCGAACTGACCTTCTTGTTGACAATTTCACCCTTAATGTTAATTTATTTTTTTGATGTTTCGACAGAAACTAACTTACTGGACCAACTTTGTCGTCGATTTTGCATCCACACTAAACACCTCACCTTTATTAGTTGCCTTCATTATTCTCTCCTTAAGTAGCCCCTCTTCCACTAACCCCTCTTTCACTAACCCCTCTTTCGCTAACCCTTCTCCACTAACCCCACTTTCACTAACCCCTCTTTCACTAACCCTTCTCCACTAAACCCCTCCTAACCTCTTCACAACCCACCTTCCAACCCACTTCCCTACCCCTCTTCCACTAACCCCACTTCCACTAACCCCTCTTCCATAACCCTCTCATACCCTCACTTCCACTAACCCCTCTTCCACTAACCCCTCTCCATACCCACTACTAACCCCTCACTAACCCCTCTTCCACTAACCCCTCTCACTAACCCTCTTCCACTAACCCCTCTTCCACTAACCCCTCTTCCACTAACCCCTCTTCCACTAACCCCTCTTCCACTAACCCCTCTTCCACTAACCCCTCTTCCACTAACCCCTCTTCCACTAACCCCTCTTCCACTAACCCCTCTTCCACTAACCCCTCTTTCACTAACCCCTCTTCCACTAACCCCCTAACTACTTCCCTAACCCCTCTTCCACTAACCCTCTTCCACTAACCCCTCTTCCACTAACCCCTCATTCCACTAACCCCTCTTCCACTAACCCCTCTTTCCACTAACCCCTCTTCCACTAACCTCTCCATAACCCTTCCACTAAACCTCACTTCACCACTAACCTATCCCAACCCTTCCACTAACCCTCTCCCCCCTTTCCCCTAACCCCTCTTCCACTAACCCCTCTTCCACTAACCCCCTTCCACTAACCCCTCTTCCACTAACCCCTCTTCCACTAACCCTCTTCCACTAACCCCTCTTCCACTAACCCCCTTCCACTAACCCCTCTTCCACTAACCCTCTTCCACTAACCCCTCTTCCACTAACCCCTCTTCCACTAACCCCTTCCACTAACCCCTCTTCCACTAACCCTCTTCCACTAACCCCTCTTCCACTAACCCCTCTTCCACTAACCCACTCACTAACCCCTCTTCCACTAACCCCTCTTCCACTAACCTCACTTTCCACTAACCCCTCTTCCACTAACCCCTCTTCCACTAACCTCCTTCCACTAACCCCTCTTCCACTAACCCCTCTTCCACTAACCTCACTTTCACTAACCCCTCTTCCACTAACCCCTCTTTCACTAACCCCTCTTCCACTAACCCCTCTTCCACTAAACCCCTCTTCCACTAACCCCTCTTCCACTAACCCCTTCACTAACCCCCTTCCACTAACCCCTCTTCCACTAACCCCTCTTCCACTAACTCCTCTTCCACTAACCCCTCTTCCACTAACCCCTCTTCCACTAACCCCTCTTCCACTAACCCACTTCCACTAACCCTCTTCCACTAACCCCTCTTCCACTAACCTCCTCTTCCACTAACCCCTCTTCACTAACCCCTCTTCCACTAACTCCTCATCACTAACCCCTTTCCACTAACCCCTCTTACACTAACCCTCTCCACTAACCCCTCTTCCACTAACCCTTTTCACTAACCCTCTTCCACTACCCCTGTCACTAACCCCTCTCCACTAACCTCCTTCCACTAACCCCTCTTCCACTAACCTCCTCTTCCACTAACCCCTCTTCCACTAACCCCTCTTCCACTAACCCCTCTTCCACTAACCTCACTTCCACTAACCCTCTTCCACTAACCCCTCTCCACTAAACCCTCACGTATACCACCTCTTCTCTAGTGGCAAGAATGTTTTCTTAAAATTATAAATTCAGTAGTTCAGCGAAGATAATCTCTTGGTTAGAAAGAAGCTGGTAGGTAGTGGATGATTAAGTGTGACCTGGTGCAATAGTGTGACCTGGTGCACTAGTGTGACCTGGCGCACTAGGGCCTGGTGCACTAGTGTGACCTGCACTATGTGCCTGGGCACTAGTGTGACCTGGTGCACTAGTGTGACCTGGCCACTCAGTGTGGCCTGGTGCACTAGTGTGGCCTGCACTAGTGTGACCTGGTGCACTAGTGTGACCTGGTGCACTAGTGTGGCATGGTGCACTAGTGTGGCCTGGTGCACTAGTGTGGCCTGGTGCACTAGGTGCCTGGTGCACTAGTGTGACCTGGGCACTAGTGTGGCATGGTGCACTAGTGTGGCTGGTGCACTATGTGGCATGGTGCACTAGTGTGCCTGGTGCACTAGTGTGGCATGGTGCACTAGTGTGGCCTGGTGCACTAGTGTGGCCTGGTGCACTAGTGTGACCTGGTGCACTAGTGTGACCTGGTGCACTAGTGTGGCATGGTGCACCAGTGACCTGGCGCACTAGTGTGACCTGGTGCACTAGTGTGACCTGGTGCACTAGTGTGGCCTGGTGCACTAGTGTGACCTGGCGCACCAGTGTGACCTGGCTCGACTTTAACGTATATGCGTGTGTAGTAGCAGTAGTAGTAGTAGTAGTTACTAGTTGACAAGGGCACTCGAAAGACACTTGGCTTCTTTAATGTGTGTGTTTGTGTACTCACCTAATTGTACTCGCCTAATTGTAGTTGCAGGGGTCGAGACTCAGCTCCTGGCCCCGCCTGTACACTGAACGCTACTAGGTCCTCTCTCTCCCTGCTACATGAGCTTTATCATACCTCGTCTTAAAGCTGTGTGTGTGTGTGTGTGTGTTTGTACGCGCGTGCCCGCGCGCGCGTACTCACCTATTTTTACTCCTTCTTTTGGTTGCTGGGGGTCGAATCATAACTCCTGGACCCGCCTCTTCACTCATCTCTACTAGGTCCTCTCTCTCCCTGCTCAATGAGCTTTATCAAACCTCGCTTTAAAACTATGGTTCCTGCCTCCACTACGTCACTTGCCAGACTATTCCACTTCCTGACAACTCTGACTGATGAAATACTTCCTAACATCCCTTTGACTTATCCGAGTCTTCAACTGCTAGCTGAGACCCCTTGCTTCTGTGTCCCATCTCTGAAACATCCTGTTAATTCCTGACAGTATTTTATATGTCGTTATCATGTCTTCCCTAACCCTCCTGTCCTCCAGTGTCGTGAGGCCGATTTTCCTTAACCTTAGCACTGGGACTACTCTTGTTGCAAACCTTTGCACTTTATCTAATTTCTTGACGTGCTTGAGCAGTTGTGGGTTCCAAACTGGTGCTACATACCCCAATACGGGCCTGACGTACACGGTGTACAGTGTCTTGAACGACTCCTTACTTAGGTATCAGAACGTTATTCACAGTTTTGCCAGGCGCCCATATGCTGCAGCAGTTACCTGATTGATGTGCACATCAGGAGATGTGCTCGGTATTATACTCATCCCAAGACCCTCTTCCCTGAGTGACGTTTGCAGTCTTTGGCTACCTAGCCTATACTCTGCAGTCGTCTTTGGTCTTCCGCGATCTTCATGACTTTGTATATGGTGAGACCTGGACAGGCTTGCAGCCTGTCCAGGTCTCATTTTAGTCCTGCCTGATCCTCTTACTATTTAATTCTTCTCGCCTATCTCCTTTTGCTCTCTTTACACTTGCTGATCAGTGAGTGACGATTGCTCTGTCCACAGGAATTAAGAAGAAATGTAGTATTTTCTGGCATATGAATCGCACGAGCGGTTGTAACGCAACGTCAGTAAATAACTATTCAATCATAATCCAAAGCCTATCCTTTACCCTGACCTTGAGCATATAAGGCGCAGGCTGATTTTCCAAGACATTTTGTCGGGAAAACGTGCGCCTTATATGCCGGAAAATATGGTACGATGCAGATGGGAACAGCGATTAATCCTTAAAAGCTCTTCTTAGAGCGAAATGTTGGTGGTGGGGTTGAATCGAGGGAGAGGGGTAAGTGTTGGACCAAAACTGGATACATGACTGGAAAACATGGCGCTCGAATTGGGGTAATTGGGGGTGCTGGGAATGGTAGAAAGGGAAGGTGTGTAGCTAGAATTAGGTGAAGGGGCTGGGGAATGAGTGGGGGATTGGAGCTGGACTGGGAGAGAGGGGTGGGGCTAAGAACAAGGAAAGGGGGCTGGACATGTTGGCTCCCTGGGTGTTGGCCGGGTTGCTAAGGGCTTCTAATTGAGGGAGAGTGGAAGCAGGAATGTGTGGGAGTGTTGAGAATTTAGTGGGAGGAGGAGGAAGAGGAAGAGGAGGAAATAAAGGGGGACAAGGAGGGGTAAATGATGAGGAGAAAGAGGAGACAAAGAGGGACGAGGAGGGGGTGGAGGAGGAGAAGAAGAAAGAGGAGAAAAAGAGGGACAAGGAGAGAGAGGAAGAGGAAGATGATAAATAAAAATACGAAGCGAAAGAAAAAGAAGAGAAAAAAGAAGAGGAAGAAAGAGGAAAAAGAAGAGGAAGAGGAAAAAAAGAGAGGAGAGAAGAAAGTAAGAATGATGACTGTGTGGATGGACTGTGTAAGTAGTGTAAATTCAAGAGTGGAAAAATGAAGGCTGGAAGACTGGAACTGACTGGGGATAAGACCAAAGAGAGAGAGAGAGGGATAGTAAAAGAGGGAGAGATAGTGAGGGAGAGAGGCAGAGAGATTTTGTTTGTAAGGAGATATGAGAAAATTTCTGGCGACTCTGATTATAGTAACCTGAATAATCCTCTCAGTGTAGTTTTTGGTCAATTTACCCAGACTTCCTGTTAGCTCACTGATCCACCCAACATAAAATCTTTAGAGGCGGATTAAGGACAGTCGAACTGTGTGGGTTAGAGCGCCTTGTGATTTTCACTCACCATAAGGCGGGACAAAAACATGGGTTTCAGCCCTCGGCAAGTCGCAGTGTTGTTGTTGATTATTATAATATATATATAATATATATATATATATATATATATATATATATATATATATATATATATATATATATGCAATAAGATCACAGTAAACAGGTGATTTCAAAATATGCAAAACAACCACTCTGAAAGAATAGAGAAATTCCAAGCGCTTTCGTGACTACTCACATTATCAAGGAACTATGAAAGTGAAGCATCCAAGGAAGCTATAACGGGTCCGGCCAGCACCTCACTATCAGATCCCACAACGGTTAAACACGTGACGCGCGGCGACCCAACTTGGATAGGTCCTTTGCACAACTCACCCCCAAGCTATTCTACCCAAGAAAATTTAAAAATTATTTGTCCAGTGTATTATTAAATTCTTCCCAAATTCTATTAATTATAAATGGATCTAATTTATATAAACCAAAGGAAATATTCATATTATTGTCAAAACTGCTTTTTATGAAACAAGATTCAATTATATTCCTGTCGACCATGGACTTGCTTGATACTACTTTCTCAACTTTTTTGAAAATCAATTGGATGGTTAAAATCTCTTACATGAATAAATAGAGCATTGGAATCTTGTCCAGTTCTAATGCTATATTTATGTTGTTTTAATCTTAGTTCGAGATTTTTACCAGTTTGACCGTAATAAACTTTATCGCAAATTTTACAAGGAATCTTATAGACACATCCATCAGCATTTTCGGGGGAATTCTTTATCAAAAGTTTTTTTACTGTATCAAGATTTTTTAATACAACTTTAATATTAAAAGTCTTAAGAAGAGAAGGCATATCAACCAAGTTTTCATGGTAAGGGAGAACCAACATATTTTTAGTTGAATAAGGCTGGTTGCCCCTTTTTGGATTATAAAAAGTGTTTCTAGCAACTTTAAAAGATTTATCAATTACATTTCTTGGGTATTTTAAATCATTACCTATTTCATAAATTTTGGATATTTCCTCATCTATGAACTCAGGACTACAAATTCGTAAAGCTCTCAAAAACATTGATGAGAAAACAGACAGTTTGACTCTATCTTGATGCGAGGAATAATAGTGGACATAGGAACAGTTATTTGTAGATTTTCTGTAAATTTTAAATTTGAATTCATTATTACCCTTAATAATTAAAACATCTAGAAAAGGCAATGAGTTATTTTCTTCAAACTCAACAGTAAAGTTTATAGAATGGGCTAAGCTATTTAATTTTCCAAGAAAATGGTGTATATCTACATTTTTGGGCATAAGACACAAAATATCATCAACATATCTGAACCATTTAGCTCTATTAGGGAGGATTGTGTTAAGCAACCTTGTTTCAAAAAATTCCATGTATAGGTGTTTACAGTGAAACATATAAGTGAACAGTATTTAGATAAGGCTAAAGAGGTCTTTGTGGCATTTATGGATTTTGAAAAGGCGTATGACAGGGTGGATAGGGGGCAATGTGGCAGATGTTGCAGGTGTATGGTGTAGGAGTTAGGTTACTGAAAGCAGTGAAGAGTTTTTACGAGGATAGTGAGGCTCAAGTTAGAGTATGTAGGAAAAAGGGAAATTATTTCCCAGTAAAAGTAGGCCTTAGACAAGGATGTGTGATGTCACCGTGGTTGTTTAATATATTTATAGATGGGTT
>NC_069492.1:10271523-10286528 GCF_026875155.1 Cherax quadricarinatus | reverse complement strand
ACGTTAGGTTTTAGGTTGGGTTTTTGGGGGTTGGGTTTTAGTTAGGTTACTTTTGGGTTACGTTGGGTTTATTTAGTTTACGTTAGGTTACGTTAGGTTTACTTTGGTTACGTTAGGTTATTAGGTTGGTTTGGGTTTGGGGGTTGGGTACGTTGCGTTAGTTAGGTTAAGTTGGGTTTGGTTTAGGTTAGGTTAATTTAGTGGGTTAGTTATTACATTTTTTTTGTAGATCGCATACCAAAGTAGTATAAAAACCCGCACCTAGGAGAAAGGAGCTTACGTCGCGTATCGGTCCACTTGGCCCCTTTACAAAGTGATTTTTGAAATACCAAGTCGGACCTTGTGGGGGTTTATTTTGTACTTTTCCAGTACGGAAACTTGCCTTTTTCGTTATTTTTTTATAGTTAAACCAATGTCACCAAGGAACGTGTCGTTTTTAACCCCACGGCCCTAAAAACATTCATCCAACTTTTTTTCTATCCTCATAAAAAGGTACGACAGCGGGGCCGAGTAGTTAGCGCCCTGTCTGTGTTTTTTAATACCACTTGCCAGGGGTTAAAGTCCCACCCTCCCGTATTGCCTGCATTCGTGTTTTATGTTTGAATCTTTACAAAAAAGGGGAATCGAAAACCTCAACTAATACATAAAATCATAGATATCTCTTTTCGTCAGCCGTAAAACTAAAAACACGCAATAATTTCCCCCGTCAAAACTCAGATATATCATCAAAATTTTAAAGAGAATTTAAAGGCCTGCAGAAGGGGTGTAAAAGTAACCCGGAACACCTCGGGAGCGGGTGCAAAAATCTAATTTAAAATCTAATTTATTTTTTATTTTTTGGCGGGAAACCCGGGCCGTAAACAACGTTGTTGTGTGTTGTGTGGGGGTGTGTGTGTTGTGTGTTGTTGTGTGTGTGTGTGTGTGTGTGTTGTGTGTGTGGTGTGTGTGTGTGTGTGTGTTGTGTGTGGTTGATGGTTGTGTGGTGGTGTGGTGTGTGTGTGTTAGTGTGTTTTGTTTTTGGGTGTGTTTGTGTGGGGTTGTGTGTTTGTGTGTGTTGGGGGTTTGTTTTTGTGTGTTTGGTGCTTGGTGTGTTGTGTGTGTTGTGTGTGTTGTGTGTGTTTGTTGTGTTTTGTAGTTGTTTGTGTGTGTGTGTTTGTGTTTGTGTGTGTGTGGTTTGTGTTTGGGGTGTGTTGTGGTTTAGGTGTTGTGTGTGTGTGTTTTGGTGTGTTAGTGTGTTTGTGGTTTTGTGTGTGTTTTTGGTTTTGTGTGGTTTGTGGTGTTTTTGGGGGTTTGTGGTTTTTTTTGTGGGGCTTTTGTGTGTTTTGTTGTGTTGGTGTGTTTGTTGTGTTTTGTGTGTGTTGTGTGTGTGTTGTGTAGGTTTTGTGTAGTTTGTTGTGTGTTGTTGTGTGGTTGTGTGAGTGTGGGGTGTGTGTGTTGTGGTGGTGTGGTGTTGTGGTGTGTGTGTGTGTGGTGTGGGGGGTTTGTGTGTGGTGTTTGTTTTGTGTTTGTTGCGTGGTGCGCGCGCGCGGTGTGTGTGTGTTGTGTTGGAAACAAACAAAAAATGAGTTTAATTGATCCTTTTTTTGAAAAAACTTTTTCACCCAACAGGGGCCCTTTTTTCAAGTCACACACGATTACCGGGGTGGAAGGAACGGGAGATTTATAGTCAGGTTCAGAATTTTAGGTCAGGTGGAAATCACAGATGCACTTCTCCCCCTGACCTCAACATTCTGAAACCCACAAAATACTCACGTACCTTCCACCCCAGTAGAACTTTTGGGGATTTAAAAAGGGCCCCGTGTGGGGGGAAACGTTTTCAATAAAGGATCACTTAAACTGCAATTTTTTTATATTTCCACTGTGCGGGGAAAAACCCATTTTTTCAGTGTGTTTTGTGTTTTTGGGGTGGTGTGTGTGTGTTGTGTGTGTGTGTGTGTTGTGTGTGTGTGTGGTGTTTGGGGGGGGTCTGGTCTGTGGTGGGTGGGTGTCTGTGTGCTGTTTTTGTTGGGTTTTTTTGTGTTTTTTGTCCACCCATTTTACTCACCTATTGTGGTTCAGGGTCGATCATACTCCTGGCCCCGCCCTTTTACTGATTGCACTAGACCTCTCTCCCCCCGCTCCCTGAGCTTTTTTCATACCTCGCCTTAAAATATGTTTGTGTGGGGTGTGTGGGTGTGGTGTGTGTGTGTGTGTGTGTGTGTGTGGGTGTGGTGTGTGTGTGTGTGTGTGTGTGTGTGTTTGTGTGTGTTGTGTGTGTGTTGTGGTGGTGTGTTGTGTGTGTCTCTGTGTGTGAGACTTCGTGACTTTCTGTCTTTTGTCTGTCTCTCCCTTCTCTGTCTCTACCTCTCTCTCTCTCTAGCTCTCTCTCTCGCACAGTCGCACACGAGGATGATGCTAATTTGCCAAATATAAAAAAAAAATCAGCTGCTGACAAAACAAGGTGAAGTGACTTCTCTTGTTGGCCTGAATGTCTTTACACCCGCTACACTGCCTTCCAATTTACACAGGTGTATGTATGTATGTATGTATGTATGTATGTATGTATGTATGTATGTATGTATGTATGTATGGATGTATGTATGTATGGATGTATGTATGCTCGCATTGTGTGTGTGTATATATACCTGTATATTCTCTATTTTTATTTATTTTTAAATCAATAATACGTATAATGAATATTATTAGTAGTAGAAGTATTAGTATTAACGGTGGTATTAGTATTAGTAATAGTAGCAGCAGCAATAGTAGTGGTAGCATCAGTAGTAGTAGTGGTGGTAGTAGCAGTAGTAGTAGTGGTAGCAGCAGCAGTAACAGTAGCAGCAGCAGTAGTAGTAGCAGCAGTAGTAGGAGCAGTAGTAGTAGTAGCAGCAGCATCACAGCAGCAGTAGTAGTATTAGTGGTGATTGCAGCAGTAGTAGTGGTAGCAGCAGCAGCATCAACAGCAGCAGTAATAGTAGTAGCAATAGTAGCAGCAGCAGCAGTAGTAGCAGTAGTAGTAGTGGTAGTGGTAGCAGCAGCAGTAGTGGTAGCAGCAGCAGTAGTGGTAGCAGCAGCAGCAGCAGCAGTAGTGGTAGCAGCAGCAGTAATAGTGGTGGTAGCAGCAGTAGTAGTGGTAACAGTAGTAGTAGTGGTAGCAGCAGTAGTAGTAGTAGTGGTAGCAGCAGTAGTAGTAGTGGTAGCAGCAGTAGTAGTAGTAGTGGTAGCAGCAGCAGTAGTAGTGGTAGCAGCAGCAGTAGTAGTGGTACCAGTAGTAGTGGTAGCAGTAGTAGTGGTAGCAGTAGTAGTGGTAGCAGTAGTAGTGGTAGTAGTAGTAGTAGTGGTAACAGCAGTAGTAGTAGTGGTAGCAGCAGCAGCAGTAGTAGTAGTGGTAGCAGCAGCAGCAGTAGTAGTAGCGGTAGCAGTAGTAGTAGCGGTAGCAGTAGTAGTAGCGGTAGCAGCAGCAGTAGTAGTAGTGGTAGCAGCAGCAGTAGTAGCAGCAGCAGCAGTAGTAGTGGTAGTAGTGGTGGTGGTAACAGCAGTAGTAGTAGCAGTAGTAGTGATGGTGGTAGCAGCAGTAGTAGCAGTAGTAGTGATGGTGGTAGCAGCAGTAGTAGCAGTAGTATCAGTATTATTAGTAGTAGCAGTAGTATCTCTTGTAACTCTTGAAAACCTCATTCGATTGCTTTAAAAATTTCATTGCCTGTGCACGGTCACTAGGATCAGATTCTTGGTAAAGGTGGCATACACAGATGCCTGATGATCAATGATGTTGATCCCTTTGTCAAGCCGTAACGGCTTGACGAAGCTCCTGGAGAGCGAAACGTTGCCACAATAAAATGTCACATTAGTTGCACAAGGGTCATTTTACCTAATTTCTTTAAGTTATCTAGTGTTCTGTTGCAGATTATATCTTCTGGTCCAGAGACTTATTCTTGTCTAATTACTAATGACATCTTCCACTCTAATCCCTATATCTTTCACAAGGAAACTCTCATTTTGGTAAGAGTCCCTTGATGGACTCTTTCTATTCAAGATCTTCTCTTAATATCATCCCCTTAGCCTTTCTGGAAGCTCCACAACTTCCAGTTAAGCTCTTCCTGGAACTTGTTGGGTCTTCCCAGACGTTCTGGGCTCCAAAGAAAGCAGGTTCCTTATCTTAATCTTATTCACCTCCTAATATTAATATCATGATAAGCACTTATTGTGCTACAATGACGTCTTCTGAGAAGGTTCCCAGGATGGGTCTTATTAAAGGCCTGTTCAAGGAAGTTTATGCATTACTGCAGCTGAGTTGCCACTGGTTATGGCTTAACTTGGCTACTTCAGCTTCTCCTATATGATTATTACCCAATTTGAGCGTAGCTTTGAGAATCGATGGCAAAGCCGATGGGATGCGCCGGTCCCCAGTCGACCTAAGATCAAGCCAGGGTGTTTCAGTGTTGTTATTCATGTACATTTTAAGTACAATGGACGCACGTATTCTCATAATTAGTTACGGCTGGAAAACATTAGGACGTGTTTTCATAAGACACCCATAAGTTCACCCATCAGTAAAATAGGTACCTGGGTGTTAGTCGACTGGTGTGGGTCGCAGTGTGGGTCGCGGTGTGGGTCGCGGGAAATGCTCTGCATGACAAGGGGCTTTCTATACGGTAGTATGTCATTGATATCAGTAATGGTCTGTATACCTTGTACATGTAGAAATAAAGATATATTATAGGTTTTAATAGTAATAAACACTTCTTTTATTGTAGATATTGTAGACTTCGTTTAAATGACTAGGAAGGACAACTTATTACTTGAAGGAAACTGGGTAGTTACGACTACCCTCGCTCTACGGTCAAATTGTGTGGTCAGAGTGGTAAGTCAGAGGTCACCTGCCATAGGGTCAATAACTACCACATTAAGATAAGCGGATTTTTAAACCTGGAGGGTCAGTCACCAAGGATAACCAAAGAAAGTCAATACGTCATCGAGGACTGTCTTATTTCCATTGTGGCACTTCAGTCCTATCCCCAAGGCTGAAACCTACACCAGTCGACTAACACCCAGGAACATAATTACTGCTAGGTGAACATTATTATTATTATAATCATGGGGGAGCGCTAAACCCATAAGATTATACAGCGCATGCAGGAGGGGGATGGAAGGTATTCAGGCTCAATTCAGGGAACTGGAGCACAGATCCAATTCCCTAGATCAAGAGCCCCTCGCCAGCGTCAAGGAACCTCCCTTGAGGGGACTAGGTGAACAGGAACAGCAAGTATAAGGAAACAAGCCCAATGTTTCTACTCGGCCAGGAATTGAGCCACGGACACTCACTGTGTGAAGTCAAAGAGTTGCCTACCTAGCCAGGGGCCCCGTCAGTTGTTACATCACACACCGTCTCAGTTATTAAACAACTGATGCAACTGAACAAGTTATACGACACAAACTTGCAAAGGTAAATTTTCCTCCGTTGTGTAATAACAACAACTCATTTCACATCTCACTCTGAGTTCTCTCCTCAGGTTGATAATTAACTTCTATTGATAAGAGTGAAATTTTGCTTTCCAGTTCCATGAAGCTTGTGAGTCGCATATTCCCAAGACGTCTTTCCCATTGCCAAGACGCCTGTTTCTTTAATGAATGAATTTTTGAGTAGTGGTTTTTAAAGTAACAGGTATCAGGTATGTATACCACATGAGTGGTTTTCTGAAATTAAAACAGCCTCGTCGGGCCCAGACCAGCAATGTGGAACTATGCACCCTGTTTTCCAGCTACTGTATCGTTCTTTTTAAAGATTATATATTTCTTTCTTTCAACACACCGGCCATATCCCACCGAGGCGGGGTGACCCAAAAGAAAAAAACTAAAGTTTCTCCTTTCAAATTTAGTAATATATACAGGGGAAGGGGTTACTAGCCCCTTGCTCCCGGCATTTTAGTCGCCTCTTACAACACGCATGGCCTACGGAGGAAGAATTCTGTTCCACTTCCCCATGGAGATAAGAGGAAATAAACAAGAACAAGAAACTAGAAAGAAAATAGAAGAAAACCCAGAGGGGTATGTATATATATGCTTGTACATGTATGTGTAGTGTGACCTAAGTGTAAGTAGAAGTAGCAAGACGTACCTGAAATTTTGCATGTTCATGAGACAGAAAAAAGGACACCAGCAATCCTACCATGTAAAACAATTACAGGCTTTCGTTTTACACTCACTTGGCAGGACGGTAGTACCTCCCTGGGTGGTTGCTGCTGAATAAGCAAAACTTGCGATTTTGGCTTAAATAGCAAAGCTTTTCTTGCCGAATAGGGCAAGCAAAAATTTATTGTAAGCAAGAATTTCGCAAAAATCGTTCTGAACCAAACGAGAAAAATATATTTCATTGTGTTTGTTCATTATTAAATTATTGTAAACTTACCTAAAATATATTTAGTTAGATTAAGCAAAATTAAATTGAGCTGGTTATAATAAGGTTAGTTAAGTTTTCTAAGGTTCTTTTGGAACAAAATTATTAATTTTTACATTCAAACGTGTAAGAGAATATATATATATATATATATATATATATTAATATATATATATATATATATATATATATATATATATATATATATATATATATATATATATATGTGAGAGAAAAAGAATTGAGATTGCTTTGAAATATACATCTCGTCCTTCTTCTGCCATATAATTAAATGAGAGAGACGGTGATCTTGATATTTTTGGCAGGAAATTGAAAAAGCATTTCAGGAAATCTTATTTTAATTCAATATCTGATAATTGCCAACAGAAACAGCCTAACCTTAATTTTTTTTCTCACGGAGCAGTGACAAGAAAGAGAAACCACTTTTGAGACTCCTGTGCCATAGTGAATTTTATGATCAGATTCCCGTAAATTGCTCAGTGTCTGTTGTAATAATATCTTTATTTACTACCAGTACATGTACAAGGTATACCAGTACATGTACAAGGTATACCAGTACATGTACAAGGTATACCAGTACATGTACAAGGTATACCAGTACATGTACAAGGTATACCAGTACATGTACAAGGTATACCAGTACATGTACAAGGTATACCAGTACATGTACAAGGTATACCAGTACATGTACAAGGTATACCAGTACATGTACAAGGTATACCAGTACATGTACAAGGTATACCAGTACATGTACAAGTTAAACCAGTACATGTACAAGGTATACCAGTACATGTACAAGGTATACCAGTACATGTACAAAGTATACAAGTACATGTACAAGGTATACCAGTACATGTACAAGGTATACCAGTACATGTACAAGGTATACCAGTACATGTACAAGGTATATCAGGACATGTACAAGGTATACCAGTACATCTACAAGGTATACCAGTACATGTACAAGGTATACAAGTACATGTACAAGGTTAACCAGTACATGTACAAGGTATACCAGTACATGTACAAGGTATACCAGTACATGTATAAGGTATACCAGTACATGTACAAGGTATACCAGTACATGTACAAGGTATACCAGTACATGTATAAGGTATACCAGTACATGTATAAGGTATACAAAGTACATGTACAAGGTATACCAGTACATGTATAAGGTATACCAGTACATGTATAAGGTATACCAGTACATGTACAAGGTATACCAGTACATGTATAAGGTATACAGACCATAGTTGACATCAATGAATATAGAAAGCCGCTTGTTATGCTGAGCATTTCCCGCAAATCAGGTCATTTTTGTCCCAGGATGCGACCCACACCAGTCCACTAACACCCAGGTACCCATTTTACTAATGGGTGAAGATAGACAACCGGTGTAGGGAAACACGCCCGATATTTCCACCCCTTCGCCGGGAATCGAACCCGGACCCTCACCGTGTGAAGCGAGACCTTTAGCCACCAGGCCACGGGCACTGCATTTCATATGACAATTTCCTACTTCTCTGGCCACTCTACCTAACATGTATAACAAAGAGAATTGGAATTTATAGTTCTACATGCTTAATCAGTATTTTGTTTGCCAAAATAAATGCTTAATCAGCATTTTGTTTGCCAAAATAAATGCTTAATCAGCTATTTTGTTTGCCAAAATAAGAGAGCCGGCAAGTTTTCTTGGTATCGTGTATCTGGTAGGTAATTGTTTGTTCTGTGAGGAAGCTGAGATGATTATCATCTCGGGGGAATTCGTTTATTGCTCTAATGAAAGATGATATGAAGGACTTCTCTCTCCTGGGTGGAATACCTAGAGAGGGTTGTTTCGGGGGTCAGCGCCCCCGTGGCATAATCAGGCGCATTGCCACACAAAAGCACATTTTTTTTTTTAAGTTCTACTCAAAAGTTTTAGGTTTCGCAAATTTTATTTGTACTTTCTACGTAATTTTCATCGTGATGTATAATTAGCCTTTATCTTCGTTCATTTATGCAGCAATTACAATGACAGAATTATTTTAAGAAATTCATTCATAATATGACCACCAGTTTTATCTGTGTACATTGCGTGGATCACCACAATTACCGCATACGTAATATGGATCACTAACCTTTCCTTAATTTGGTTATCAATTTTTACCTATATGCATAATAAATATGGATCACCACTCTTAGTGTATACATAGTTAACATGGGTCACCAGTCTTACCTGTATACATAGTAAGTATTTATCAACACACACTACACACGGCTAATATACATAGTTAATATGAATCACCAATTTTTCCTGTATTCATAGCTGTGTGTCACTAGTACATATAGTTATACTATATAAGTCACCACTCTATGTATATGGATAGCTAAAATTACCTCCATGCACTGTTAATGAGTCACCAGTCATACCTGTGTACATAACTCTTACAGGTCACCAATCTTACCTGTCCTGGTTAATATGCGTCACTAATTTAAATCGAATACATTACTTTATGGGTCACCTAACTTATCTTTATTTATTGCTACTGTGAGACTCAATTCCAAATTATAATAATTTTTTATTACAAGATATTTCTTATTGTGTAAAGTAACTTCTTGTTTTTGACTTTGGTAAAGTAATTATTCATTGCATAATTACTAGGTAAGCGATCCATCTTTGCTAACATGCTGCACATGATCAATATTAATTAGAACCCGGCGTCATATACAAGCTAATTAAGATGACGTGGGTTTCCCGGCAGACGGAAGCTGAGCATCGTAGCGGAGAGCGTGAGGGAGTGGGATGATTGGCATCTTGACGATCTCCTCAGCACACTCATCACTCAGCTGGGTGAGTTAACATCAGTACACTTTCCCCACTAAACCCGTCCACCCTTACCCATCCCTTGTTTTCCCGAACTTATCAAATATCACCTTTAGTTATGGAAACCACCATACAGAGGTTTATATTTGGGGGAAATGTTTAAACTTGTATTTTAAGATCGCCCTTTTGCGATTGTTTTGTGGGTGTGTGGGTAATAATAAAAATAATAAATTATATTATATTAATTAATATAATATAATATATATATATAATATATATATATATATATATATATATATAATATATGTCGTGCCGAATATGTAAAACTGGTCAATTAGCAAAACCATTTAAAATTAAGTCGTTTCTGAATTTTTTCTCATCGTTTTAAAGATTATTTTTTCATTAATGTTAATGAAAACTTTGAAAAATTACCTAACCCTTTTTAAACAAAACAATTTTTTTTACCTAACCCAACAAATATATTTAATTTGTTTCATAATTTAATACTAAACAAACACAGTGAAATATTTTTTTTTCTTTAGGTTCAGAATATTTTGGCGAAATTAGATACACAAAATTTTCACTTGTTTATATGGCAAGATGACGTTGCTATTTAAGCCAAAATCGCAAGTTCTGCCTATTCGGCAGAATATATATATATATATATATATAATAAAAATTATATATAAATTTATATGTATATAAATTATATAATATATATAAATATTGTATAATATTATTTTTTAATATATATATAAATATAAAAATATATATATATAAATAATTTTATATATATATATATATATATATGGGTGAGAGAGTGGGTGAATGTTATAAAAAATTTTTTTGAAAATAAGAAAAATTTTGGAGTGAGTTTAAAAAATTAAAAAGCCTAGAAACAAATGATTTGTCATTTAAAAAATGGGAAAGATTTTATTAAAGGGAATTTAGAGGTATTGGGAAGATGGAGGGAATTTTTTTGAGGAATTGTTAAATGTTGATGAAGATAGGGAAGCTGTGATTTCGTGTATAGGGCAAGGAGGAATAACATCTGTAGGAGTGAGGAAGAGCCAGTTGTGAGTGTGGGGGAAGTTCGTGAGGCAGTAGGTAAAATGAAAGGGGGTAAGGCAGCCGGGATTGATGGGATAAAGATAGAAATGTTAAAAGCAGGTGGGGATATAGTTTTGGAGTGGTTGGTGCAATTATTTAATAAATGTATGGAAGAGGGTAAGGTACCTAGGGATTGGCAGAGAGCATGCATAGTTCCTTTGTATAAAGGCAAAGGGGATAAAAGAGAGTGCAAAAATTATAGGGGATAAGTCTGTTGAGTTGTACCTGGTAAAGTGTATGGTAGAGTTATTAATTGAAAGAATTAAGAGTAAGACGGAGAATAGGATAGCAGATGAACAAGGAGGCTTTAGGAAAGGTAGGGGGTGTGTGGACCAGGTGTTTACAGTGAAACATATAAGTGAACAGTATTTAGATAAGGCTAAAGAGGTCTTTGTGGCATTTATGGATTTGGAAAAGGCGTATGACAGGGTGGATAGGGGCAATGTGGCAGATGTTGCAAGTGTATGGTGTAGGAGGTAGGTTACTGAAAGCAGTGAAGAGTTTTTACGAGGATAGTGAGGCTCAAGTTAGAGTATGTAGGAAAGAGGGAAATTTTTTCCCAGTAAAAGTTGGCCTTAGACAAGGATGTGTGATGTCACCGTGGTTGTTTAATATATTTATAGATGGGGTTGTAAAGAGAAGTAAATGCGAGGGTCTTGGCAAGAGGCGTGGAGTTAAAAGATAAAGAATCACACACAAAGTGGGAGTTGTCACAGCTGCTCTTTGCTGATGACACTGTGCTCTTGGGAGATTCTGAAGAGAAGTTGCAGAGATTGGTGGATGAATTTGGTAGGGTGTGTAAAAGAAGAAAATTAAAGGTGAATACAGGAAAGAGTAAGGTTATGAGGATAACAAAAAGATTAGGTGATGAAAGATTGAATATCAGATTGGAGGGAGAGAGTATGGAGGAGGTGAACGTATTCAGATATTTGGTAGTGGACGTGTCAGCGGATGGGTCTGTGAAAGATGAGGTGAATCATAAATTGATGAGGGAAAAAGAGTGAGTGGTGCACTTAGGAGTCTGTGGAGACAAAGAACTTTGTCCTTGGAGGCAAAGAGGGAATGTATGAGAGTATAGTTTTACCAACGCTCTTATATGGGTGTGAAGCGTGGGTGATGAATGTTGCAGCGAGGAGAAGGCTGGAGGCAGTGGAGATGTCATGTCTGAGGGCAATGTGTGGTGTGAATATAATGCAGAGAATTCGTAGTTTGGAAGTTAGGAGGAGGTGCGGGATTACCAAAACTGTTGTCCAGAAGGCTGAGGAAGGGTTTGTTGAGGTGGTTCGGACATGTAGAGAGAATGGAGCGAAACAGAATGACTTCAAGAGTGTATCAGTCTGTAGTGGAAGGAAGGCGGGGTAGGGGTCGGCCTAGGAAAGGTTGGAGGGAGGGGGTAAAGGAGGTTTTGTGTGCGAGGGCTTGGACTTCCAGGAGGCATGCATGAGCGTGTTTGATAGGAGTGAATGGAGACAAATGGTTTTTAATACTTGACGTGCTGTTGGAGTGTGAGCAAAGTAACATTTATGAAGGGATTCAGGGAAACCGGCAGGCCGGACTTGAGCCTGGAGATGGGAAGTACAGTGCCTGCACTCTGAAAGGAGGGGTGTTAATGTTGCAGTTTAAAAACTGTAGTGTAAAGCACCCTTCTGGCAAACAGTGATGGAGTGAATGATGGTGAAAGTTTTTCTTTTTCGGGCCACCCTGCCTTGGTGGGAATCGGCCAGTGTGATAAAAATTATTATTTATATATATATATATATATATAATATATATATATATATATATATATATATATATATATTATATATATATTATTATAAAATATGCCCCAAAAAGGAGAAATTATTTATATTGTCTCTACGTCCACAGCAGGACTCGAACCTGCAAACTCTGTATCAGAATCCACAGTGAATAACTTTGTAAACAAGCCTGGTGCCCAGGGTATGGGGAAACATCTTCTAGCTTCGGCTAGGCGCCCATACTTACCTGAGGTCTGGCTCCGTGGTAAAGTACTGTAGACTCTGATACAGAGTTTTCAGGTTCAAGTCCTTCTATGGACATAGAGGCAATGTGTATATATTTTTTCAGCGAGCCGGGAGCATCCCACCGAGGCAAACTGATCTAAAAAGCAAAACGAAAGTTTTTCTTTTTAAATTTAGTAATGTATACAGGAGAAGAGGTTACTAGCCCCTTGCTCCCGGCATTTTAGTCTCCTCTTACGACACACATGACTTACAAGGGAAGAATTTCTTTATGCTTCCTCAGAGAGTGAATAACATTAGATCCTCTTTTAAAAAGGTTAATTTCTTTACACATTTCTGGACATCAGTTTATTGACGCTGCATAAAAATTTACAACTGATGTTATATCCAAATTAGGTTAGGTTGAAATAGGCTAGATTAGGTTAAGGTCAAAGGCGGACCTATAATTTTGGGGCCTTGAAGCTCAAACTGTTGTGTGGGCGCCGTCGCATACTTACTTTAATTTTTTTTTCTTTACTGCTGTACATGATACTTTAATAACCTTTAAATGTTTATTTAAACAATTACTTTTTTATTTACACGTCGGCCGTCTCCCACCAAGGCAGGGTGGCCCGAAAAAGAAAAACTTTCACCATCATTCACTCCTTAAGAGTGCAGTCACTGTACTTCCCACCTCCAGGAATCAAGTCCAGCTAACTGGTTTCTCTGAATTCCTTCATGATACTTTGCTCACACTCCAACAGCACGTCAAGCCCTAGAAACCATTTGTCTATATTCTCTCCTATCTAACATGGTCATGCATGCTTGCTAGAAGTTCAAGCCACTCTCATACAAAACATCCTTTAACCCCCTCCCTCCAGTCATTCCTAGGTCGACTCGTACCCCATCTTTCATCCAGTACAGATTTATACACTCTCGAAGTCATTCTATTTCGTTCCATCCTCTCTACATGTCCAAACCACCTCAACAACCCCTCCTCAGCCCTCTGGATAATAGTTTTGGTAATCCCGCACCTTCTCCTAATTTTCAAACTACGAATTCTCTGCATTATATTCACACCACACATTGCCCTCAGACATGACATCTCCACTGCGTCCAGTCTTCTCC
Source organism: Cherax quadricarinatus (assembly GCF_026875155.1). Lineage (NCBI taxonomy): Eukaryota > Metazoa > Arthropoda > Malacostraca > Decapoda > Parastacidae > Cherax > Cherax quadricarinatus. Next base: position 10,273,126 of record NC_069492.1, on the reverse strand, counting down.
TTGTTGCAACATTCATCACCCATGCTTCACACCAATACATGTATATACATTCAACTCGTTGCTTCCATGGACAAAGTTGTCTCCACAGACTCCTAAATGTACCACTCACCTTTTTCCATTTCATAAATTCTACGAATCACTTCATCCTTCATAGACACATCTGTTGACACGTCCACTTTTAAATATCTGAATACATTCACCTCCTCCATACTCTCTTTCTCCAATCTGATAACCAATCTTTTACCTAATATTTTATCCTCATTTCCTTATTCTTTCCTATATTGACTTTTAATTTTCTTCTGTTACACACCCTTCCAAACTCGTCCACCAAACTCTGCAACTTCTCTTCAGAATCTCCCAAAAGCACAGTGTCATCAGCAAAGAGCAACTGTGACAACTCCCACTTTGTGTTTGATACTTTATCTTTTAAGTCCGCACCTCTTGCCAACACCCGAGAATTCAGTTCTCTTACAACCCCATCTATAAATATATTAAACAACCACGGTGACATCACACATCCTTGTCTAAGGCCTACTTTTACTGTAAAATAATCTCCCTCTTTCCTACATACTCTAACTTGAGCCTCACTATCCTCGTAAACGCTCTTCACTGCTTTCATTAACCTACCTCCTATTCCGTACATTTGCAACATCTGCCACATTGCCCCCATATCCACCCAGTCATACGCCTTTTCCAAATCCATAAATGCCGAAAAAGCCTTTTAATCCTTATCTATATACTGTTCACCTATATGTTTCACTGTAAACACTTGGTCTTCACAACCCCTATCTTTCCTCAAGCCTCCCTGTTCATCTGCTGTCCTACTCTCCGTCTTATTCTTAATTCTTTCAGTAATAATTTTACCATTCACTTTACCAGGTATAGTCAACAGACTTACTCCCCTATAATTTTTGCACTTTCTTTTGTCCCCTTTGCCTTTATACAAAGGAACTATGCATCCTCTCTGCCAATCCCTAGGTACCTTACCCTCTTCCATACATTTATTAAATAATTGCACCAACCACTCCAAAACTATATCCTCACCTTCTTTTAACATTTCTATCTTTATCCCATCAATCCCGCCTGCCTTACCCCCTTTCATTTTACCTACTGCCTCACGAACTTCCCCCACACTCACAACTGGCTCTTCCTCACTCCTACAAGATGTTATTCCTCCTTGCCCTTTACACGAAATCACAGCTTCTCAATCTTCATCGACATTTAGCAATTCCTTAAAATATTCCTTCCATCTTCCTGTTACCTCTAACTCTCCATTTAATAACTCTCCTCTCCTATTTTTAACTATCAAATCCATTCGTTCCCTAGGTTTCCTCAACTTATTATTCTCACTCAAAAACTTTTTCTTATTCTCAACAAAATTTGTTGATAACATCTCACCCACTCTTATATATATATATATATATATATATATATATATATATATATATATATATATATATATTATATATATATATATATATATATATTATATATTATAATATATATATATATATATATATATATATATATATATATATAATATATTATATATATATATATATATATATATATATATATATATATATATATATATATATATATA
>NC_069492.1:10254023-10266523 GCF_026875155.1 Cherax quadricarinatus | reverse complement strand
AGTTAATGTAGAAATCTCATGTGACAGAATGGAACAGGCTAATATCCACCCTCTCTCAATACTCGTGAAAATATGGTGACTTCCTAGAACTACCTCCTCACTCCACATCACTGGATATTGTATACATTATATATATATATTTTATATATATATATATATATATATATATATATATATATATATATATATATATATATATATATATATATATATATATATGTATATATATATATATATATATATATATATATTATATATATATATTATATATATATATATAATATATATATAATATTGTCGTGCCGAATAGGCAGAACTTGCGATCTTGGCTTAAATAGCAACGGTCATCTTGCCTATATAGGACAAGCGAAAATTTGTGTATGCAATAATTTCGCCAAAATCATTCTGAACCTAACGAAGAAAATATATTTGATTATGTTTGTTTAGTATTAAATTATTGTAAACAAATCTAAAATATATTTAGTTGGGTTAGGCTAAAATAAATTGTTCTTGTTATGATAAGGTTAGGTAAGTTTTCTAAGTTCCTTTTGGTGCAAAATTATAAATTTTTACATCAACATTAATGAAAAAAATATATATTTAAACGTACAAGAGAAAATTTTATAAAGGACTTAATTTTAAATGAGTTCTTGCTAATTGACCAGTTTTACATATTCGGCACGACATATATATTATATTATAAGGTCATTTGTGTTTTACTGCCAGTTATCACACAGTGGACCGCCGACTTCGCAGGTCAGAGGTGGCTGTCAGATACTCAGGTTTTGACTCCAAGTTTAAGGTTTGCGTTAAGAAGAGACGAGACTTAAGTTGCTAAAAGATCAACATCAAAAACACGGAAATGAAGACAGCAGCTGTGCTTCACTGGCTGCAGTGTACTGCTGCAGCAGGGGTTTTTCGGAAGAAGAAGAACAACTTGAGTGGGTGTGGGTGGGTGAGAGTTGGAGCTGACTAGCTTGTGCTGCTAGGTCGGATGCCGTGCTCCTCCCCTAAGTGACCTGTCTGACCTCATTAGGTCAAGGCATTGGCTTAAGCCAGTGAGACAATTGGACCTGCCTCGCATAGGCCAGTAGGCCTGTTGCAGTGTTCCTTCTTTCTTATGGGTTTTTATCAGGGGGGTATCCATTTCCCTGGTGGTATTGAACCAAATAATGGGATGGGACTCTGTTGCCGTTTTTCTATAAATTAAAATTCCTTTCAATTTATTTCGGCTGTTCTGTTCCTGGTTATCCATATGTAGAATAAAACCAAACTATTGATATCCTTTGAAGTCATACTGATACCTAATAGGACTGGTGATAATATCTTTGACAGCCCGGGGAGGGGAATATGGGGACATATTGGGCAATACATTTTAAGTCTGTAATAGTAAAAAGGGTAAGTAGCCCTGTGCTACGCCACACAGGAACAAGACCTGTTGTCCCCACACTAGGGCGTACATCACCACCACTGGAAGACAGTGGTTAAGCACTCCTCGGCCAGAGACAACACTGCCCTCAAATTTAAGAGTTTCCAAGGGTAGCAACCATTGTTGTACAATACCGATAATGTGAAGAATTACACATATGTGCAACATCAGGGTATCTTTGTAAATTTTCCACCATTCAGTGCCTTGATCAGTTCAATAAAAGGATCTAATGAGAAGATCATAAAAACATTTACAGAGGAAGAGGTTATCAGTCCCTCAACTTTGTAGGTCAAGATCATTGTAGTCTACGGTACTCCTCACCAACTCCAAGGCTAAGGGACTGATTATCTCATCTTTTGTATACATTTCTACAGTCTTCACATTACACCCTTGTATTGCATCCATAAAGCCAATGGATGGCGAAACGTCCACAAATGAAGGTCCCAGATGTTGCATAAGTGTGGAATTAATTTTTCGCTCCTATACATCCCGAGTCAGTAACAGTCACCCTTGATAAAACTGGGTCAAAATTTTTCCCGCAACAATTATCACCCCCCCTCTTTTGACTTTAAAAGTCCCTTGGGGTAAACCTTTTCCCAATTTAAAACTAACCAGCTTTAAAAAGAGCCCCAAAAAAATTTCTGAGGTTGTGCAGGATCTTGATAATAGAGCCCCTTTTCAAGACCCCGTGAATCGCTCCCCGATCTCTTGAATCAGGCGAGTTTAAAATTTCTTTTTGGGAGAGGAAAAATTTTCCTCTTCAGCTCCCAAAAAAAAAAACATTCCGCCTGGGCTCTGGCCAATTAGGGCTCAGCTGGCCCTGACTCTCTCTGGGGTTTTAGCACCTTGCCTGCGTTCTCCCCCCATGTTCAGGGAAAAGCCCTGAAGAACCCTTGATTAATTTTCATTCTCCGACGTTGAATAACCCCCACGGTTAAGCTTTTCCCTAAAATAAAATTTAAATTTCCCTTGCCCAAAGCGTTTGTTATCCCGACAAACGAAAAACTATGAAGAACCATTCGGATAAAAAACCCTCGGGGAATAAACCCCCGGGATAAAACCATGATGCCATAAAGCAACCAATAGACTTTTTCCAAAATTGGGATCCTTATATCTTTGCAGGATTTAACCCCCAATCGATTAACGCCCCGGTACCCAAATACTGTAGGGGAAACGGGGGCGAGGGAAATTTTATTTGGCCAGATTCTTCCCTAACACTGGCAATTTTTTGAAAAAAAAACTTGGGCATTTATACAGGTCACCCTTCCTTCCCCTTTATTTAACGCTGAGTACGTTTATGAGGGAAGACTGTTGCTGGGAGTGTACACTGAGAATTTACGGGGGTGTACCCCTGAGAGATATACAGGTAGGGGACCACTGAGAGATATTAAGGTAGTGTACAGAAGATATTAAGGTAGTGACACGAGAGAATTAAGGTAGTGTCCCCCAGAAAATGTTTTACTGTTTGTTTCCCGGGATATTTCAGGTAGTGTACCACTGAGAGATATTACAGGGAGTGTACCACGGAGTTTACGGTTTCCACTGGAGATAATTAAAGGATGTACCCCTGAAGAAAACAGGTAGTGTACCCCGGAGAATTACAGGTAGTTCCACTGAGAGTTTTCAGGAGTTACCATGAGAGATATTACAGGAGTGTACCCGGAGATATTACGGTGTTCCAAAAGGGGAATATTTAAAGGTAGTGTACCACTGAAGATATTACAGGTGTGTCCATGGAATATTACAGGTGTTACCCTGAGAGATATTACAGGTGGTACCCCTGAAAAAATTATATTTAAAGTTGGTACCACGAGATATTACAGGTAGTGTACCATGAGAGATATTCAGGTAGTGTACCATGAGATTTCGGTTGTGTACCACGGAGAATTTTAAATTTTGTGTACCACGAGAGTATTACAGGTAGTGTACCACGGGGATATTAAGGTAGTGTACATGAAAGATATTACAGGTAGTGTACCCCTAGATTTACAGGTGTGTCCACTGAGATATTAAGGTAGGTTTCCCCCGAGGATTTTACGGGAGTGTCCACTGGTTTACAGGTAGTGTACCACTGGATATTTCAGGTGTGACCACGGAGATATTACAGGTATGTACCACGAAAAATATACAGGTATGTACCCTGAGTTTTACAGGGAGTGTACCCCCGGGATATTACATGAGTGCCCCTGAGGAATTACAGGGGTGTACCATGACAGATATTAAAGTAGTGTCCATGAATAATTAAGGTATGTACCACGAGAGATATTAAAAGGGATGTACCACTGAGAGATATTACAGGTAGGAAACCAGAGAAAATGAATTTCAGGGGTCCACGGAGATATTACAGGGAGTGTACCCTGACAGATATTAAAGGGAGTGTCCACTGGTATATTCAGGGGTGTACACTGGAATTTACAGTAGTGTACCCTGAAATATTAAAGGGAGTGTACCCCGGAGAATTAAGGTTGTGTACCCCTGAGAGATTTTCGGTAGTGACACTGGAGATATTAAAGGGGTGTACCTGAGAGTTTAAGGGGAGGTCCCCTGAAGATATTTCAGGGAGTGTACCATGAGAGAAATTTTCAGTTTGTTCCAGAGAGTTTACAGGTAGTGACACTGAAAAAAAAATATTACTGTTGTGTGCACGGAGATTTACGGGTGTACCCTGAGGATATTTCGGTAGTGTACCATGAAATTAAAGGTATGTCCCCGGGGGTATTAAAGTAGTGTACCCCTGAGAGAAAATTTCAGGTAGTGTACCCTGGAAAATTTTAAGGATTGTACCATGAGATATTACAGGGATGTACCCCTGAGAATTTACAGGTAGGTTTCCCCTGAGAAAATGTATTTCATTTGTGTACCAGGGGGTAATTACAGGGTGAACTGACAGATTTACAGTATGACCACTGGAGATTTACAGGTAGTGTACCCCTGAGGAAAATTACAGGTAGGTACCACGAGGATATTAAGGTATGTACCCCGGAGATTTACAGGTAGTGTCCCCTGGAGATATTACAGGGGTTTTACCACTGAGAGATTTAAGGTAGTGTACCCTGAGAGATATTTTAGGTAGTTAAAGGGATATTCGTGGTAACACTGAGAATTTACGGTAGTGTACCACTGAGAGTAAAACAGGTAGTGACAATGAGAGATATTAAGGTATGTAACTGGAATATTACAGGTGTGTCACTGAAAAAATATTTAATGTTGTGTGCACGGAAAATTTTTCAGGTAGTGTACCAGAGAGATATTTAAAGGGAGGTACCACGAGATATTTCAGGGGTTTTACCAAGGGGATATTCATGTAGTGTACCCCTGAGAGATATTAAGGTAGTGTACCGAGTATTACAGGTGTGTACCCTGAGATATTAAAGGTAGTGTACCCTGAAGTATTAAATAGTTCCCTGAGTATTAAGGTAGTTTTCCCTGAGATATACAGGTAGTGTACCACTGAGAGAATTAAGGTAGTGTACCCCAGAAAATGATATTTTCATGTTGTGTACCCGGGATATTACAGGTAGTGCACCACTGAGAATATTACAGGGGGGTGTCCACTGACAGTATTTAAAGGGAGTGTACCACTGAGGTATTTAAAGGGATGACCATGAAGAATTTCAGGTGTGTCCCTGAGAGATATTTCAGGTAGTGTAACCCCCTGAGAAAAGATTTAAAGTTTGGGGACCCCGGGGGTATTTAAGGAGTTACCCTGCAGATATACAGGGAGTGTACCCGAGAGATATTACAGGGAGTGACCCCTGGAAAATATAAGGGGAGTGTACCATGAGGAAAATTAAGGGTACCCCGGGGATATTACAGGTGTGTAACTGAGAGAATTTCAGGGAGTGTCCACTGAGAGATATTAAGGTAGTGTACCCGAGAGTATTACGGTAGGGGTACCGGGATATTTAAGTTGTGTACCCCTGAAGATATTTAAGGAGTGTACCATGAGAGTATTAAGGTAGGTACCACGAGAGAATTAAGGTAGTGTACCACTGGAATATTTAAAGGGATGTACCATGAGAGATATTACAGGAGTGTCCATGAGAGATATTAACGGTGGAACCCCGAATATTACAGGAGTGTACCCTTGAGAATTTCAGGTGTGACCACTGAGAGTATTAAGGGAGTGTACCATGAGAGATTTACGGTGTTACCATGAGAATATTACAGGGATGTACCACTAGAAAATGTACTAATGTGTGTACAGGAGTATTACAGGTAGGCACCACTGAAGATATTTCAGTAGTGTACCACTGAGAGAAATTACAGGTAGGTGTACCCCCTGAAAAATGATATTACGTTGCGTACCACGGGTATTACAGGTAGTGTTTTCCCCGAGGATATTCATTTTGTGTACCCCGGAGATATAAGGGAGTGTACCACTGAGAGATATTAAAGGTATGTACCCTGAAGATATTACAGGTAGTGTACCACGGGGATATTAAGGTTTGTGTACCCCGAGAGAATTTTCAGGGAGGTCCCTGAGAGATATTTCAGGTACTGTACCATGAAGATATTTCAGGAGGGACCATGAGGAAAAAGATAAATTTAGTGCCCAAAAAACAGGTAGGGACCCCTGAGAATTTACAGGTAGTGTCCACTGAGGGAAAATATATTAATGTTTGTACCCCGGAGATATTACAGGTGTGTCCCCCTGAGAGAAATACAGGTAGGTACCCCTGAGAGATATTTCAGGTAGTGATACTGAGAGATATTACGGGAGTGTACCATGAGAAAATGATACTACATGTAGTGTACCAGGAGAATTACAGGGATGTACCACTGAAGAAATTTACAGGTAGGTACCATGAGAGATATTACAGGTAGTGTACCCCTAGAAAATGTACTACTGTTGTGTACCCCGGAGTATTACAGGGAGTGTACCATGAGAGATATTAAGGTAGTGTAACTGAGGATATTACAGGGAGGTACCACTGAGAGAATTAAGGAGTGACCCCTGAGAAAAAGATCTCAGTAGTGTACCCCCGGGGATATTACAGGGTTTTACCCCGGAGATATTACAGGTAGGACCCCTGAGGATATTTCGGTGTGTACCCCTGGAGATATTAAGGTAGGTACCCCGAGAATATTACAGGTATGTACCACTAATATTACAGGAGTGTACCCCTGAGAATATTACGGTGTGTACCCCGGGGGATATTTCCAGTCTACCCCTGAGGATATTCCCGGGAGGTTAATGAGAGATACCCAGGTAGGTTATGACTGAGAGTCCCAGGGAGTGTACCATGGGATATTACAGATTGTGTACCAGGGGAGTTTACAGGGGTGTATCACTGGAGATACTCCGGTTGTGTATCCTGAGAGTACCCGGGGGTAGTGTAAATGAGAGATATTACAGGAGTGTTCCTGAAAAATGAAACAAAGTAGTGTACCCCGGGGATATACAGGTGTGCCCCACTGAGAGAATTTTTAGGGAGTGTACCATGAGAAAATGATATTACGTTGTGTACCCCGGAGATATTACAGGTAGTGTACCACTGGAGATATTACAGGTAGTGTACCCCCTGAAGGTATTACAGGGAGTGTCCACTGAAGTTTACAGGGAGTGTACCACTGAGAAAAAGATACTCATTAGTGTACCCCGGAGTATTACAGGGAGTGTACCAAGAGAGAATTACAGGTAGTGTACCCCTGAAGTATAAAGGTTTTGTACCCCTGGAGATTTAAGGGATGTCCCCTGAGGATATTACAGGTAGTGTACCACTGAGAGATTTACAGGTGTGTCCACTGAGAAAATGATACACAAGTAGTGTCCCCCGGGGATATTTCGTAGTGCACCCCTGAGAGTATTACAGGGAGTGTACCCCTGAGAAAATGAATTACTGTTGTGTACCCGGAGATTTAAGGTAGTGTACAGAGGATTTAAGGTGTGTACCATGGAAAATGTATTACATGTTGTGTCCACGGGGATATTAAGGTTTGTGTACCCTGAGAGTATTACAGGTGTGTCCATGAGAGATATTCAGGTATGTCCATGAGAATTTTACAGGTATGTACCACTGAGGTATTTCAGGTGTGTACATGGAAAATGATTACATGTAGTGTACACGGAGTTTACGGGAGTGCACCCCCTGAGGATATTAAGGTGTGTACCACTGAGAGTATTCAGGCAGTGACACTGAGAAAATGATATTACATGTTGCGTAACGGGATATTACAGGTAGTGTCCCCTGAGAATATTTTAGTAGTGTACCACTGAAGTTTTAAGGGAGTGTACCATGAGAGAATTACAGTAGTGTACCCCCTGGAATATTTCAGTAGGACCACGGAGATTTCAGGGAGTGAACTGAGAGATATTTCAGGTAGTGTACCATGAGGATATTCAGGGAGTGTACCAATGAGGTATTACAGTATGTACCATGAGAAAATATTTTACATGTAGTCACCACGGAGATTTACAGGTAGTGCACCATGAGAGATATTCAGGTAGTTTACCACTGAGGGAAAATATTACAGTTGTGTCCCAGGGATATTTAAGGTAGTGACCACTGGGTTTCGGGAAGTGTATCATGAGAAAATGATATTTCATGTTGTGTACCACGGGGATATTACGGTAGGTACCATGAGAGATATTAAGTAGTTACCCTGGAGTATTTTCAGGGGAGTGTCCCCGAGGAAAATTACAGGGGAGTGTACCACTGAGTTACGGTGGCCCCTGAGAGATATTAAAATTGTGTCCCCGAGAAAATGATATACATGTAGGTACCACGGAGATATTACAGGTATGTACCACGAGAGATATTAAGGTAGTGTACCACTGAGAGTATTAAGGTATGTACCACTGAGAAAAGATTTTCTCATGTTTTGTAAAGGAGTATTCAGGTTGTTACCATGAGAGATATTAAGGGGTGTACCCCTGAGAATTTACAGGTAGTGTACCACTGAGATATTACAGGAGTGTACCACTGAGAAAAGATACTACATGTTTGTACCACGGGGATATTTCAGGTAGTGTACCATGAGATATTTCAGGATTTCCACTGAGGATATTACAGTAGTGTCCCCTGAGAGTATTACGGGAGTGTACCCCTGAGAGATATTAAGGTAGTGTACCCTAGATATTAAGGTAGTGACCCTGGAGATTTAAGGTAGTTCCCTGAGAATATTTGGTATGTACCATGAGGATACCTGGTAGTGTACCCCGAGATATTAAGGTAGTGTACCCCTGAAGAAAATTTCAGGTGTGTTTAACTGAGAGATACCCAGGTGTGATCACTGAGAATACCCAGGTAGGTTCAGAAGAAAATTTCAGATAGTGTACCATGAGGAAAAACGGTAGTGATCATGAGAGATATCCCGGAGTGTATCAGAGAGTCCCCCGGGAGTGTACCAGTGAGAGATATTACAGGTAGTGTTCATGAGAAAAGATAAAACATGAGTGTACCACGGAGATTTACAGTATGCAACTGAAGAATTACAGGTATGTACCACTGAGAAAAAGATATTAATGTTTTGTACCCGGGATTTACAGGGAGTGTACCCTGAAGATATTTCAGGAGGGACCCCTGAGAGATATTCAGTAGTGTACCCCTGAGAAATGATACTCTGAGTGTACCACGGAGATTACGGGAGGTCCACGGGATATTAAAGGAGTGTACCCCGAAGAATTACAGGTAGGTACCCTGAGAGATATTCAGGTATGACACTGAAGAAAATTTTCAGGAGTGACCACTGAGAATATTACAGGTATGTTTCACTGGAAAAAGATAAATATAGTGTACCCCTTAGTATTTCAGGTAGTGCACCCCTGGAATATTAAGGGAGTTACCCTGAGAAAATGTTTAATTTTTGTCCGGAGATTTACAGGGAGTGTACCACTGGAGATATTACGGTGTGTTACCACTGGAAAATGATATTACATGTTGTGTACCACGGAGTTTTTTCAGGTAGTGTACCCGAGAGTATTACAGGAGTGTACCCTGAGAGATTTACGGGAGTGTACCATGAGGATATTACAGGTAGTGTACCCCTGAGAAAATGATACTACATGTGTGTACCACGGAGATTTACAGGGAGTGTACCACTGATAGATATTTGGGGAGTGTACCCCTGAGAGATATTAAGGTAGTGTTCCACTGAGGATTTAAGGGAGTGTACCATGAGAGATATTACAGGTAGGTACCCCTGGATATTACAGGGAGGTCCCCTGAGAGAATTTTTAAAGGGGTGTAAACCCCGGGGGGAAAATTACAGGAGTGTACCATGAGAGATACTTAGGTAGTGTCCACAGAGATTTACAGTAGTGTACCATGAGAGATATTACAGGTAGGTCATACTGCGCTTTTTACATCATTTGTAAGGCCCCACCTTGATTATGCAGCTCATTTGGGTTCCCTATTACAAAATGGACATAAAAACTTTTTAAAAAAATTTAGGTGGATGACTAAATTAATTTAAAAGCTCAGAAAAATTCCTTTTTAAGAAAGATTGAAGACTCTTAAATTTTAATTTTACTTGTTTGACGAAGAATGAGAGGGGAACCTGATCGATGGGAAAGTGGAAGTAGGTATTAAAAAGGGGTATTAATAAGGCTTGAGGATGTCTCTCCAAGAGAGAAGCGCAGTAATGGATTTAAATTTGTAAGTTTATTTTTGAAAAGGGCATCGGAAAGTATTGGGTTTTGGAAATGGGGAGTTGATGGGGGGAACAGTCTACCCAGTTTGGGGATTGAGGTGGGATTTTGGGTAGTTTCAAATCTAGGTTGGATAAACATGAGTGGGTGGGTTGGATTTGAGTGGGCTTTTCCTCAGAGTTATTTCTTTGGGGGGATTGAAAATTGGGTGGGCAATGTTTTGTTAGTGGGATGAATTGTAAAGGACCCTTTTGGTATATGGGCCGCAGGCCTCCTGCAGTGTTCTCCCCTTTTTTATGTTTGTTTTTTATGTATCCTGAGAGATACTCCAGGTTGTATCACTGGAGTACCCCCGGGAGTGACCCGTAGAGATATTTCAGGGAGTGTACCCCTGAGAGAATTAGGTAGTGTTTCCATTGAGAGATACTCCAGGTAGTGTACCACTGAGAGATACCAGGTAGTGAACCCCTGAGAGATACTCCAGGTAGGTTTTAAATGAGTGATTTCTCCCGGTAGTGAAAACCCCTGAGGTCCCCCAGGTAGGGGCCACGAGAATACTCCCGGTAGGCCATGAGTGATACCCCCGGGAGTGTACCCCTGAGAGATCTCCCGGGAGTGTACCACTGAAAAAGTGTACCCCCTAGTGTAACACAGAGTATTCCCCCGGGAGTGTACCCCAGAGGGTGATTCCCCGGGGTGTCCACTGAAGAGTGATACCCAGGAATGTACCCCTGAGAAAGTTTATCCCAAGTAGTGGTGAGGCCCTGGTCAAGACCGGGCCCCGGGGGGGGACCCCCCGGGAAATTCTCAGGTAAACTAGGACCCTAGGTAGTGTACCCCTGCAAGGTGATACACCAGGTAATGTCCCAGTGATACCCTAGGGAGTGAGGAGTGAACCCAAGGGAAAGTCCACTGGAGAGGGTTTTCCAGGTAGTGTACCAAGAGTACCCCAGGGTTTTTACCATGAGAGAGGATACCCAAAGGTAAGTCCCCAAAAGATGATACCCCGGGAGTTTACCACGAAGTACCCTAGGTAGTGTACCACTGAGAGATACCCCAGATAGTGTACCACTGAGAGATACCCCAGGTAGTGTACCACTGAGAGATACCCCAGGTAGTGTACCACAGAGAGTGATACTCCAGGTAGTGTACCACTGAGAGAGTCATACCCCAGGTAGTGTACCACTGAGAGAGTGATACCACAGGTAATGTACCACTGAGAGAGTGATACCCCAGGTAGTGTACCCCTGAGAAAGTGATACCCTAGGTAGTGTACCACTTAAAGAGTGATACTGCATTCATCACTTGCTATTTTGGCTTCAAATGCAACGCTCTTCTTGCCGAATAAGGCAAGCGAAAATTTGTGTATGCAATAATTTCGCAAAAATCATTCTGAACCTAACAAAAAATATAATTCATTTTGTTTGTTTATTATTAATTCCTGTAAACTTATCTAAAATATATTTAGCTGGTTTAGGTACACTAAGTGAAAACGCATTAAGTGTCAGGGGCTCAAGACTGTTCAACATCTGGCTTAGTTTCTGTTCAGCATTGTTATAATTCCTGTTCAACATTGTTTTAATTTGGTAAATTTACAAGAAAGTTGTTGGTGACTAAGATTGATAGAAAATTGAAACAGGATGGAAGAAAAGGCATAAATGTTACTACAGAAAACTAAAAATAACTAAAACTGCTTAACTAAATTAACATAGAAATTAAATTGTTAACTAAACACACAAGGAGAGTCCACGATAATAACTGTTCCTTTAGCTTCAATTATTCTCTCTCTCTCTCTCTCTCTCTCTCTCCTTCCTATTTACACACACACACACACCTCAACTAGGTGAGTACACACACGAAGAGGCGGGACCAGGAGCTAAGACTCGACCCCTGCAACCACAAATAGGTGAGTGCAAATAGGGGAGTACACACGCAGGTCGAGTCACAGGAGCTGTGACTAGACCCTTGGAACCACAACTAGGCGAGTACACACCACTAGTTAAACGCCTTAAAAGTAGAAAAGAAACCATAGTGTAAACAAATAATTAACTGAACTTAGCAAATTAGATATTAGAATAAATGTTCGTCTTAATGAAAGAACAACAATGGGGGGATATGTTTACAACATACTAAATACCCAGGGACATTGCCAGGGTAGACAACTCTCATTACTAGAAAAGCAGCAACACTGAGAGAATATGGTTAGAAATTAGAGATTTCAGTTAGCCAAACGGATGTTGAAAACATTTCCTCAACACTGGAAGAGGTAATATATAATAACACAGTGGAAACTGACTCTTAACACCTTCGCAACAAGACTATTTCGAGCCAGTAGGTTGACAGTTAAGAAGGTAAACCAAGAGCTAGAGCTCACTCCTATCTCAACACATACTCACAGGTAGTTATAACTACACCAAGTAACATATATGTAGAATTTTGACAAAAGTAGAGTAATAATGTTGGTTAGAATTACCGACA
>NC_069492.1:10203815-10253523 GCF_026875155.1 Cherax quadricarinatus | reverse complement strand
TATAATATATATATATATAATATATTATTTATATATAAATTTTTAATATTAAAATATATATATATATTTATTGTAAAGTTTATATATATATAATATATAAAACTTTATAAAATGGGTTGTTTAAATGTGCGTGGATGTAGTGCGGAGGGAAAAAGAAACAGATGATTGCTGATGTTATGAATGAAAAGAAGTTGGATGTCCTGGCTCTAAGCGAAACAAAGCTGAAGGGGGTAGGAGAGTTTCAGTGGGGGGAAATAAATGGGATTAAATCGGGAGTATTGAGAGAGTTAGAGCAAAGGAAGGGGTAGCAGTAATGTTTAATGTTTCAGTTATGGAAGGAGAAAAGAGAATATGAATGTGTAAATTCGAGAATTATGTGGTTTAAAAGTAAAGGTTGGATGCGAGAAGTGGGTCATAATAAGCGTGTATGCACCTGGAGAAGAGAGGAATGCAGAGGAGAGGGGAGAGTTTTTGGGGAGATGTTAAGTGATGTATAGGAGCCTTTGAACCAAGTGAGAGAGTAATTGTGGTAGGGGACCTGAATGCAAAAGTAGGAGAACTTTTAGAGAGGGTGTGGTAGGTAATTTTGGGGTGCCAGGTGTAAATGTTAAATGGGAGCCCTTTGATTAAACTTTGTATAGAAAGGGGTTTAGTTATAGGTAATACATATTTTAAGAAAAAGAGGATAAATAAGTATACACGATATGATGTAGGGCGAAAGACAGTAGTTTTTTGGGATTATGTATTGGTAGATAAAAGACTGTTGAGTAAAATTCAGGATGTACATGTTTATAGAGGGGCCACAGATATTCAGATCACTTTTAGTTGTAGCTACACTGAGAGTAAAAGGTAGATGGGATACAAGGAGAATAGAAGCATCAGGGAAGAGAGAGGTGAAGGTTTATAAACAAAGAGGGGGGCAGTTAGGGTAAGATATAAACAGCTATTGGAGGATAGATGGGCTAATGAGAGCATAGGCAATGGGGTCGAAGAGGAATGGGGAAAGGTTTAAAAAGTAGTGTTAGAGTGTTCAGCAGAAGTTTGTGGTTACAGGAAAATGGGTGCAGGAGGGAAGAGGAGCGATTGGTGGAATGATGATGTAAGAGAGTAGTAAGGGAGAAAAGTTAGCATATGAGAAGTTTTTACAAAGTAGAAGTGATTTCAAGGAGGGAAGAGTATATGGAGAAAAAGAGAGAGGTTAAGAGAGTGGTGAAAGCAAAGTAAAAAGAGAGCAATGGAGAGTGGGTGAGATGTTATCAACAATTTTGTTTTAAAATAAGAAAAAGTTTTGGGTGAGATTAACAAGTAAGGAAGCCCAGAGAACCAAAATGGATTCGTCAAATTAAAAATAGGAGAGGAGAGTTATTAAATGGAGAGTTAGAGGTATTGGGAAGATGGAGGGAATATTTTGAGGAATTGTTAAATGTTGATGAAGGGTAGGGAAGCTGTGATTTTTGTGTATAGGGCAAGGAGGAATAACATCTTGTAGGAGTTTAGGAAGAGCCAGTTGTAGTGTGGGGAAGTTTGTGAGGCAGTAGGTAAAATGAAAGGGGGTAAGGCGCCGGGATTGATGGGATAAAGATAGAAATGTTTAAAAACAGGTGGGGATATTGTTTTGGAGTGGTTGGTGCAAAAATTTATAAATGTATGGAAGAGGGGTAAGGTACCTAGGATGGCGAGAGCATGCATAGTTCCTTTGTATAAAGGCAAAGGTGATAAAAGAGAGTGCAAAAATTATAGGGGGAAAAGTCTGTTGAGTGTACATGGTAAAGTGTATGGTAGAGTTATAATAGAAAAGAATTAAGAGGAAGACGGAGAATAGGTATAGCAGATGAACAAGGAGGCTTTAGGAAAGGTAGGGGGAAGTGTGGACCAGGTGTCTTACAGGAAACTATAAGTGAACAGTATTTAGATAAGGCTCTAAAGAGGTCTTTGTGGCATATATGGATTTGGACAAGGCGTATTGACAAGGGTGGATAGGGGGGCAATTGTGACAGATGGTGCAAGTGTATGGTGTAGGAGGTAGGTTATGAAAGCAGTGAAGAGTTTTTTACGAGGATAGTGAGGCGCAAGGTTAGAGTATGTAGAAAGAGGGAAATTTTTTCCCAGTAAAAGTAGGCCTTAGACAAGGATGTGTGAGGTCACCGTGGTTGTTTAATTATTATCAGATGGGGTGGGTTGTAGGAGAAGTAAGATGCGAGGGTCTGGCAAGAGGCGTGGAGTTAAAAGATAAAGAATCACACACCAAGTGGCGAGTTGTCACAGCTGTCTTTGCTGATGTCACTTTGATTTGCTGGAGATTCTGAAGAGTAGTGCAGAGATTGGTGGATGAATTTGTAGATAGGTGTGCAAAAGAAGAAAAATAAGGTGAATACAGGTAAGAGTAAGGTTATGAGGATAACAAAAAGATTAGGTGAATGAAAGATTGGGAAATATCAGATTGGAGGGAGAGAGTATGGAGGAGGTGAACGTTTTCAGATATTTGGGAGTGGACGTGTCAGCGGATGGGTCTAAGAAAGATGAGGTGGATCATAGACATTGATGAGGAAAAAAGATGTGAGTGGTGCCTTAGGAGCTCTGTGGGAGACAAAGATCTTTGGTCCTAGGAGGACAAGAGGGGATGTATGAGAGTATAGTTATACCAACGCTCTTATATGGGTGTGAAGCATGGGTGTGATGAATGTTGCAGCGAGGAGAAGGCTGGAGGCCAGTAGAAGATGTCATGTCTGAGGGGCAATGTGTGGTGTGAATATAATGCAAGAGGAATTCGTAGTATGGAAGTTAGTGGAAGGTAGGAGCGGGAATTACCAAAACTGTTGTCCAGAGGGTGAGGAAAGGGTTGTTTGAGGTGGTTCGGACATCGTAGAGAGAATGGAGCGAAACAGAATGACTTCAAGAGTGTATCAGTCTGTAGTGGAAGGAAGGGGGGGGTAGGGTCGGTCTAGGAAGGTTGGAGGGACGGGGGGGTAAAGGAGGTTTTGTCGTGCGAGGGGCTTGGCTTCCAGCAGGATGCGTGACGTGTTTGATAGAGAGTGAATGGAGACAAATGTTTTTAAAACTAGACGTTGTGTTGGAGTGTGTGCAAAGTAACATTTATGAAGGGATTCAGGGAAACCGGAAGGCCGGGATTGAGTCCTGCGAGATGGGACGTACAGTGCATGCACTCTGAAGGAGGGGTGTTTAATGTTGCATGTTTAAAAACTGTAGTGTAAAGCACCCTTATGGCTAGACGAGATGGACGTGAATGATGGTTATGTGACAAAGTTTTCTTTTTCGGGCCACCCTGCCTGGTGGAATCGGCCGTGTGATAATAAAAAATAAAATATATATATATATATATATATATATATATATATATATATATATATATATATATTTATATATATAGATATATATATATAATATATATATATATATTTATATATATGCAAGGAATTCGCGAGAGCATGCGACATTAACAAAACACTGAATCTCTGGCTGAAGGAGACTCGAACCTACGAACCCTTAGGCAAGTGTAGGTAGATTGTAAGCACTGCGTACTTGTCCTAAAGGTTCGTCGGTTCGAGTCTCTTTCAGCCCATTATATATATATATATATATATATATATATATATATATATATATATATATATATATAAATATATATATATATATATATATATATATACACAACACACACACATAGAACTTTGGAGTGTAGTATAAACTGAAAGTCATTTTAGTGAAGCGTCACTGAAACATTTCTTGGCTAGATGCAGACCATATACATTTTATGTTACATAGGTGTACATCTGTGTTCAAAACACTGAGGAGAGGACTTCTTCTCTGCCGACAGAAGTGTCTCCTGGAGGATTCATGCGAGTCTGGGGACTGGAATACGTAAGGGAGTGCAAGAAACAACACGGGAGGCGCTGGAGGAAAAAGCCTTGGCTTCAACTTGGAAGGTTTTCTCACTAAAATGACGGGTATCTGCGATGTTATTTAAGAACCAATTCAAACCTCAAGACGAAAAATGACGTTCCGAGCATCCTCTGTAACGCCATGACGAGAAGTCGTCCTCCACTTCTTCACCAATCGTGAACCAATAAGGTATTTCGTAGGGGGTGTGATTCAAGGAGTAAGTCTCTTAATCTTCAATAAAAACATCTCAGTTACCTGTGAGAAATGTGAAACGCCAAATGGCAACCGATCAAGTCACAGGTTTTACTTCAAGTATACTGTTGTGGATGAGCGTGTTGACAGTACCGGGGAACAACGAGTGACCAACGACGCCTCAGGCAACGCTCAGAGCACCGGGACTCACACCTATGCGTCGTCCAGTATAAAGGATTCCAAGATTGGCGTCAGCAGCTTCTGCAAGGCGTTTCCCTGGCACTTTGTGTGTAACAAGGCCATGAGAATAACGCAGATTGGCTCGGCACTTTTACAGGTAAGATTTTCCCCTTTGTGTTTTATTCCCCAGATAAACCCGTGGTTTAAAATTTATTTAAAACCTGATCATATATTATGTTTTTTTTCTGTATATCAGTGTTAATGTCGCTTTTATATCCCCTCTTTGAATACATATTAATTACAATACTTTCTAATATAGCCTAATTGGTACTATATTTATTATTGTTTATCGATATACTTGCTACAATGATCCTCATGAACGTGTTACAATGATCCTCATGAACGTGTTACAATGATCCTCATGAACGTGTTACAATGATAGTCATGAACGTGTTACAATGATCCTCATGAACGTGTTACAATGATCCTTATGAACGTGTTACAATGATCCTTTATGAACGTGTTACAATGATCCTTTATGAAAGTGTTACAATGATCCTCATGAACGTGTTACAATGATCCTCATGAACGTGTTACAATGATCTCATTGAACGTGTTACAATGATCATTCCATGAACGTGTTACAATGATTCTCATGAACGTGTTACAATTGATCCTTATGAACGTGTTACAAGATCCTTTAATGAACGTTGTTACAGTGATCCTCATGAAACGTGGTACAATGATCATCATGAACGTTTGTTATATGATCCGTCATGAACGTGTTACAATGATCCTTCATGAACGTGTTACAATGATCCTCATGAACGTGTTACAATGATCCTTTATGAACGTGTTACAATGATCCGTCATGAACGTGTTACAATGATCCTCATGAACGTGTTACAATGATCCTTTATGAAGTGTTACATGATCCGTCATGAAGTGTTACATGATCCTCATGAACGTGTTACAATGATTCCTTTTGAACGTTTCAAAGATCCTTCATGAAACGAGTTACAATGATCCTTCATAGATACGTGTTACAATGAATCCTTCATGATACGTGTTACAATGACCTTATGAAAGTGTTACAATGATTCTCATGAACGTGTTACAATGATCCTTCATGAACGTGTTACAACGATCCTTCGTGAACGTGTTACAATGATCCTTCATGAACGTGTTACATTGATCCTCATGAACGTGTTACAATGATCCTTCATGAACGTGTTACAATGATCCTTTCACGAGTGATACAATGATCCTTCATGAAAGTGTGTTTTGCAATGACCTTCATGAACGCTGTTACAATGATCCTCATGACCGTGTTACCAATGATCCTCAATTTTGAACGTGTTACATTGATCCTTCATGAAACGTGTTTTACATGATCCTTCATGAACGTGGTACAAATGATCCTTCATAAAGTGTTGCAATGATCCTTCATGACACGTGTTACAATGAACTCATGAACGTGATACAAATGTTCCTCATGAACGTGATTACAATGATCCTTTCATGGAACGTGTTACAATGATCCTTATGAACGTGTTACATGATCCTTCATGAAACGTGTTACAATTGATCCTTCATGAACGCGATGTTACATATGGATACCTTCAGAACGTGTTTTACAATGATCTCATGAACGTGTAACAATGATCCTATGAACGCGTTACAAAGATCCTTTCATGAACGTGTTACCAATGATCTTCATGAAAAACCGTTGTTACAATGATCCTTCATGAACGTGTTACAATGATCCTTCATGAACGTGTTACAATGATCCTTCATGAACGTGTTACATTGATCCTTCATGAACGTGTTACAATAGTCCTTCATGAACGTGGTTACAATGGATCTTCATGAACGTGTTTTCAAGGATCCTTCATGAACGTGTTACAAGATCCTTCATGAAAGCGTTACAATGATCTTCATAAACGTGTTACAAGATCCTCATGAACGTGTTAACAATGATCCTTCTGAACGTGTTACAATGATCCTTCATGAATCGAGTTACAATGGATCCTTCATGAAAACGTGTTACAATGATCCTTCATGAACGTGTTACAAGATCTTCATGAACGAGTTACCATGATCCTTCATGGAACGTGATACAAATGATCTTCATGAACGTGTTACAATGATCCTTCATGAACGTGTTACAATGATCCTTCATGAACGTGTTACAATGATCCTTCATGAACGTGTTACAATGATCCTTCATGAACGTGTTACAATGATCCTTCATGAACGTGTTACAATGATCCTCATGAACGTGTTACAATGATCCTTCATGAACGTGTTACAATGATCCTCATGAACGTGTTACAATGATCTTCATGAACGTGTTACAATGATCCGTCATGAACGTGTTACAATGATCTTCATGAACTTGCTTCAATGATCCTCATGACCGTGTTACAATGTTCTTCACGATCCTGATTACAATGGTTCATTCACGAACGTGTTACAAATGATCCTTCATGAAACGTGTTTACAAGATCCTTTCATGAACGTGTTACAATGCTCCTCATGAAACGTGTTCAAGATAATGAACGTGTTTACAATTGATCATCATGTACGTGTTTACAATGATTCCTCATGAGCGTGTTACCAATGGATCCTCATGAGCGTGGTAACAATGATCCTCAGAGCGTGTACAATGATCCTTCTGAACGTGTTACAATGATCCTCATGAACGTGTTACAATGATCCTCATGAACGTGTTACAATGATCCTCATGAACGTGTTACAATGATCCTTCATGAACGTGTTACATGATCTTCATGAAGTGTTACAATGGATCCTTCATGAACGTGATGTTACAATGATCCTTCATGAACGTTGTTGCAGTGCTCCTTCATGAACGTGTTCAATGATCCTCTTTGAAGTTTACAATGATCCTCATGAACATGTTACAATGCTCCTTTCTTGAACGTGTTACAATGATTCCTCATGAACGTGTTACAAGATTTCTCAGAATCGTGTTACATGATTATCATGAACGTGTTACAATGATCATATGAACGTGTTAAATGATCCTCATGACCGTAATACCATGATTCCTTCATGAATGTGTTACAATGATCTTCATGAAACGTGTTACAATGATCCTCATGAACGTGTTACAATGATCCTCATGAACGTGTTACAATGATCCTCATGAATGTGTTACAATGATCCTCATGACGTGTTACAATGATCCTTTCATGAACGTGTACAGTGGAACTCATTAACGTGCTACAATGCATCTTTATGAAAGTGCCACAATGCATCTTTAATGAACGTGATACAATACATCATGAACGTGTTACAATGATCCTCATGAACGTATTTACACTGATCCTTCAAGAAGTGTTACATGATCCTCATGAACGTGTTAAATGATCCTTCATGAACGTTTTACATGATCCTTTCTTGAACGTGTTGTTACAATGATCCTTCATGAACGTGTTACAATGATCCTTCATGAACTTGCTACAATGATCCTCATGAACGTGTTACAATGATCCTTCACGAACGTGTTACAATGATCCTTCACGAACCTGTTACAATGATCCTTCATGAACGTGTTACAATGATCCTTCATGAACGTGTTACAATGATCCTCATGAACGTGTTACAATGATCCTCATGAACGTGTTACAATGATCCTCATGTACGTGTTACAATGATCCTCATGAGCGTGTTACAATGATCCTCATGGGCGTGTTACAATGATCCTCATGAGCGTGTTACAATGATCCTTCATGAACGTGTTACAATGATCCTCATGAACGTGTTACAATGATCCTCATGAACGTGTTACAATGATCCTCATGAACGTGTTACAATGATCCTCATGAACGTGTTACAATGATCCTTCATGAACGTGTTACAATGATCCTTCATGAACGTGTTACAATGATCCTTCATGAACGTGTTACAATGATCCTTCATGAACGTGTTGCAGTGATCCTTCATGAACGTGTTACAATGATCCTCATGAACGTGTTACAATGATCCTCATGAACATGTTACAATGATCCTTCATGAACGTGTTACAATGATCCTTCATGAACGTGTTACAATGATCCTTCATGAACGTGTTACAATGATCCTTCATGAACGTGTTACAATGATCCTTCATGAACGTGTTACAATGATCCTTCATGAATGTGTTACAATGATCCTTCATGAACGTGTTACAATGATCCTCATGAACGTGTTACAATGATCCTCATGAACGTATTACAATGATCCTTCATGAATGTGTTACAATGATCCTTCATGAACGTGTTACAATGATCCTCATGAACGTGTTACAATGATCCTCATGAACGTGTTACAATGATCCTCATGAATGTGTTACAATGATCCTCATGAACGTGTTACAATGATCCTTCATGAACGTGCTACAGTGAACCTCATGAACGTGCTACAATGCATCTTTATGAAAGTGCCACAATGCATCTTTAATGAACGTGATACAATACATCATGAACGTGTTACAATGATCCTCATGAACGTGTTACAATGATCCTTCATGAACGTGTTACAATGATCCTTCATGAACGTGTTGTTACATTGATTCCTTCATGTGAACGTGATGTTACAATGATCCTTCATGAACGTGTTACAATGATCCTTCATGAACGTGTTACAATGATCCTTCATGAACTTGCTACAATGATCCTCATGAACGTGTTACAATGATCCTTCACGAACGTGTTACAATGATCCTTCACGAACCTGTTACAATGATCCTTCATGAACGTGTTACAATGATCCTTCATGAACGTGTTACAATGATCCTCATGAACGTGTTACAATGATCCTCATGAACGTTGTTACAATGGATCCTTCATGAAACGTGTTACAATGATCTTCATGAAGTGTTGCAGTGATCCTTCAATGAACGTGTTACAATGATCCTCATGAACGTGTTACAATGATCCTCATGAACATGTTGTTACAATGATTCCTTCTGAAAAGTGTTACAATGATCCTTTTCATGAACCGTGTTACAATGATCCTTCATGAACTGTTACAATGATCCGTCATGAACGTGTTTACATGATCTTCATGAAGTGTTACAATGATCCTTCATGAATGTGTTACAATGATCTCATGAACGTGTTACAATGATCCTCATGAACGTGTTACAATGATCCTCATGAACGTATTACAATGATCCTTCATGAATGTGTTACAATGATCCATCATGAAACGTGTTACATTGATCCTCATGAGACGCTGTTACAATGATCCTCATGAACGTGTTACAATGATCCTCATGAATGTGTTACAATGATCCTCATGAACGTGTTACAATGATCCTTCATGAACGTGCTACAGTGAACCTCATGAACGTGCTACAATGCATCTTTATGAAAGTGCCACAATGCATCTTTAATGAACGTGATACAATACATCATGAACGTGTTACAATGATCCTCATGAACGTGTTACAATGATCCTTCATGAAACCGTGTACATGATCCTTCATGAACGTGTCTTCACAATGATCCTCATGAACGTGTTCAATGAACCTACATGACGTGATACAATGATCCCTTCTATTGAACGGGTTACAATGATCCTTCATGAAACTTGCTACAATGATCTCATGAACGTGTTACATTGATCCTTAACGACGTGTTACAATGGTCTTCACGAACTGTTACAATGATCCTTCATGAAACGTGTTACAATGATCTTCCTGAAAGAGTTACAATGATCCTCTGAACGGGTTACAAGATCCTCATGAAACGTGTTACATGATCTCTGTACGTGTTACAATGAATCTCATGAGAGTGTTACAATGAATCCTCATGGGCGTCTGTTACAATGATCCTCATGAGCGTGTTGACCAATGATCTTCATGACGTGTTTACAATGATCCTCATGAACGTGTTACAATGATCCTCATGACTGTGTGTACAATGATCCTCATGAAACGCCCATTGTTACAATGTTCCTTCATGAATGTTACAATGATCCTTCATGAACGTGTTACAATGATCCTTCATGAACGTGTTACAATGATCCTTCATGAACGTGTTACAATGATCCTTCATGAACGTGTTGCAGTGATCTTCATGAAACGTGTTACAATGAATCCTCATGAAGTGTTCTAAATGTTCCTCATGGAAACATGTTACAATGATCCTTCATGAACGTGTTACAATGATCCTTCATGAACGTGTTACAATGATCCTTCATGAACGTGTTACAATGATCCTTCATGAACGTGTTACAATGATCCTTCATGAACGTGTTACAATGATCCTTCATGAACGTGTTACAATGATCTTCATGAAACGTGTTACAATGATCCTCATGAACGATGTTACAATGATCCTTTCATGAACGTATTACATGATTCTTCATTGAAGTGTTACAGGATCCTTCATTGACGTGTTACAATGATCCTCATGATCGTGTTACAAAGTCCTCATGAACGTTTACAATGAATCCTCATGAATGTGTTACAATGATCCTCATGAACGTGTTACAATGATCCTTCATGAACGTGCTACAGTGAACCTCATGAACGTGCTACAATGCATCTTTATGAAAGTGCCACAATGCATCTTTCATGAACGTGATACAATACATCATGAACGTGTTACAATGATCCTCATGAACGTGTTACAATGATCCTCATGAACGTGTTACAATGATCCTTCATGAACGTGTTACAATGATCCTTCATGAACGTGTTACAATGATCCTTCATGAACGTGTTACAATGATCCTTCATGAACGTGCTGCAATGCATCCTTCATGAACGTGATACAATACATCATGAACGTGTTACAATGATCCTCATGAACGTGTTACAATGATCCTCATGAACGTGTTACAATGATCCTTCATGAACCTGTTACAATGATCCTTCATGAACGTGTTACAATGATCCTTCATGAACGTGTTACAATGATCCTTCATGAACGTGTTACAATGATCCTTCATGAACGTGTTACAATGATCCTTCATGAACGTGTTACAATGATCCTTCATGAACGTGTTACAATGATCCTTCATGAACGTGTTACAATGATCCTTCATGAACGTGTTACAATGATCCTTCATGAACGTGATCAAATGAGCCTCATGAACGTGTGACATGATCCTTATGAAAGTGTTACAATGATCCTTCATGATCGGTACAATGATCCTTCTGAACGTGTTAAAATGATCCTCTTGACGTGGTACAATGATCCTCATGAAACGTGTTACAATGTCTTCATGAACGTGTTACAATGATCCTTCATGAACGTGTTACAATGATCCTCATGAACGTGTTACAATGATCCTCATGAACGTGTTACAATGATCCTCATGAACGTGTTACAATGATCCTTCATGAACGTGTTACAATGATCCTCATGAACGTGTTACAATGATCCTCATGAACGTGTTACAATGATCCTTCATGAACGTGTTACAATGATCCTTCATGAACGTGTTACAATGATCCTCATGAACGTGTTACAATGATCCTCATGAACGTGTTACAATGATCCTTCTTGAACGTGTTACAATGATCCTTCATGAATTTGACTTAAGAAATCGTAATGACCGATTGAAAATAAACATTACCTCGGTCCGGGGATTAGAACCGCGGTCATAGAGTCTCAAAACTCCAGACCGAACGCGTTATCACTAGACCCAGCTAGCCCAATAAGATTCAACAACTAGTTATATTTTACAACATAGGAGGTTAGCACAGGCTCTCTGTGCCACAAATGCAAGGTTTTTACAGACGAATTCCAGATAGCCGTGGCCGTTGACGAACTCTAGCTCAAGTCCTTCTGCCGTTAACATGACTTAAGAAATCGTAATGCACGATTGCACATAAACCATACCCCCGGCCGGGATTGAACGCGGTCATAGAGTCTCAAACTCCAGCCGTGCGTTAGCACTAGACCAGCTAGCCACAATAAGATTTCAACCAACTAGGTATATACCAATTATAAACCGTGAGATGGATACTAACTTCTCAAAGTAATGCTGAATTGAGGAAGAAACTGTCCATTAATTGACACTTGTGTCAACACTTTTGGAACTCTATACTGTGAAACGTTCGCAACATGTGGCTTCCTCAGTCCACTATAGAGAAGAATGGTTGATTGAAGTTCAGAAGGGTTGAGGGAATCTCCCTCAGCTGGAGTCCCTGTAATTAATCCATCAGTGGACTCCAAGTAGAGAAATTTCTCTTACGAAAGCAATGACTCCAAGAAACGCAGGGCGCCGATGCGTACACTAAAAGGGCAACACAATACGTGTTGTGGTCCAGACTGTTCAGCTGCCTCCCAGCTTATTTTGAAGAGGGTTACACTAGACCCTGGGCTGTCTTCAAGAATACGTTGGACAGGATCTGAAGTCAGTACTGATCAGCCGGGCTATGTTCATCGGTCTGCGTACGGTCAGCAGTAACAGTCTGTTGATCAGGCCCCTGATCCACCGCGAGGTCTGATCATGGCCGTGCCGCAGGGCGATTGACCCCCGGAAAACCCTCCAGGTTACTCCAGGCATTTTAGCAAACAGACAGCAATATATCCCACATTAAACGAGCTACAGGTATTGTTATTCCGTACTAAAATGAATCATTCATTAAAAACACTTACAGTGGTAGTTATTCACTTAAGTACTACAGTGAAATATTCATTTTCGTACTACTACAATGAATTATTCACCGAACGTCGTTTTTCGTTAGCGTCGCCACTGAGTCTTAGTTGGAAGAAAGGTGGAGATCTTGCTATAAATCCAGCGAGATCTCAACTTGATTCTGAAGCCTTGGACGCGTTTTTGATGGGTTCTCAGAACTTTGATGGGTTTTGACATACGGAGACTTTGAATATTTTCCCAAAACGGTTTTCAAAGTTTCGATTGGTTTTAAAGGGTGTATACATTTTTGGAAATCGGTTCGCGCGCGGTATCAAATTTTGATGAGGGCGTGTTACAATTTAAGTTCATCATGGCTTGTTTCTAAAGGTTTATTTTGTGATAGTTTCTGGAAACAACGTATATGACGATAAACTCTGGAAACACGTATTGACGATTAAAACTCTGGAAACACGTATATGACGATAAAACTCTGGAAACACGTTATGAGAAAAAACTTAAACTTTATCATATTTCACGCAACTTAAGACACGCTAGAGGAAGAGACATACTGGGCAAGGTTTATCAGTATGAAAGTTTATCCAAGTCTACAGTATTCCACAGAAAAGTAAACCCACTCTTGAGTTAAATCAATCAAACGTCCAAACGCGATCACTTCACGCGCGGCGCTCGACTTTTATTTTCTCCATTTAAAAGCATGTTAAAAAAAGAACGTAGATCTACGTTCGGAGCGCTACACACGTGAACGCAGCCCCACGTTTGGACAGTTTAAAGGTTAAGATTATTTTTATGAAAACCATGTATATTTGTATTCATTAATTATACTTATGTATTGATAGTGAAAATAATATTCTAACCAGATGAATATCTCTGACGCAGGTGTTTGGTCCACAACCACTGCGCCAGAACGAAGAAGTATCCACTTGTTTCTCTGTTGTGTCGCCAGAGGGCACGAGTCTCACATATGATCAGGTGATTGGTAGGATCAACACTCCCTTCATACTCTCCTTCAAGTACCAGCAGTGTACTCGCCTCAAGATGAGCGTAAGTAAGGCGATAATTGTTGCTGTCTTACTTTACCTGTCGTATCTCTGAGTAGTTAGGTGATAGCTGACATGTTTGTTTTGACTAGCTTAAATGTAAGTACATTGATGCCTATATATATCTAGTTTAATTAGTTTGTCAGGATCTTCATTTGATGTGAGCTAAAAATCTGAAAATTGCTTATGAGAAAAATATAGGCGCTGTTTTATCATTGGTGAGTGTAAATCAAAGGCGTCCTGTACATCAACGATGAAATATACCGACAGATTTGTAAATAAAACACTGTACTCGGTTTAGGACATTTACTGAAATACCTTTGATGATTGGTAAATAAAAGTAAATGTTTGACGATTATCTGATTGGCTGGAAAAGGGTTTAAAAAAAAAGGACCTGATTTTTTTTTTTTTTTTTAAAACCCGGACGTTACCCCCCGAGGTACGTTGACCCAAAAAAAGAAAAGGGGACATTCCCCAAACCCAATCTTTCATTAGATTTTTATAAATGTGTAGGATAAAATACAAAATGATACTCCGCCCCTAAAATCCTTATCATTCGGGATTTAAAAGGGATGTTGAAAGTTCACACCCAGGACTCTAAGAACATAATGGGGAAACCACTGCGGGAAAACCTACGGGCCCCAAAAAAGGAAACTAAGGGGCCCAGGGGCCCAAACAGTTAAGTTTTCTTTTTTTCCCAAAAGGGTTTTCCCCAAACCATTTGGGCTTCTTCATCAAAGTACAAAAAGAAAGCAGGAGAGGTTAGAGATTTGAAGAGGGTTGTAATCAGCCCATCCCCCTTTAAAGGGACAAAAAATGATATCAATCGAAAAGATAAAAATTAAACGCATGTGAAATTTTTGGGGTTTATTTTTGTCAATACAAATTCCAGTGACTAGGGCCCTCGCCGGGTACACGTCCTTTTTTCCATCTGCCGTTAGTAAAAAAAGCCCACCCTTTTTGCCTGTGCTTCAAAATTTTCCAAACGACTCGGTGCTCTTCCCCCCAACCCCAAGGGCTGGGGGGATGATTCCCTCATTTTCTGTTTTGTATTTTCTACTGTTTTCAAATTTGTCCGGGGAATTTATAATGATAAAGCCACTGGATGGCAAAAAACGTTTTAACAATAAAGATCCCCAGGGTTGCAATGTGTATTAATTTAAACCTTTTTAAGGGGACGTAGATTTAAAGGGGGTGAGGGACTGATTACACCCCTTCACTTTCTCTATTTACTTTTGTTTACTTTTCCCACTCTACAAAAAGAAGTGTACGTGTAGGCGAAAACGTTTCAAAAAGGGAAAAATCCCAAAAACTGTTGTTTTAATTTTTTTCCCAAAACCGCGGTATTGTAAACCATTTGGGACAAGGCGTGTACTTAAAATAATTTCCAGAAAAACCATTTTTATCTAAAAATTTTTAAATACATGTTACATTTCTAAACAGGGGCAAGTGTGAATAGGGAAAATGTTAAGCAACCCCGAGAAGTTGATAAGTAAAAAAACGTTTAAAACGTTAGGCCTTTTCAGTATGCTTCTTCGTATAATTTTGAGGGGAGCAGAAGCAGCTGAGATGTAAATTTTTGTTTGAGTCCTCCAACACCTTCGAAGACGAAGGGTTTTTGGGTTTAAAGGACTTTTTTTTTTTTTTTTGGGGAATGGGGGTGTTTTTTCGTCTGTAAGCTTCAGCTTTTTTCATCCCTTTTTTTACTGAAGAAGTTACTATGTGGCGATACAACTTCGATATCTTAATGAGGAAAAGTTTCCCCCAGGGCTTTATCAGTCCCATTTCAAAAAAATGGTTTAAGATCAGGAGTTTGAGGAAAATTTAGTCCTTCGCCTTGAGTCGATATAAAACAGGGCCACAAGGAATCCCGGGAATTTTTCATAGCCCTTTCCTTTTTTACATGACCTACTTTTCCCCGTTTTGGATTTGGGGTTAAATGTAAAACGCCTATTTACTGTGCACCTGCCCGTCTACAGTTTATAAGCCGCTTTTCGTGGGATATCCCGTATTTCTTCGTGTACCTGAAATTTTTTCGTGAAAATTTCCCGTATCTTCTTGTGCTTCCTGTAAGTTCTTCTGGGATATTTCCCGTATTTTTCGTGCATATCCTGTATCTTTTTTCGGGCATATCCTGTATCTTCTTCCCGGGTATCTGTATCTTCTTCGTGGTTCCCGTATCTTCTTCGTGCGTAACCCGTAGGGGTTTTTCGTTTCCCTATCCTGATTTTTTTAAAAACTGATGGACTGATTACATCGGGCTCCGGCCCAAGGGACCCGATTCCCCAAAACCCTATGATCTTACCCGATTCTTCTTTTGGGATTGGACCCCCTGAAGCCACTGTTTGGCGAAAGTTTCCCCAGTTTAAAATTTCCCCAAATGTTACACCGTGTCTAATTTATCAAATGTCGTTTTCTGGACCATGTTTCTACGGGAGGGGAAGAATTTTTCGCAAACTGACTTTGAAAAAAGCCACACAGAATTTCCAAGGGTTTCCACCCCCAAACCCTTTGTTCCCGGTGGTGAAAATATTGCTTTCGGGGTTTGGGGAAGGGAAAAAAGTTTACAGGAAAAATGGGGGAAAAATTTCCCCGTAACTTTTTTCAAAGAATTTTTTTTCTTCAGTGGGCTTTTTTTTCCAGGACTTTTTTTTTTGGGGATTTTTCCAGTGACTTTTTTTTCCAGTAACTTTTTCCAGTGACTTTTTTTCTAATGGCTTTTCATCCAGTGACTTTTCTGCAGTGACTTTCTTTCCAGTGACTCTTTTCCAATGACTTTCTTTCCAGTGACTCTTCCAGTGACTTCTTCCAGTGACATTTCTCCAGTGACTTTTTCAGAGACTTTTTTTTCCAGTGACTTTTCCAGTGACTCTCTTCCAGTGACTTTTCCTAGCCAAAATTATGACTTTTCTCCGAACACAATTGCCACACCTAAGAAACCAGATATTAACCGCTGGTGGGGAGAACATAAAAATGGAGGAACACTACAGAATGCCTACTGGCCCATACAAGGCAGGTACATATAAATTGATAACAGGTATAGTACGCATCTTACAAGACAGAATATTGTTCACTGATACACCGATCATTCCAGGAGAGAAGATATTGATACCTCAGATGCTTTGTTCTGAGATATTAATTGTTCATCAACAATAACGTTCTTTTCATAAGGAAGGAAAACAAACACAAATATAGTATGATTTACTGACAACGTTTCGCCCACACAGTTGGCTTTATCAAGTCAGAAACAGATATATATATATATATATATATATATATATATATATATATTTATATATATATATATATATATATATATATATATATATATATATATATATATATATATATGTCGTGCCGAATAGGCAGAACTTACGATCGTGGCTTAAATAGCAACGCTCATCTTGCCATATAGGACAAGCGAAAATTTGTGTATGCAATAATTTCACCAAAATCTTTCTGAACCTAACGAAAAAAAATATATTTCGCTGTGTTTGTTTAGTATTAAATTATTGTAAACAAATCTAAAATATATTTAGTTGGGTTAGGCTAAAATAAATTGTTCTTGTTATAATAAGGTTAGGTAAGTTTTCTAAGATTCTTTAGGAGTAAAATTCAAAATTTTTCCACTAACATTAATGAAAAAAATATATTTTTAAACGTATAAGAGAAAATTTTAGAAAGGTCTTAATTTTAAATGAGTTCTTGCTAATTGACCAGTTTTACATATTCGGCACGACTTATACACACACACATTATATATATATATATATATATATATAAATATATATATATATATAAATATATATATATATGTGTGTGTGTGTGTGTGTGTGTTGTGTGTGTGTGTGTGTGTGTGTGTGTGTGTGTGTGTGTGTGTGTGTGTGTGTGTAAGGCAATATTCGTCACTGATATCGCAATATTCAGCTTCATATCGCTCCATACCATAATGGTGAAATCTTTTCCAGTCTGAGGGACTGACCATCTCAAATACTGATTCTCAATAGTTTGATGGACTGATGATATCCTTACTTTGTTATTACACCTGCTGCCTCTGTATTTGATGGAAGGCGCCTGCTGTGTAGGCGAAACGTTTCAACAGTAAAGATACCCTACTTTCTGTCAGTTTCTCTCTGTCTCTCTCCCTCTCTCTCTATTCTGTATTATGTCTGTAATACTGAACACAGAGAACAGAAATCCAACTGCCTTCACAATTTGACCAAAAAAGAAAATCAGGAAACACTAATTAAAGCAGCAAGAAAGTGTGAGTGAAAGTGTGAGTGAAAGTGTGAGTGAAAGTGTGTGTGTGTGTGTAAATAGGAAGGTGAGTGAGAGAGTAGAAAGAATGACTGTGGGAATCAGGTGGAGAGACAAGGCAGTAATTGGAAGAAGAGGGACGAGCCTTGGTACACTTCAGGAAGGTAGAGAACTTCAGGAAGGCCAAGAAGAACTTCAAGAAGGCAAAGAACTTCAGGAAGGCAAAGAAGAACTTCAGGAAGGTCAAGAAGAACTTCAGGAAGGTCAAGAAGAACTTCAGGAAGGTCAAGAAGAACTTCAGGAAGGTCAAGAAGAACTTCAGGAAGGTCAAGAAGAACTTCAGGAAGGTAAAGAAGAACTTCAGGAAGGTAAAGAAGAACTTCATGAGGGTAAAGAAGAACTTCAGGAAGGTAAAGAACATCTTCAGGAAGGTAAAGAAGAGCTTCAGGAAGGTAAAGAAGAACTTCAGGAAGGTAAAGAAGAGCTTCAGGAAGGTAAAGAAGAACTTCAGGAAGGTAAAGAAGGACTTAAGGAAGGTAAAGAAGAACTTCAGGAAGGTAAAGATGAACTTCAGGAAGGTAAATAAGAACTTCAGGAAGGCCAAGAAGAACTTCAGGAAGGCCAAGAACATCTTCAGGAAGGTCAAGAAGAACTTCAGGAAGGTCAAGAAGAACTTCAGGAAGGTCAAGAAGAACTTCAGGAAGGTCAAGAAGAACTTCAGGAAGGTCAAGAAGAACTTCAGGAAGGTCAAGAAGAACTTAAAGAAGGTCAAGAAGAACTTCTGGAAGGTCAAGAAGAACTTCAGGAAGGTCAAGAAGAACTTCTGGAAGGTCAAGAAGAACTTCAGGAAGGTAAAGAAGAACTTCAGGAAGGTCAAGAAGAACTTTTCGAAGGTCAAGAAGAACTTCAGGAAGGTAAAGAAGAACTTCAGGAAGGTAAAGAAGAACTTCAGGAAGGTCAAGAACAACTTCAGGAAGGTAAAGAACTTCAGGAAGGTAAAGAACAACTTCAGGAAGGTAAAGAAGAACTTCAGGAAGGTAAAGAAACAACTTCAGGAAGGTAAAGAACTTCAGGAAGGTAAAGAACAACTTCAGGAAGGTAAAGAAGAACTTCAGGAAGGTAAAGAACAACTTCAGGAAGGTAAAGAACTTCAGGAAGGTAAAGAACAACTTCAGGAAGGTAAAGAAGAACTTCAGGAAGGTAAAGAACAACTTCAGGAAGGTAAAGAACAACTTCAGGAAGGTAAAGAACAACTTCAGGAAGGTAAAGAAGAACTACAGGAAGGTAAAGAAGAACTACAGGAAGGTAAAGAAGAACTTCAGGAAGGTAAAGAACAACTTCAGGAAGGTAAAGAAGAACTTCAGGAAGGTAAAGAACAACTTCAGGAAGGTAAAGAACAACTTCAGGAAGGTAAAGAACAACTTCAGGAAGGTAAAGAACAACTTCAGGAAGGTAAAGAACAACTTCAGGAAGGTAAAGAACAACTACAGGAAGGTAAAGAAGAACTACAGGAAGGTAAAGAAGAACTTCAGGAAGGTCAAGAAGAACTTCAGGAAGGTCAAGAAGAACTTCAGGAAGGTCAAGAAGAACTTAAAGAAGGTCAAGAAGAACTTCTGGAAGGTCAAGAAGAACTTCAGGAAGGTCAAGAAGAACTTCAGGAAGGTCAAGAAGAACTTAAAGAAGGTCAAGAAGAACTTCTGGAAGGTCAAGAAGAACTTCAGGAAGGTCAAGAAGAACTTTTGGAAGGTCAAGAAGAACTTCAGGAAGGTAAAGAAGAACTTCAGGAAGGTCAAGAACAACTTCAGGAAGGTAAAGAAATTCAGGAAGGTAAAGAACAACTTCAGGAAGGTAAAGAACTTCAGGAAGGTAAAGAACAACTTCAGGAAGGTAAAGAACAACTTCAGGAAGGTAAAGAACAACTTCAGGAAGGTAAAGAACTTCAGGAAGGTAAAGAACAACTTCAGGAAGGTAAAGAACAACTACAGGAAGGTAAAGAAGAACTACAGGAAGGTAAAGAAGAACTACAGGAAGGTAAAGAAGAACTTCAGGAAGGTAAAGAACAACTACAGGAACGTAAAGAAGAACTACAGGAAGGTAAAGAAGAACTACAGGAAGGTAAAGAAGAACTTCAGGAAGGTAAAGAAGAACTTCAGGAAGGTAAAGAAGAACTACAGGAAGGTAAAGAAGAACTACAGGAAGGTAAAGAACAACTTCAGGAAGGTAAAGAACAACTTCAGCAAGGGAGTATAAGCATGTTAATATATATTTAAATAAGTTAGATAAACCAAGGAAGGGGAGAGAACGAACGAAGGAATCAACCAACCAGAAGATAAATAAGAGAAGGAAAGATATGTAAGAATAAACGAGGGGAAAACATCCAAGAAGCGAAATAAACCTGAAAAATTTAGATAACCAGGGATGAGAGATAAACCACGGATAAGAGATAAACAAGGGATAAGATATAAACCAGGGATAAGAGATAAACCAGGGATAAGAGATAAACAAGGGATAAGATATAAACCAGGGAAAAGAGATAAACCAGGGATAAGAGATAAACAAGGGATAAGATATAAACCAGGGATGAGAGATAAACCAGGGATAAGAGATAAACAAGGGATAAGATATAAACCAGGGATAAGAGATAAACAAGGGATAAGATATAAACCAGGGATAAGAGATAAACAAGGATAAGATATAAACCAGGGATAAGAGATAAACCAGGGATAAGAGATAAACAAGGGATAAGATATAAACCAGGGATAAGAGATAAACCAGGGATAAGAGATAAACAAGGGATAAGATTATAAACCAGGGATGAGAGATAAACCAGGGATAAGAGATAAACAAGGGATAAGATATAAACCAGGATAAGAGATAAACAAGGGATAATATATAAACCAGGGATAAGAGATAAACCAGGATAAGAGATAAACAAGGGATAAGATATAAACCAGGATAAGAGATAAACCAGGATAAGAGATAAACAAGGGATAAGATATAAACCAGGGATGAGAGATAAACCAGGGATAAGAGATAAACAAGGGATAAGATATAAACCAGGGATAAGAGATAAACAAGGGATAAGATATAAACCAGGGATAAGAGATAAACCAGGGATAAGAGATAAACAAGGGATAAGATATAAACCAGGGATAAGAGATAAACCAGGGATAAAGATAAACAAGGGATAAGATATAAACCAGGGATGAGAGATAAACCAGGGATAAGAGATAAACAAGGGATAAGATATAAACCAGGGATAAGAGATAAACAAGGGATAAGATATAAACCAGGGAATAAGAGATAAACCAGGGATAAGAGATAAACAAGGGATAAGATATAAACCAGGGATAAGAGATAAACCAGGGATAAGAGATAAACAAGGGATAAGATATAAACCAGGGATGAGAGATAAACCAGGGATAAGAGATAAACAAGGGATAAGATATAAACCAGGGATAAGAGATAAACAAGGGATAAGATATAAACCAGGGATAAGAGTTAAACCAGGGATAAGAGATAAACAAGGGATAAGATATAAACCAGGGATGAGAGATAAACCAGGGATAAGAGATAAACAAGGGATAAGATATAAACCAGGATAAGAGATAAACAAGGGATAAGATATAAAACCAGGGATAAGAGATAAACCAGGGATAAGAGATAAACAAGGGATAAGATATAAACCAGGGATAAGAGATAAACCAGGATAAGAGATAAACAAGGGATAAGATATAAACCAGGGATGAGAGATAAACCAGGGATAAGAGATAAACAAGGGATAAGATATAAACCAGGGATAAGAGATAAACAAGGGATAAGATATAAACCAGGGATAAGAGATAAACCAGGGATAAGAGATAAACAAGGATAAGATATAAACCAGGGATAAGAGATAAACCAGGATAAGAGATAAACAAGGGATAAGATATAAACCAGGGATGAGAGATAAACCAGGGATAAGAGATAAACAAGGGATAAGATATAAACCAGGATAAGAGATAAACAAGGGATAAGAATATAAACCAGGGATAAGAGATAAACCAGGGATAAGAGATAAACAAGGGATAAGATATAAACCAGGGATAAGAGATAAACCAGGGATAAGAGATAAACAAGGGATAAGATATAAACCAGGGATGAGAGATAAACCAGGGATAAGAGATAAACAAGGGATAAGATATAAACCAGGGATAAGAGATAAACAAGGGATAAGATATAAACCAGGGATAAGAGATAAACAAGGGATAAGATATAAACCAGGGATAAGAGATAAACAAGGGATAAGAGATAAACAAGGGATAAGATATAAACCAGGGATAAGAGATAAACCAGGGATAAGAGATAAACAAGGATAAGATATAAACCAGGGATAAGAGATAAACAAGGGATAAGATATAAACCAGGGATAAGAGATAAACCAGGGATAAGAGATAAACAAGGGATAAGATATAAACCAGGGATAAGAGATAAACAAGGATAAGATATAAACCAGGGATAAGAATAAACAAGGGATAAGATATAAACCAGGGATAAGAGATAAACAAGGGATAAGATATAAACCAGGGATAAAGAGATAAACCAGGGATAAGAGATAAACAAGGGATAAGATATAAACCAGGGATAAGAGATAAACAAGGGATAAGATATAAACCAGGGAAAAGAGATAAACCAGGGATAAGAGATAAACAAGGGATAAGATATAAACCAGGGATAAGAGATAAACCAGGGATAAGAGATAAACAAGGGATAAGATATAAACCAGGGATAAGAGATAAACCAGGGATAAGAGATAAACAAGGGATAAGATATAAACCAGGGATAAGAGATAAACAAGGGATAAGATATAAACCAGGGATAAGAGATAAACAAGGGATAAGATATAAACCAGGGATAAGAGATAAACCAGGGATAAGAGATAAACAAGGGATAAGATATAAACCAGGGATAAGATATAAACCAGGGATAAGAGATAAACCAGGGATAAGAGATAAACCAGGGATAAGAGATAAACCAGGGATAAGAGATAACCAGGGATGAGAGATAAACCAGGGATAAGAGATAAACAAGGGATAAGATATAAACCAGGGATAAGAGATAAACAAGGGATAAGATATAAACCAGGGATAAGAGATAAACCAGGGATAAGAGATAAACAAGGATAAGATATAAACCAGGGATAAGAGATAAACAAGGGATAAGATATAAACCAGGGATAAGAGATAAACCGGGAATAAGAGATAAGCCAGCGATAAGAGATAAACCAGGAATAAGAAATAAACCAGGAATAAGAAATAAACCACGAGAAACAGAAAGGTGTATCAGTGAAGGAAGATATATGATAAAGCTTAGGAATAAACTAGGTAATAAAATTAAACCAGGGGAAACGAAGAGGAAGATAAACCAAGTTATTGAAAAAATATTAATAGGAGAGGAATAAAGCCAGAGAATGAGAATGTTAAATCAAAGGCGGCGACCAATAAACCAGAGAAAATAAAACATTAGAGCTGAGGAACGTCAGAACGAGAGACATGGAAGTGAATTCGATGAACGTAAATAATACTTAGGAGGGAAGAGAGAGAAAAGATGGATAAAGAATGGAAGATACATAACAGAGTGAAGGTGTGAAACAGGGAGATGGGAAAAGAAGGAAGACCAGAATGGGAAGATAGATCCAAGAAAAAGGGAATATAAGACCAATAAAAATAGTAGATAAGACCATTAAGAAGGGAGAGATAAGACCATTAAGAAGGGAGAGATAAGACCATTAAGAAGGGAGAGATAAGACCATTAAGAAGGGAGAGATAAGACCATTAAGAAGGGAGAGATAAGACCATTAAGAAGGGGAGATAAGACCATTAAGAAGGGAGAGATAAGACCATTAAGAAGGGAGAGATAAGACCATTAAGAAGGGAGAGATAAGACCATTAAGAAGGGAGAGATAAGACCATTAAGAAGGGAGAGATAAGACCATTGGATTATTATTATCATGGGGAGAGCTAAACCCATAGGATTATACAGCACATGGGGGGGATAGAAGGCATTCCGGCTCAGTTCAGGGAACTGGAGCACAGATCCAATTCCCTAGATCAAGAGCCCCTCACCAGGGGTAAGACCATTGGAGATGACACACGTGCAATGGTGAGATATGATTTATTCTGAACTTTTCGCCTGCACAGTAAGCTTCTGTAGTCGACTAGAGGCAAAGAGATGGTGCAGATGTGAATAAAATGGCTGTATGACCCCTTTGGGTTTAGCGCTTAGTTTGGTTATTGTATTGTATATAAAAACGATGTAATTACCAACTTTTCGACAATGTCTACCATTATCATAATCACAATACTAGAGAGAGAGAGAGAGAGAGAGAGACCCGGAGAGGGAGACACATGAACGGAAAGGCACAATACCGTGACTTTTTAAATGGTCCAAGTTGGACCGAAACGTGGTCGCTCACGTTCGTGTGAAACGTTGTGTAATGTAATGTTACTGTTAAAAGTGGTTGTTATAACTGGTCAGTTATATCTCGCCTAGTTACAAACATTAGGACGTGTTTAAATAAGACACCTGTTGTCTATCTTCACCCACCAGTAAAATAGGTACCTGGGTGTTAGGTGACTGGTGTGGGTCGCATCCTGGGACAAAACTGACCTAATTTGCGGCCTAACAAGCGGCTATCTATGTAGCAATATGTCACTGGTGTCAGCTATGGTCTGTATACCTTGTACATGTACTTGTATACCTTGTACATGTACTTGTATACCTTGTACATGTACTTGTATACCTTCTACATGTACTTGCATACCTTGTACATGTACTTGTATACCATGTACATGTACTTTTATACCATGTACATGTACTTGTATACCTTGTACATGTACTTGTATACCTTGTACGTGTACTTGTATACCTTGTACGTGTACTTGTATACCATGTACGTGTACTTGTATACCTTGTACATGTACTTGTATACCTTGAACATGTACTGGTATACCTTGTACATGTACTGGTATACCTTGTACATCTACTTGTATACCTTGTACATGTAATTGTATACCTTGTACATGTAATTGTATACCTTGTACATGTACTGGTATACCTTGTACATGTACTGGTATACCTTGTACATGTACTTGTATACCTTGTACATGTACTTGTATACCTTGTACATGTACTTGTATACCTTGTACATGTACTTGTATACCTTGTACATGTACTTGTATACCTTGTACATGTACTTTGTATACCATGTACATGTACTTGTATACCTTGTACATGTACTTGTATACCTTGTACATGTACTTGTATACCATGTACATGTACTTGTATACCTTGTACATGTACTTGTATACCTTGTACATGTACTTGTATACTTTGTACATGTATTGTATACCTTGTACATGTACCTGTATACCTTGTACATGTACCTGTATACCTTGTACATGTACCTGTATACCTTGTACATGTACTTGTATACCTTGTACATGTACCTGTATACCATGTACATGTACTTGTATACCTTGTACATGTACTTGTATACCTTGTACATGTACTTGTATACCGTTGTACATATAACTTGTATACCTTTGTACATGTACTTGTATACCTTGTACATGTACTTGTATACCTTGTACATGTACCTGTATACCTTGTACATGTACTTGTATACCTTGTACATGTATACCTGTATACCATGTACATGTACTTGTATTACCATGTACATGTACTTGTATACCTTGTACATGTACTTGTATACCTTGTACATGTACTTGTATACCTTGTACATGTACTTGTATACCTTGTACATGTACTTGTATACCTTGTACATGTACTTGTATACCTTGTACATGTACCTGTATACCTTGTACATGTACCTGTATACCTTGTACATGTACATGTATACCTTGTACATGTACTTGTATACCTTGTACATGTACTTGTATACCTTGTACATGTACTTGTATACCTTGTACATGTACTTGTATACCTTGTACATGTACTTGTATACCTTGTACATGTACTTGTATACCTTGTACATGTACTTGTATACCATGTACATGTACTTGTATACCTTGTACATGTACTTGTATACCTTGTACATGTACTTGTATACCTTGTACATGTACTTGTATACCTTGTACATGTACTTGTATACCTTGTACATGTA
This sequence comes from Cherax quadricarinatus, assembly GCF_026875155.1. Taxonomy (NCBI): domain Eukaryota; kingdom Metazoa; phylum Arthropoda; class Malacostraca; order Decapoda; family Parastacidae; genus Cherax; species Cherax quadricarinatus. The sequence goes on along the minus strand of NC_069492.1, from coordinate 10,227,171 downwards.
CTTGTATACCTTGTACATGTACTTGTATACCTTGTACATGTACTTGTATACCTTGTACATGTACTTGTATACCTTGTACATGTACTTGTATACCTTGTACATGTACTTGTATACCTTGTACATGTACTTGTATACCTTGTACATGTACTTGTATACCTTGTACATGTACTTGTATACCTTGTACATGTACTTGTATACCTTGTACATGTACTTGTATACCTTGTACATGTACTTGTAGTAAATAAATATTTATCTATTCATTATTTAGTCTTAGAAAAAACATTAAGATCTCAAAAAAATAGAATAATCTTACAGTTGTTGAAGGTGTTACTTTCCTCTGGCATTGTATAACCCGTGCGACTTTTGCGCTTTGCTGCGAATCTGCTGCTGCTGCTATTACTGCTGCTTTTATTACTACTACTATTACTACTACTATTACTATTATTACTACTATTACTATTATATTACTGTCATTATTGCTGTTACTAGTATTACTACCATTATTACTATTACTACTACTATTACTACTACCATTATTACTACTATTGCTACTACAACTATTACTATTGTTATTACTATTACTGCTACTACTACTACCACTACTATTACCATTCTTACTGCTACTACTGTTACTACCATTACTACTACAATTACTGCTACTACTACAAGCACTACTATTACTACTACGACTGCTGTTGCTACTACTACTACTACGACTGCTGTTGCTGATACTACTACTACTAATAATAATATTATTATCATTATTATTAATCCATTATACTTCTCTCCATGTAATTAAAAAACTATAATCGCCTCGTCCAAAATTTTTAGCTGAAATTCCGTTAATGAATAAAGTTAGGGTCTGTGGTGAGCGTTTTAAAGGTTGTTAGGCAGCATCCTGGGGTTCGCTTCCACTGTCCCGATTTTGGACCTGATTCAGGGACCGAGCCGCTGGGACGCGGACCCCTGGGACACCAGGTAGTGGTGAATTATTGACACATGGGATGTGTAAACTTTTCTTACAAGGATACATATGCATGAATGATGCATGAAACATGGATAAGATGGGTAAATTGAGCCTTTAAGGACACATGGGTACATCGAGCCTTCAAGGGCACATGGGAACATCGAGCCTGCAAGGGCACATGGGTACATCAAGCCTTCAAGGGCACATGGGTACATCGAGCCTGCAAGGGCACATGGGTACATCGAGCCTGCAAGGGCACATGGGTACATCGAGCCTTCAAGGGCACATGGGTACATCGAGCCTGCAAGGGCACATGGGTACATCAAGCCTTCAAGGGCACATGGGTACATCGAGCCTGCAAGGGCACATGGGTACATCAAGCCTTCAAGGGCACATGGTACATCGAGCCTGCAAGGGCACATGGGTACATCGAGCCTTCAAGGGCACATGGGTACATCGAGCCTGCAAGGGCACATGGGTACATCGAGCCTTCAAGGGCACATGGGTACATCGAGCCTTCAAGGGCACATGGGTACATCGAGCCTTCAAGGGCACATGGGTACATCGAGCCTTCAAGGGCACATGGGTACATCGAGCCTTCAAGGGCACATGGGTACATCGAGCCTTCAAGGGCACATGGGTACATCGAGCCTTCAAGGGCACATGGGTACATCGAGCCTTCAAGGGCACATGGGTACATCGAGCCTTCAAGGGCACATGGGTACATCGAGTCTTCAAGGGCACATGGGTACATCGAGCCTTCAAGGGCACATGGGTACATCGAGCCTTCAAGGGCACATGGGTACATCGAGCCTTCAAGGGCACATGGGTACATCGAGCCTTCAAGGGCACATGGGCGAATAGTCTTTACCAAAGTCACATAAGTAAATCGAGCCATTATCAAAGTCACATGGATAAATCGAGCCTTTATCAAGGACACATTGGTAAATCAAGCCATTATCAAGGACAATGTGGTGTACCTGTCTGATCAAGGCATTGTTTAACTGCATATAGCATTCTCCATTTTCTTTTATTAATGGCTGTGGATTTAAACTTGTTAGGTAAAAGGCCACAAGTGCAACTACTGAGATGTATTATTGTGGCAACGTTTCGCTCTCCAAGAGCTTTGTCAAGCGAAACGTTGCTTCAGTAAAATGCCACACTAGTTGTACCTGTGTTTTTTACCTAACATATTGCGAATTTAAAATATCTGTTGGAATTTTACGACATCTGTTACGAATTTAAAATATCTGTTGGAATTTTACGATATCTGCTACGAATTTAAAATATCTGTTGGAATTTTACGACATCTGTTACGAATTTAAAATATCTGTTGGAATTTTACGACATCTGTTACGAATTTAAAATATCTGTTGGAATTTTACGACATCTGTTACGAATTTAAAATATCTCTTGGAATTTTACGATGTCTGCTACGAATTTAAAATATCTGTAGGAATTTTACGATATCTGCTACGAATTTAAAATATCTGTTGGAATTTTACGATATCTGCTACGAATTTTAAATATCTGTTGGACAGAAATGTTTGATAAATAAAAATCTGTGCGATGCGGAACATTTGCGTATCGTGGATGTGGATTTAAAATAATACGCCGCTGCTAAACGCAGGATGAAAACGATTTAAATCTTGGAAAACAACTCTGCCCACTTTTATGTAAGTAGGACTTTCTTTTTCAACACAACTGCCGTCTCCCACCCAGGCAGGGCGACCCGAAAGAGAATAGTTTTTAGTTATATATTTAGTAATGCATGCAGGAGATGGGGTTACTGACTCCTTTCTCCCGGCATTTTAGTCGATTCTTGAGAGACAAATGGCTTATGGAGGAAGAATTCTTCTCCACTTCCTAACTGAGTAGGATTTATAACTATTTAAAATCCTGGGAGAAACATTCTGATGGTAGAAGTTACACTCGTTAATATTTTCTCAACCCCCCCCCCCTCCAAAAAAAAGTATTTTTGCTTGAGATTTTGGCAGGGAAATCAGAGCATATTACAGGTATTTCCCCGTACCCTTCTACTCCCCCTTCCCTCCAACATACCCCTGCCAGCAACACTAAGCCAGGATAATATTAGTCACAAATATAGAATTCTTGGAGCTTTTAAACCCACCAAATTTCAGTCACCGAAATGTATACTAGAATTTTTGATATATATATATATATATATATATATATAATATATATATATATATATATATATATATATATATATATATATAATATATATATATATATATATATATATATATTAGTTTTACTTAACTGGATGATTATTATTATTATAATCAAGGGAAGCGCTAAACCCGGAGGATTATACAGCGCCTGGGGGGGGATGTGAAATCAAGAGCCCCTCACCAACATCAAGGAACCTTCCTTGAGGGGTCTTCACTGGATGAGTTCAAAAATATTTACAATAAAGTAACCTAATTCTGAGAATTAATGTGTAGGAGAGATTATCTGCTTTGAAAATACTTCACAAAATTTTAAGGTCAGAGACAAAACTCTGCCCTTTTATCATATGAAAAGAAATTATTGCAAGGGATTATTGTAAGGGAATTATTGCCATGGAATTATTGCCAAAGAATTAATGCCAAGGAATACCAAGGAATTAATGCCAAAGAATTAATGCCAAGGAATTAATACCAAGGAATTAATGCCAAGGAATTAATGCCAAGGAATTATTGCCAGGGAATTATTGCCAGGGAATTATTGCCAGGGAATTATTGCCAGGGAATTATTGCCAGGGAATTATTGCCAAGGAATTATTGCCAAGGAATTATTGCCAGGGAATTCTTTCACTAGCCAGAATTTTAAATCCAAGTTATTGATTATTTTTCTCAACAATCAAGAACTCCATTAAACTAAGAACGAAAATCAAGTACTGGAGACAAATGGCTTAAAACCGATAAAAGGCGTAAAATGCACAGTAGCTGAAAGAAACTCTGTTGAGACATTTCGCCCAAAGCCGATCAATTGGCGAAACGTCTCATAGAAATTATTTCTGCAATTCCGCGTCTCTCCACAACAAGTATATATTAATACTTATATTTCAGCTTAATCAAGTACACTTCGTGTTATATTAAGCATATAATAATATTTTTTTGTAACTACAATAATTCCCTGGCGATATATTTTGTAACTACAATTTTGTAAATGACTCTTTTTTCAATACAGTATTTTTTGTCATTATTTTTTTCACTACAAAATTTTTTGTCACTAATTTTTTCACTACAATATTGTTTGTCACTTTTTTTCACAATATTTTTTGTCACTATTTTTTTCACTACAATATTTTCACTATTTTTTTCACTACAATATTTTTTTCACTACACGCCACTGTCAAGGACAGAGGGACTGACCACCTCAAATACCTTTTCTCCAGGGTTGACGGACTGCTTACATGATGATTATTTCATTACTACTGCTGCCTCTGTATTTGACTGAAGATACAAATCATAAAGATACAAATAAAAGGATAATGATACAAATCATACCACGGGCGGGGTTAGAACCAGCGATCAGAGAGTCTGCCTATTCTAACCTCCCTATGGTGTAGAAATATACCTAGTTGGATGTATGTTATTGTAGCCAGCTGGTCCAGTGGCTAGCGCGACGGTCTGGAGTTTTATGACTCTGACCGCGAGTTCTAACCCCACCCGTGGCATGGTTTGTTTGCAATCGTGTCATTACGATTTCGTGAATCACTTTATTAAGATAACTAATTGTTGCACATGTGCCTGTGTATTGTTCCTGTCACTGTATTGTGCCTTTTTGTTTTCTTTGCACAGAGAACCCCTAAAGAACGGGTCCTTGAGCGGTGGGGGGCTTTGAACTAGGGAATTGGATCTGTCCCTTTTCCCTGATTGAGCCTGAAGCCCCCCATCCTCCCACCTACAGGCACTAATAACCCAAGGGGTTTAGCGCTCCCCCTAAATAAATTTGCACAGAGAAAGTTTGCTTTTTCTGGACTTGTTTTGTCGGTGCAAAACTGGAGAAGCTATGAAATTTTCCCGATTTTTTAAAAATATGGGAAAAAAAACGAAATGCTGCTTCTTTCCAAATGAATAAAAGAGGAAAAATCAGACCCCGGCGATCATTTTCATGCTGAGTTTTTACCATAGTCTTTAGTAAAAAAAACCCACCTCGACAGAATGGTATAAAAACCCGACAAGATAAAAACTGAGACACGATACGGTGCTCTACACACCAACCCCAAGGTTTGAGGGATGTTTGTCCTCTTTTGTAATAGTTTTACTGTCTTCCTTTTATTCGTAGAATTTGTATTGTCTTAATTTCATTTTGCGGTATTATATCAATTTTTGCACAACTTCAACATGCAACATCACAAATCTTGGTTCTGAGGACTGTACAAAACCCTTCACGACTACGACAACTACACTACAACTAACCCATCTCTTTGGGTAGGACTACTTCCCGGGGAACCCCCCTACCTGACTATGTCCTCGCTGCTACACCTGCTTTTACAAAATTGAAGTCGGGCCCCTTGCTTCTGCTTTCAAAATTTCCCCACGATAGGTGCTCTTCGCCCACTCCAAAAAATGGGGGCAATTACCTCACTTCTACATAGTTCTATGTCTTCAAGTTTTCAGGGAAATTTTTGTATTGAAAAAGCCACGGATGGCAAAAACGCACAAAAAGATACCCAATTTGCACATTGTTCAAAGTCTTAAAAGCTGTGTGGTTTAAAAAGACACAAAGCAAACACTAAACATTTTTATTAAAAAACTTTTGGGTCCTGGGACCTTGTCATTTTCTAACATAAAAGGGTATAAAACATTATATATTAAGCGGAGAGTGAATTGACGCACGTGACCTGAGAATGTCAAAAAATAAGAAGGGAGGAACACTGTAAAAGGGGCCTACGGGCCCCATGCGAGCGGGTCTTTTTTCAAAAACAACCTCTACCTATGATGGGGACGGGTAACGGAAATCATGGACCCTTGTTGTTGGGTTGGTGTTGCTAATATCATGTATCCAATTTTTGAAATTTGTATTTCCAGTTTGGTTCTATAGTGTTTATAGTGTCCCCCGCACCGCACTATAGAACGCAACCTGGAAACTACAAAATTTCAAAAAATTTTCATACATGATACTTAAGCCACCAACCCAACAACACAGGGGTCACATGATTTACCCTCTACCCCTCCTCATCATAGGGGGAGGTTTTTTTTTGATAAAGACTGCCCCGCATGGGCCAGTAGACCTTTTTCAGGTTCCCCATTCTTAGTTCTTATACATTCCCCAGGTCACGTGCGTCAATCTCACCTCCCCCTATACATATAATGTCTTTCTACCTCTGTGTGTTAGAAGTGATCAGGCCCCGGACCGAAAGTTTTTAATAAATATTTTTATAAGGGTTTGGGAGACACAAACCCCCCAGGGAAGTATCCGTCCGCCCGATGACTGTGAAAAAAAACCTGTAACTTTTTTTTTCTGATGGTAGGGTTTGTGGTTTTCTTTTTCTGTCCATAAAAACCTAGATAACAGGGGAACTTGCTACTCCTACTTACATTTTTGGGCACACTTCACAGACCCACATGCATATATAATATACATAATTAGTTTTTTCTCCTTATTCTAAAAAGCTCTTGTTCTTTTTTATTTCTTCTATGTCCCTGGGGAAGTGGAAAAAAAATCTTTCCTCCGTAAGCCCTGCGTGTCGTATGGGCACTAAAATGCCCGGGGGCAAGGGCTAGAACCCCTTCTCCTGATACATTTTCTAAAAAGAGAAGAAAAAAACTTTATAAAATGGGGGGTTTTTAAAATGTGCGTGGATGTAGGGTGCGGATGACAAGAAACAGATGATTGCTGATGTTATAAAAGAAAAGAATTGGGGTGTCCTGGTTAAGCGAAACAAACGAAGGGTAGGAGAGTTTCAGTGGGGGGGGGAAAAAAATGGGATTAAATCTGGGTATTGAGAGAGTTTAAACAAAGGAAGGGGTAGCAGTAATGTTAAATGACATTATGGAGGAGAAAAGAGAATATGAATGTTAAAATTTGAGAATTATGTGGTTAAAGTAAAGGTTGGATGCGAGAAGTGGGTCATAATAGCGTGTATGCACCTGGGGAAAGAGGAATGCAGAGGAGAGAGAGAGATTTTGGAGATGTTAATGAATGTATAGGAGCCCTTTGAACCAAGTGAGAGAGTAATTGTGGAGGGGACCTGAATGCTAAAGTAAGGAGAAACTTTTAGAGAGGGTGTGGTAGGTCATTTGGAGGTCAGTGTAAATATAATGGGAGCCCTTTGATTGAACTTTGTATAGAAAGGGGTTTAGTTATAGGTAATACTATTTTAAAAAAAGCTAGGAATATAAGTATACACGATATGATTAGGGCGAAATGACAGTAGTTTGTTGATTATGTATTGGTAGATTAAGACTGTTGAGTAGACTCAGGATGTACATGTTTTATAGAGGGTCCACAGATATATCAGATCACTTTCTAGTTGTAGCTACACTGAAGTAAGAGGTAGATGGGATACAAAGAATAACATCAGGGAGAGAGAGGTGAAGGTTTATAAAACTAAAAGTGAGCAGTTAGGGTAAGATATAATCAGCTATTGGAGGATAGATGGGCTAATGATAGGCATAGCAATGGGGTCCGAAGAGGAATGGGTAGGTTTAAAAACGAATTGTTAGAGTGTTCAGCAAAGTTTGTGGTTACAGGAAAGTGGGTGCAGGAGGGAAGAGGAGCGATTGGTGGAATGATGTGTACAGAGAGTAATTGGAGAAAAAGGTTAGCATATTGAGAAGTTTTTACAAAGTAAAGTGATCTGCAAGGAGGGAAGAGTATAAGGAGAAAAAAGAGAGAGTTAAGAGAGTGGTTAAGCAATTAAAAAGAGAGCAAATGAGAGAGTGGGTGCGATGTTATCAACAAATTTTGTTGATAATAAGAAAAAAGTTTTGTGGAGTGAGATTAACAAGTTAAGGAACCTAGAGAACAAATGGATTTTGTCAGTTAAAAATAGGAGAGGAGAGTTATTAAATGGAGAGTTAGAGGTATTGGGAAGATGGAGGGAATATTTGAGGAATAGTTAAATGTTTGATGACGATAGGAAGCTGTGATTTCGTGTATAGGGCAAGGAGGAATAACATCGTGTAGGAGGTGAGGAAGAGCCATTGTGATGTGGGGGAAGTTCGTGAGGCAGTAGGTAAAATGAAAAGGGGGAAGGCAGCCGGATTGATGGATAAAGATAGAAATGTTAAAAGCAGGTGGGATATAGTTTTGGAGTGGTGGTGCAATTTATTTAATAAATGTATGGAAATGAAGGTAATACCAAGTTGGCAGAGAGCATGCAGAGTTCCTTTGTATATAGGCAAAGGGGATAAAGAGAGTGCAAAAATTTAGGGGATAAGCGTTGAGTGTACCTGGTAAAGTGTATGGTAAGTTATAATAAAGAATTAAGAGTAAACGAGAATAGGATTAGCAGATGAACAAGGAGGCTTTAGGGAAAAGGTAGGGGGGTGTGTGGACCAGGGTGTTTACAGTGAAACATATCAGTGAACAGTATTTAGATAAGGCTAAAGAGGTCTTTGTGGCATTTAATGGATTGAAAAGGCGTAAGACAGTGATAGTGGGGCTATAGGCAGATGTCGCAAGTGTATGGTGTAGGAGGTAGGTTACTGAAAGCAGTGAAGAGTTTTTTTTAAAACGAGGATAGTGGCTCAAGAGTTAGAGTATGTAGAAAAGAGGGAAATTTTTTCCCAGTAAGAAGTGGCCTAAGACAAGGAGTGTGATGTCACCGTGGTTGTTTAATATATTTATAGATGGGTTGTAAGAGAAGAAAAGCGAGGGTCTTGGCAAGAGGCCGTGGAGTTAAAAATAAAGAATACACACAAAGTGGGATTGTCACAGCAGCTCTTTGCTGAGACACAGTGCTCTTGGGAGATTCTGAGAGAAGCTGCAGAGATTGTGGATGAATTTGGTAGGTGTGCAAAAGAAAAGAAAATTCAAGGTGAATACAGGAAAGAGTAAAGGTTATGAGGATAACAAAAAAGATTAGGTGATGAAAGATTTAATATCAATGGAGGAGAGAGTATGGAGGAGGTGAAACGTTATTCAGATCTTTGGGGAGTGGACGTGTCACGGGATGGGTCTATGAAAGTGGAGGTGAATCATAGAATATGATGAGGGAAAAATAGTGAGTGTGCACTTAGGAGTCTGGGAGACAAAGAACTTTGTCCATGGAGCAAAGAGGGAATGTAAAGATAGTAATAGTTTTACCAACGCTCTTATATGGGTTGTTACGCCATGGTGATGATGTTGCAAGCGAGGAGAAGGCTGGAGGCAGTGGTGTGTCATGTCTGATGGCAAGTGTGGTGTGAATATAATGCAGAGAATTCGAGTTTTTGGAAGTTAGGAGGAAGGTGCGGGATTACCAAAACTGTTGTCCAGAGGCTGAGGAAAGGGTTGTTGAGGTGGTTCCGGACCCTGTAGAGAGAATGGAGCGAAACAGAATAACTTCAAGAGTGTATAAGTCTGTAGTGAAGGAAGGCGGGGTAGGGGTCGGCCTAGGAAGGGTTGGAGGGAGGGTAAAGGAGGTTTTGTGTGCGAGGGGCTTTGGACTTCCAGCAGCATGCGTGAGCGTGTTTGATAGAGTGTGAATGGGAGACAAATGGTTTTTTTAATACGTGACGTGCTGTTGAGTGAGAGCAAAGTAACATTTATGAAGGGTCAGGGAAACCGGCCAGCCGGACTTGAGTCCTCTGGAGATTGGAATACAGTGCCTCACTCTGAATGAGGGGTGTTGGTGTTGCATCTTAAAAACTGTATGTGATGGGGCACCCTTCTGGCGAAGACAGTATGAGTGAATGAATGTGCAAGTTTTTTCTTTTTCGGGCCACCCTGCCTTGTGGAGTCGCCAGTGTTGATAATAAAAAAAAAAAATGTTATAGTGTTTTGCTTACGTGTCTTTCTAAACCAACTTGTCGGAAATTATTCCAAGGTTTATACCATAAGCTGATGTTAAAGACTTCCCACTACTCCCCTGGTTGTCTTCAAAGTAAAGCCGGACGGATACCCTAAAGTCATGCTGATCATCGGGCTGTGGTTCGTATGTTGGACTACGTTTGGCCAGTAGTAACTCGTCTCGTTGATCAGGCCCTGATCGCGCCGGTATTGACCGGCCGCGGGCGTTGATCCCCGAATAACCCTCCCCTTTTTAGACCTCAGGTGGATCCATACAGCAGTGGATATAAACGAATCTTGAGGATATATCTCCAAGAGAGAACCACGCAAATTAGATAGTTTAGATTCCTGAAAAAGATATAGCACTTATTGGTTTTGGAAATAGGGTAATTGATGAGTGGAACAGACTCCAAGTAGATAATTGAAGCTAAAACGGTTGGGGTAGTTAAAGAATTAGGTTTGGATAAATACACGAGTGAGAGGGGTTTGGATTTGATTGCTCTTGCATAATTCTTGGGGTAGCTTTGAGTAAAGGTCGTTTTGATAAGGAACCTGCTGTATGGGCCTGTAGGCCTGCTGCAGTGTTTCTTCTCGATTCTTATGTTCTTGATTTCTAGAAACCATTAAGTCTTTTTTGTGCTTGATATCTGGACAAACTGACTTTCAGGACTACACGCAAGACTGGGCAAGTGAAATCCGTTATTCACGAGCTGCCAATCTTCCACAAGAAAGAATTACTGTTTGCTAGATTTTCCCGTACTCTCCCGAAACTCCGCACGTCCCACGATAACGGGTGAAAAATGACGTGTGTGGTAAACCAACCACGGGCGGGAATGAAACCGGTGTCAGAGAGTTCTCAAAACTCCAGACCGTCGCGTTAGTCACTGGACCAGCAAACGCGACGGTCTGGAGTTTTGATACTCTGACCGCGGTTCAATCCCCCCCGTGGTATGGTTTGTTTTTGCAAACCATAACCACGTGAGAAACGTGGTGTAAGTTTGGGAGTCCTTGTGGAAACGTTCGGCACCCGTGCAGAGAAAAAACTGTGTTGCACTGAAGAAGCCAACTGGCTGGCGAAACTCCTCAAATAAAGATTCCCAAGTGTTGCGGAAGTGACTTCATATCTCATCTTAAAGGTTTTGTAACCCATTTACACACAACATTGCCCGAGTCAAAAGAAAAAATAATCCATCAAACGGCTTTAGGCTCCTGACTACCATCTTCCCAACGCTCTTGGTGTGGAACCTCGCTCACATGTTTATTAATTGTCCACACCACAATTACATGCAATGTCATAACGGAAAAGCACCCGGCACGTCTCTGAAAGACTCCTAATGGTTTAATTTTAGCAGAGGGTTAATGTTTACTCCTGGCCCAAGAGCACGAATAACTAATAATCCGGCGCTGGACTGCGCATTATGCGAACTGACCTTCCTCGTTGACAATTTCACCTTTAATGTTAAATTACGGTGTTTTTTTGATGTTTCGACAGAAACTAACTTACTACTGACCAACATTGTCGTCGATTTTGTATCCACACTAACACCTCACCTTTATTATTACCTCATTATTCTCCTCCTTAAGTAGTCCCCTCTTCCACTAACCCCTCTTTCCACTAACCCCTCTTATTCACTAACCCATCTGTTCACTAACCCCAACTTCCACAAACCCTCTTCCACTAACCCTTCTTCCACTAACCCCGCTTCCACAACCCACTTCCACTAACCCCTCTTCCACTAACCCCTCTTTTTTTTTTTTTTTTTTTTTTTTTTTTTTTTTTTATTTTTTTTTTTATTTTTTTTTTTTTTTTTTTTTTTATCTTCCACTAACCCCCTCTTCCCCTAACCCCTCTTCCCACTAACCCTCCTTCCGACTAACCCCACTTCCACTGACCCTCTTCCACTAACCCCTCTCCACTACCCCCTCTTCCACTACCCCTCTTCCACTAACCCCTCTATCACTAACTCCCCTCTTTCACTACCCCTCTTCCCACTAACCCCTCTACCACATCCCCTCTTCCACTAACCCACTTTCACAACTAACCACCCCTCTTTCACTAACCCCTCTTCAGCTAACCCCTCTTCCACTAACCCCCTTCTTCCACTAACCCATCTTCCACTAACCCCTCTTCCACTAACCCCTCTTCCACTAACCGCCTCTTCCACTAACCCCTCTTTCACTAACCCCTCTTCCACCAACCCCTCTTCCCCCTAACCCCTCTTCCCCAACCCCTCACACTTAACGCCCTCTTCCCAGGAACCCTCTTCCACTAACCCCACTTCCACAAACCCCTCTTCCACTAACCCCTCTCGTTCCTCTAACCCCTCTTCCACTAAAACCCTCTTCCACTATCCCCTCTTCCACTAACCCCTCTTCCGCACTAACCCCTCTATCCACTAATCCCCTCTTTCACTAACCCCTCTTCCATTCCACTAACCCCTCTTCCCACTAACCCCTCTTCCACTAACCCCTCTTCCACTAACCCCTCTTCCAAACTAACCCCCCACTTCCACTACCCCACTTCCACTAACCCCTCCCTCCACTAACCCTTCTTCCACTAACCCCTCTTCCACTAAACCTCTTCCTCTAACCCCTCTTCCACTAACCCCTCTTCCACTAACCCTTCTCCACTAACCCCTACTTCCACTAAACCCTCTCCACTAACCCCTCTTCCACTAACCCCTCTTCCACAAACCCTCTTCCACTAACCCTTCTTCACTACCCCACCTTCCACTAACCCCTCTTCCACTAACACCCTCTTCCACTAACCTCTTCCAACTAACCCCTCTTCAACTCACCCTTCTTCCACTAACCCCTCTCCACTAACCCCTCTTCCCACTAACCCTCTGCCAACAAACCCCTCAGTCCACTAACCCCTCCCATCTTCCACTAACCCCCCTCTTCCCCACTAACCTCTCACTGTCATACCACCTCTTCTCATGAGTGTCGGAATGAATGTTTTTATTTAAATATATAAGTCTAGTATTCCAGCGAGAGAATAATGTTTGTTATAAGAAGTTGGAGTAGTGGATGAGTAAGTGTGGCCTGGTGCAAACTAGTGTGACCTGTTGCAGCTAGTGTACCTGGTGCACTAGTGTGGCCTGGTGCACTAGTGTGCATGGTGCACCATGACCTGGCGCACTAGTGTGCCTGGAGGTCACTATGTGTGACCTGCGCACCAGGTGGGACCTGGCTGCGTGTGTATAGCAGTAGAAGTATTAGTAGTAGTTACTAGTTGACAAGGGCCACAACGAAAGCACTTACTTTGCCTCTTTAATGTGTGTGTGTTTGTTTACACAACCTAATTGTACTCGCCTATTGTACTCGCCTAATTGTAGTTGCAGGGTCGAGACTTCAGGCTCCTGGCCCGGCCGTACACTGAACGCTACGAGTCACTCTCTCTCCCTGCTACAAGAGCATTAGTCATAACCCTCGTCCTTAAAGCTGTGTGTGTGTGTGTTGTGGTGTGTGTGTGGTGTGTTGTGTGTGTGTTTGTGGTGTTTGTGCTTGTACGCCGCGTGCCCGCGCGCGCGAACTCACGCTAATTTTAAATAACCCCGCCTTTTGGTTGCTGGGGGTCGAAATCATAACTCCTGGACCCGCCTCTTCACTCATCTCTACTAGGTCCTCTCTGTCCCTGCTCCAAAGCTTCATCCAAACCTCGCTTAAAACATGGTTCCCTGCTTCCTCCACTACGTCACTGTGCCAGACTAGTCTCACTTCCTGACACTCTATGAACTGATTAATGATACTTCTAAATCCCTTTGACTTATCCGAGTCTTCAACTGCTAGCTGAACCCCTTGCTTTCTGTGTCCCTATCTCTGAAACATCCTGTTAATTTCCCTGACAGTTTTTATATGTCCTTATCATGTCCTTCCTAACCCGTCCTGTCCTCCATGTCGTGAGGCCCGAATTTCCTTAACCTTAGGACTGGCCTACTCTTGTTGCAAACCTTGCACTTTAGCTAATTTCTTGGACGTGCTGACCAGTTGTGGTTTCCAAACGGTGCTACATACCCCAATAACGGGCCTGCCGTACACTGTGTACAGTGTCTTGAAAACGACACCTTGCTTAGGTACAAACGTATATTCACAGTTTTGCCAGGCGCCTATAAGCTGCAGCAGTACCTGATTGATGTGCACATCAGGAGATTGCACGTATTATACTCAACCCAAGACCCCCTCTCCACGAGTGACGTTTGCAGTCTTTGGCTACCCTAGCCTATACTCTGCAGTCCGTCTTTGTCTTCCGCGATCTTCATGACTTTGTATATGTTGAGACCTGGACAGCCTTGCAGGCCTGTCCAGGTCTCAATGTTAGTCCTGCCTAAACTCTTACTATTTAATTCTTCTCGCCTATCTCCTTTTGCTCTCTTTAACACTTGCTGATCAGTGGATTGAACGATGCTCTGTCCACAGGAATTAAGAAGAAATGTATGTATTTTCCTGGCATATGAATCGCACGAGCGGTTGTAAACGCAAACTTCAGTTAATAGAACGTATTCAATCATAAACAAAGCCTATTCCTTTAAACCCTGACCTTGAGCATATAAGGCCGCAGGCTGATTTTCCAAGACATTGTGTCAAAAAACGTGCGCCTTATATGCCGGAAAATATGGTACGATGCAGAAGGAACAGCGATTATATATCCCTTAGAAGCTCTTCTTAGAGCGATAACATGTTGGAGGTGGGGTTGAATCGAGAGAAGGGTTAAGTGTTGGACCAAAACTGGATACATGACGGGAAAACATGGGCGCTCGAATTGGGGTAATTGGGGGTGCTGGGAATGTTAGAAAGGGATGAGTGTTAGCTATAATTAGGTGAAGGGTCTGGGGAATGAAATGGGGGATTGGAGCTGGACCTGGGAGAGAGGGTGGGGCTGAGAACAAGGAAAGGGGGCTGGACATGTTCTCCCTGGGTGTTGGCCGGTTACTAAGGGCGTCAAATTGAGGAGAGTGGAAGCAGGAATGTGTGGGGAGTGATGAGAATTTAGTGGAGGAGGAGGAAGAGGAATAGGAGGAAATAAAGGGGGACAAGAGGGGTAAATGAAGAGAAAAGAGGAGATAAAGCGGGACTATGATGGGGTGAGAAGGAGAAGTAAGAAAGAGGAGAAAAGAGGTACAAGTATAGAGAGGAAGAGGAAGATGATAAAAATACGAAGTCGAAAGAAAAAGAAGAAAAAAAGAAGAGGAAGATAGAGGAAAAAGAAGAGGAAGCAGGAAAAAAGAAGGAGGAGAAGAAAGTAAGAATGATGACCTGGTGGAAGGACTGTGTCAGTAGTGTAAAATTCAAGAGTGGAAAATGAAGGCTGAAGAATGAACTGACTGGGATAATTCCAAAGAGAGAGAGAGAGAGAGAGAGGGAGAGAGAGAGAGAGAGAGAGAGAGAGAGAGAGAGAGAGGAGAGAAGAGAGAGAGAGAGAGAGGGAGGGAGGGATAGAAAAGAGGGAGAGATAGTGAGGGAGAGAGGCAGAGAGAGATTTTGATTTGTAAAGGAGATAGGAAAATTTCTGGCGACTCTGATTATAGTAACCCTGAATAAACCCTCTCAGTGTAGTTATTGGTCAATTTACCCAGACTTCCTGGGAAGCTCACTGACCCAGCCCAACATAAAATCTTTAGAAGGCGGATTAAGGACAGTCCGAACTGTGTGGGTTAGAGCGCCTTGTGATTTTTCACTCAACCATAAGTCGGGACAAACATGGGTTTTCAGTTCAGCCCTCGGGCAAGTCGCAGTGGTTGTATGTTGATTATATATATAGTATAATATATATATAGATATATAAATATAAATATATATATATATATATATATATATATATAATATATATATATATATTTAATATATATATATGCAATAAGATCACAGGAAACAGGTGAATTCAAAATATGGCAAAACAACCACCTGAAAGAATAGAGAAACTCCAAGCCCTTCGTGACTACTCAAATTTATCAAGGAACTATGAAAGTAAAGCACCAAGGAATCTATATAGGGGGTCCGCCAGCAACCTCACAAATCAGATCCACACGTCAAACACGACGCGCGGCGACCAACTTGGATAGGACCTTTGCACAAACACCCCAGCAATTCTACCTAGAAAAATTTAAAAATTTATTTGTCCAGTGTAAATTTATTAAATTCTTCCCAAATTCTATTAATTATAAATGGATCTAATTTATATAAACCAAAGGAAATATTCATATTACTGTCAAAACTGCTTTTTATGAAACAAGATTCAATTATATTCCTGTCGACCATGGACTTGCTTGATACTACTTTCTCAACTTTTTGAAAATCAATTGGATGGTTAAAATCTCTTACATGACTAAATAGAGCATTGGAATCTTGTCAGTTCTAATGCTATATTTATGTTGTTTTAATCTTAGTTCGAGATTTTTACCAGTTTGACCGTAATAAACTTTATCGC
This sequence comes from Cherax quadricarinatus, assembly GCF_026875155.1. Lineage (NCBI taxonomy): Eukaryota > Metazoa > Arthropoda > Malacostraca > Decapoda > Parastacidae > Cherax > Cherax quadricarinatus. The sequence continues at coordinate 10,210,828 of NC_069492.1, read as the reverse complement.
AATTTTTACAAGGAATCTTATAGACACATCACATCACATTTTGGGGGAATTCTTTATCAAAAGTTTTTTTTTACTGTACAAGATTTTTGAAAAACAACTTTAATATTAAAAGTCTTAAGAAGAGAAGGCATATCAACCAAGTTTTCATGGTAAGGGAGAACCCACATATCTTTAGTTGAAAAAGGGGCTGGTTGCCCCTTTTTTGGGATTATAAAAAGTGTTTCTAGCAACTTAAAGATTTATCAATTACATTTCTTGGGTATTTTAAATCATTACCTATTTCATAATTTTGGAATATTTCCTCATCTATGAACTCAGGACTAACAAATTAGTAAGCTCTCAAAAACATTGATGAGAAAACAGACAGTTTGACTATCTTGATGGAGGAATAATAGTGGACATAGGAACAGTTATTTGTAGGTTTTCTTAAATTTTAAATTTGAATTCATTATTACCCTTAAAAATTTAAAACATCTAGAAAAGGCAATGATTATTTTCTTCAAACTCAACAGTAAAGTTTAGAAGGGGCCCTAAGCTTTTTAATTTTCCAAGAAAATGGTGTATATCTACATTTTTGGGCAAAAGACACAAAATAATCATCAACATATCTGAACCATTTAGCTCTATTAGGGAGGATTGTGTTAAGCAACCTTGTTTCAAAAAATTCCATGTATAGGTTACTAAGAACAGGTGAAAGAGGTTTTCCCATTGCCATACCAAACTTCTGAGTGTAAAACTTATCATTAAACAAATTTTGCATCAACAATGCGATTTTTAATAAGTTTAATGATAGTAGGAACTGGCAATGGTAAATCATAGTTAACGAGTTCTTCAGATAAGAAACTTAATAAATCATCAACGGGAAAACTTTCGTAAACAAGGAAGTAACATCAAAACTAACCATGTTAAAATCATTTAAGTCAGTCAAGGAGCTTATTTATCAACCAAGTCTATGTTGTTTTAACATTAAAGCTAAAATTTTGCCAACAATAGGGCTCAAAAATATCAACAACCATTGGATAATTTATATGAAACTGACCCTATGGAGCTAATAATTGGTCTGACTGGATTCCCTGGTTTGTGTGTTTTTATTAGTCCATACATTAAGGTAAAGATGGATTAGTGGAATTTAAATTGTTTGACTAATTCTTCTTTCCCTTTCAGTAGAAGTTTTTATTGTTTTATTGAAATTGCTGTTAACGGTTTCTAGGGTTTTTTCCTAAGTTTAGAAAGGTATATGGTATATAGCTCTATTTTAAAAAACCAAACATTCCAATTGCCCCAAAGATTCTTTAAGTCTTATGATACACTTAATAACAATAAAAATTTGCGCCTTACTAAAGCAGACAAAAAAATGCAATAGTAATTATGAAAGAAAATGATTACCAAGAAAAAATTAATAATCTCTTAGATGATACTGAAACCTATTCTAACTTAGGGAAAATCCCCTAGAAAAACCCTTTAAAAGCAATTTCAAAAAAAACAATTTAAAATTCCCAAATGAATGGCAAAGATGAATTAGTCAAACAATTTACTTCCACTAATCCATCTTTGCCTTACATGTATGGACTAATAAAAACACCCCAAACCAGGGGAAACTAGTCAGACCAATTATTAGCTTCATAGGGTCAGTTTCATATAAATTATCCAAATGGCTTGTTGATATTTGAGCCCTGTTGTTGGCAAATTTCTAACTTAATGTTAAAAACAAAATAGACTTGGTTGATAAATTAAGCTCCTTGACTGACTTAAATGATTTTAACATGGTTAGTTTTGATGTTATTCCTTGTTTACGAAAGTTCCTGTTGATGGATTTTATTAAGTTTCTTATCTGAAGAACTCGTTAACTATGATTTACCATTGCCACTTCCTACTATCATTAAACTTATTAAACTTTGCATTGTTTATGCAAAATTTGTATTTAATGATAAGTTTTACACTCAGAAGTTTGGTATGGCAATGGGAAATCCTCTTTCACCTGTTCTTAGTAAAACCTATACATGGAATTTTTTGAAACAAGGTTGCTTAACACAATCCTCCCTAATAGAGCTAAATGGTTCAGATATGTTGATGATATTTTGTGTCTTATGCCCAAAATGTAGATATACACCATTTTTTTGGAAATTAAATAGCTTAGCCCATTCTATAAACTTTACTGTTGAGTTTGAAAAAAATAACTCATTGCCTTTTCTAGATGTTTTAATTATTAAGGGTAATAATGAATTCAAATTTAAAATTTACAGAAAACCTACAAATAACTTTTCCTATGTCCACTATTATTCCTCGCATCAAGATAGAGTCAAACGGGCTGTTTTCTCATCAAAGTTTTTGAGGGGCTTTACGAATTTGTAGTCCTGAGTTTATAGATGAGGAAATATTAAAAATTTGAAATAGGTAATGGGTTTAAAATACCCAAAGAAATGTAATTGATAAATCTTTTAAAAATTGCTAGAAACACTTTTTTTAATCCAAAAAGGGGCAACCACCATATTCAACTAAAAATATGTTGGTTCTCCCCTTTCCTTTAAAACTTGGCTGATATGCCTTCTCTTCTTTAAAACTTTTAATATTAAAGTTGTATTCAAAAATCTTTATACAGTAAAAAAACTTTTGATAAAAAATTCCCCCCAAAATGCTGATGGATGTGTCTATAAGATTCCCTTTTAAAATTTGCGATAAAGTTTTTTACGGTCAAACTGGTAAAATCTCGAACTAAGATTAAAACAACATTAAATATAGCATTAGAACTGGACAAGATCCAATGCTCTATTTAGTCATGTAAAGATTTTAACCATCCAATTTATTTTCAAAAAGTTGAGAAAGTTAGTATCAAGCAAGTCCATGGTCGACAGGAATATAATTGAATCTTGTTTCATAAAAAGCAGTTTTGACAATAATATGAATATTTCCCCTGGTTTATATAAATTAGATCCATTTATAATTAATAGAATTTGGGAAGAATTTAATAATGCACTGGACAAATAATTTTTAAATTTTCTTGGGTAGAATAGCTTGGGGGTGAGTTGTGCAAAGGACATATCCAAGTTGGGTCGCCGCGCGTCACGTGTTTAACTGTTGTGGGATCTGATAGTGAGGTGCTGGCCGGACCCCTTATATAGCTTCCTTGATGCTTCACTTTCATAGTTCCTTGATAATGTGAGTAGTCACAAAGCGCTTGGAATTTCTCTATTCTTTCAGAGTGCTTGTTTTGCATATTATATATATATAATATATATATTAATATATATATATATATATATATAATATATATAATAAAAATTTCACAACACCACACACACACACACACACACACACACACACACACCACACAAAACACACACACACACACACACACCACACACATTCAACACAGCGACTGTGAAAGAATAGTGAACTCCAAGCGTTTTGTGACTTCTCACATTATCAAGGAACTAGTTCCTTGATAATGTGAAAAGCCACGAAAACGCTTGGAATTTCACTGTTTTTTCATATTGGTTGTTTTGCATATTCTAAAATTGGTTGTTTTGCATATTCTAAAATCACCTGTTTATCGTGATCTTATTGCATGCATATATATATATACATATATACATATATATATGCAAGGAATTCGCGAGAGCATGCGAAATATACACAAACACTGATCTCTGGCTGAAGGAGACTCGAACCTACGAACCTTAGGACAAGGTACGCAGTGCTTTACCAATCTATCCACACTGGACCAATACCTTGGCGTGCAGCATGCGCTACACGTTTTGATCCAAGGCAGCCAGCTTTCAGGAAGAAGGCTTACAGCTTTTCATCTCATCCCCTGCATGCATCAGCCTTACTAGAGATTTGAACAATGAAAGGGAATTCGCGAGAGCATGCGAAATATACACAAACACTGATCTCTGGCTGAAGGAGACTCGAACCTACGAACCTTAGGACAAGGTACGCAGTGCTTTACCAATCTATCCACACTGGACCAATACCTTGGCGTGCAGCATGCGCTACACGTTTTGATCCAAGGCAGCCAGCTTTCAGGAAGAAGGCTTACAGCTTTTCATCTCATCCCCTGCATGCATTAGCCTATATATATATATATATATAATTATATATATATATATATATATATATATATATATATATATATATATATATATATATATATATCTTTATATGGTAGTAGGTTGGTAGACAGCAACCACCCAGGGAAGTACTACGGTCCTGCCAGATGACTGTGAAACAGAAACCTGTAACTGTTTTGCAAGATGGTAGGATTTCTGGTTTCTTTTTCTGTCTCATAAACACGCTAGATTACAGGGATATCTTGCTACTCCTACTTACACTTTCGTCACACTTCACAGACACGCACATGCATATATATATACATACATCTAGGTTTTTCTCCTTTTTCTAAATAGCTCTTGTTCTTCTTTATTTCTTCTATTGTCCATGGGGAAGTGGAAAAGAATCTTTCCTCCGTAAGCCATGCGTGTCGTATGAGGCGACTAAAATGCCGGGAGCAATGGGCTAGTAACCCCTTCTCCTTTAGATATTTACTAAAAAAGAGAAGAAGAAAAGCTTTATAAAACTGGGATGCTTGAATGTGCGTGGATGTAGTGCAGATGACAAGAAACAGATGATTGCTGATGTTATGAATGAAAAGAAGTTGGATGTCCTGGCCCTAAGTGAAATAAATCTGAAGGGGGTAGGAGAGTTTCATTGGGGGGAAATAAATGGGATTAAATCTGCAGTATCTGAGAGAGTTAGAGCAAAGGAAGGGGTGGCAGTAATGTTGAAGGATCAGTTATGGAAGGAGAAAAGAGAATATGAATGTGTAAATTCAAGAATTATGTGGATTAAAGTAAAGGTTGGATGCGAAAAGTGGGTCATAATAAGCGTGTATGCACCTGGAGAAGAGAGGAATGCAGAGGAGAGAGAGAGATTTTGGGAGATGTTAAGTGAATGTATAGGAGCCTTTGAACCAAGTGAGAGAGTAATTGTGATAGGGTACCTGAATGCTAAAGTAGGAGAAACTTTTAGAGAGGGTGTGGTAGGTAAGTTTGGGGTGCCAGGTGTAAATGATTGAACTTTGTATAGAAAAGGGTTTAGTTATAGGTAATCTATATATTAAGAAAAAGAGGATAAATAAGTATACAAGATATGATGTAGGGCGAAATGACAGTAGTTTGTTGGATTATGTATTGGTAGATAAAAGACTGTTTAGTAGACTTCAGGATGTACATGTTTATAGAGGGGCCACAGATATATCAGATCACTTTCTAGTTGTAGCTACACAGATTAAAAGGTAGATGGGATACAAGGAGAATAGAAGCATCAGGGAAGAGAGAGGTGAAGGTTTATAAACTAAAAGAGGAGGCAGTTAGGGTAAGTCATAAACAGCTATTGGAGGATAGATGGGCTAATGAGAGCATAGGCAATGGGGTCGAAGAGGTATGGGGTAGGTATAAAAATGTAGTGTTAGAGTGTTCAGCAGAAGTTTGAGGTTACAGGAAAGTGGGTGCGGGAGGGAAGAGGAGCGATTGGTGAAATGATGATGTAAAGAGAGTAGTAAGGGAGAAGTTAGCATATGAGAAGTTTTTACAAAGTAGAAGTGATGCAAGGAGGGAAGAGTATATGGAGAAAAAAAGAGAGGTTAAGGGAGTGGTGAAGCAATGTAAAAAGAGAGCAAATGAGAGAGTGGGTGAGATGTTGTCAACAAATTTTGTTGAAAATTAGAAAAAGTTTTGGAGTGAGATTAACAAGTTAAGGAAGCCTAGAGAACAAATGGATTTGTCAGTTAAAAATAGGAGAGGAGAGTTATTAAATGGAGAGTTAGAGGTATTGGGAAGATGGAGGGAATATTTTGAGGAATTGTTAAATGTTGATGAAGTTAGGGAAGCTGTGATTTCGTGTATAGGGCAACGAGGAATAACATCTTGTAGGAGTGGGGAAGAGCCAGTTGTGAGTGTGAGGGAAGTTCGTGAGGCAGTAGGTAAAATGAAAGGGGGTAAGGCAGCCGGGGTTGATGGGATAAAGATAGAAATGTTAAAAGCAGGTGGGGATATAGTTTTGGAGTGGTTGGTGCAATTATTTAATAAATGTATGGAAGAAGGTAAGGTACCTAGGGATTGGCAGAGAGCATGCATAGTTCCTTTGTATAAAGGCAAAGGGGATAAAAGAGAGTGCAAAAATTATAGGGGGATAAGTCTGTTGAGTATACCTGGTAAAGTGTATGGTAGAGTTATTATTGAAAGAATTAAGAGTAAGACGGAAAATAGGATAGCAGATGAACAAGGAGGCTTTAGGAAAGGTAGGGGGTGTATGGACCAGGTGTTTACAGTGAAACATATAAGTGAACAGTATTTAGATAAGGCTAAAGAGGTCTTTGTGGCATTTATGGATTTTGAAAAGGCGTATGACAGGGTGGATAGGGGGGCAATGTGGCAGATGTTGCAGGTGTATGGTGTAGGAGTTAGGTTACTGAAAGCAGTGAAGAGTTTTTACGAGGATAGTGAGGCTCAAGTTAGAGTATGCAGGAAAGAGGGAAATTATTTCCCAGTAAAAGTAGGCCTTAGACAAGGATGTGTGATGTCACCGTGGTTGTTTAATATATTTATAGATGGGGTTGTAAGAGAAGTAAATGCGAGGGTCTTGTCAAGAGGCGTGGAGTTAAAAGATAAAGAATCACACAAAGTGGGAGTTGTCACAGTTGCTCTTTGCTGATGACACTGTGCTCTTGGGAGATTCTGAAGAGAAGTTGCAGAGATTGGTGGATGAATTGGTAGGGTATGCAAAAGAAGAAAATTAAAAGTGAATACAGGAAAGAGTAAGGTTATGAGGATAACAAAAAGATTAGGTGATGAAAGATTGGATATCAGATTGGAGGGAGAGAGTATGGAGGAGGTGAATGTATTCAGATATTTGGGAGTGGACGTGTCAGCGGATGGGTCTATGAAAGATGAGGTGAATCATAGAATTGATGAGGGAAAGGTTGAGCGGTGCACTTAGGAGTCTGTGGAGACAAA
>NC_069492.1:10187523-10203315 GCF_026875155.1 Cherax quadricarinatus | reverse complement strand
GTGTGAGTGAGTTGAACTGAGGCCTTTGGCAGCGGCAGGCATGCCCCCTTTTACCAGCAAACTCTTGCAGCTAGAAGCTAGTGTCCGTGTCGCATAGTTTTTCTAGGGGGAAAACACCCCCTTGGATATAGGGAAATTTTTTGAGGGGCAGGCAGGTCACTAAAAACGATTTAACATTGAGGGAAATTTAAAGGGTCCCAGGACATGGGTTTTTGAGGGGAAGTCCAAAGGGGGTAATTAGGGGGTTGAAAATCAGGATTATGCTGCAAACCAAAAGTTAGCCTTTAAAAGTGCATGCAGGCGAGTGTCTTTTCAACAACGTCATTTATGAAAATCTGTCCATAAACCCCTTGGAGGCTGAGGGACCCACCCAGAGCTCGGGGGTCAACAGACTTGCCCGGGTGGCAACCACTTGGGGGGCAGTCCGACAAATTTTTTACAGATCACCCCCACCACCCAGAGCGACACGTCACCAAAAAACAAACAGGGCCGACTCCCCTCACCACCCCAAGGGGCATGTCACTAACAACAAACTGGCCGACTCACTCTTTACCACCCCAAAAGACAGTCACCAACAACAAACAGGGGCCACTTCCCCACCCCCCCAAACGACACTCACCCAAAAACAAGCATGGGGCCGATCACCCTCACCACCCAGAGCGACACATCACCAAAACCCCAAAAATTGCCGACTCACCCTCACCCCCAAACCCAGAGCAACGATCACCAAAAACAAAATGGCTTCTTTCCCTCAAAACCAAAACGAACATCACCCAACAAACATGGCCGACTCACCCTCACCACCCAAGAAAAAGTCCCCAAAAACAAAAAATGGCTATCACCTTCACCCCCCCAACGACACACACCAACAACAAACATAGCCGAAACCCTCAAACCCCCCAAGCGACACATACCAACAAAAACATGGCCCACTCACCCTCACCCCCCAGAGCGGGCACTCACCAACAAAAACATAGCCCACTCACCCTCACCACCCCGAGCACACGTCCCAACAACAAAAATGGGACTCACCCTTTACCACCCCGAGCAAAACGTCACCAAAAAAAACATGGCCGATCACCCTCACCACCCAGAGTACACTCACCAACAACAAACAGGCCAACTCACCCTCACCCCCCAGAGTGACACATACCAAAAAACAAACATGGCTGACTCCCCTCACCAACCCCAAAGGACCTCATAACAACAACATGCCAACTCACCCTCACCACCCAGAGTGACACATCACCAAACCAAAAAAATGGTGACTCACCCCACCACCCAAAACGATCATTTCCCCTAAAACAAACGGGCCAACTCACCCCTCACCACCCCGGCGACGCATCACTAAAACAAACAGGGCCAACTCACCCTCCCACCCAAGTGACACATCACCAACAACAAACATGGCAGACTCACCCCCACCACCCAGGCGATTATCACAAAACAAACTGGCCGATCACCCTCACCCCCCAACCAGGCGACTTGTCTACAACCTCCAACCGTGGCTGACTCCTTCTCTACCTCTGTTTCCTTCATAGGATTTAAACCCATCTGATATCTCCCAGGTTGATAATGATCCTGACCTTTAAAAAATTACATCACCCCCCTAACGGGTGATAAGGTTTTAATCTTCGTGCTGAAAATATATCTCTCCACACAACAATAACAAACCAAGCAATCTAAGTTATCTTCACCTTAGTAATAAGATCAACATCCCTTGAACAACAGCTAACACAACTGGCACAACTGATCTGCAAGACCCTCCAGGTCACTGTTCAAATATCTAGGCTGGAATATTGCTGCACACTAGACAGCACCTTTCAAGGCAGGTGAATCTGCTGTGACCTAAAATGATACAGAGAACATTCACGGCGCGCAAAACGGAGATAATAACCATCAATTACTGGAGCGCTTGAGGTTCCTGAACCTGTACTCCCTGGAACGCAGGCGGAGAGATACAGTGATAATATACACCTGGAAATATCCTAGTGTGACTAGTACGAACTTGCACACGAAATCACTCACAACGAAAGCAAAAGACTTGGCAGACGATGCAACATCCCCCCCAATGAAAAGCAGGGGTGACACTAGCACGTTAAGAACATACAAATAATGTCAGGAGGGCCCGAGACTGTTCAACAGCCTCCCAGCAATACATAAGGAGGGATTTACCACAGACCCCTTGCAGTCTTCAAGCTGTGCACTGGACAAGCACCTACAGCGGTTCTTAGACCAGCCGGGCTGTGGCTCGTACGTTGGTTTGTGTGCAGCCAGCAGTAACAGCCTGGTTTGATCAGCTCTCGCGCACCATCCAGGAAGGCCTGGTCACAGACCGGGCCGCGGGGCTTTGACCCCCGGAACTCACTCCAGGTAAAACTCAGGTAATCAGTATAGGGAAGTCACACAGATTCAAATAGCTTCCGAACATGCGAAAATTGAAGATTCTGTCAAGGACTGGAAAATACGCATGGATACCAATTGAACAATTATTTTGCTAACCAAGATGATATCGACAGAAGCAAGATAAATAGCCATGCACAGTACTGATAAACTTCACTCATTTCTATTGAGATTAAACCATACCAACAGGCAAAAGCTACAACTCTCTCCAGAACTACACGACCACCTGCATGTTAGCGAGCAAGTGTCGAAATAAAATGAATCACGGTATACTAGGGAAACCCAAGGAGAAAAAGTGTTATGCACAGATTTCACACACAAGACAGAGAAAAAAGATTATAAGTTCATCTATTAAAGCAAAAAAAAATAGTACATAAATGATTGTCGCCTACAAGAAAACGACAGAACCCCTGTAGACAGAGTGAGAAAGACTGAAACATGAGACATCATGAAAAAATTCACCGTTCGCTTTGTACGAGATGGACAAATTCTAGTAAGAAAAAAAAATGTAGGCTGTGTGTACTATAATTTACAATGAAAATGAAGCTAGCAAACTATCCTTCATTATGCAAACATCGATGTCTGACTTGATATAACTGACACAAATCATTGCACTCCGTTTATGTATATATTATGCCATTATTGAACTAATCCCTGGTACTATCACCTCCCACTACCTCATTATCCCAGGTGGTCCCACACAGATTCTTTGTGTGACCCATTTGTGTTATCTTCCCCAGTCTTTCCATTCACAAAATTATTATTTGTTAATTAGATACTCCTGAGGATAATCGACGAGTGTGGCAGTACCTACGTGAGTCGGTAACCCAGGTGTCCACTCACTGACAATTCGTCTTTCACTCCAAGACACTGACTAGAAAGTTGCAGCAAGTTATTTGGAGTAACTATTTGTACGAGTATTGAAGTGTTTGGTAACTCTTTAGAAGTCTGCCTCAGTCAGTGACCTTGAGCGCGGCCCTGTGCATCACCTGCCTGAGCTTTCGCCCACATTGACTATGTGAAGAAAGGGCGAATGTGCATGCTCAGTTACCCTGCTGGTTCTCCTGTATCCTCAACTCTCCGCCAATTAAACTCAGCCGTTCGCCTCTATCAACGTGCAGTGTAGAGGTGATTTTGATGCTCCGCTGGTACTCGAATAAGTGAGTTCTGCAAGTGGCTGCAGATTTGTTGTAACTATTTGCAATGAGTGGATTACGCTGACTATGACATTGAGTGGCTACATCAGTACCTATGTAGCTTAAAATGAGTGAGGAATGTCCTGGCCTGTCTGGGTGACCTTGAAAATGGGCACTATAAGACCCGCGTGCCACTTACACCATACTGCGAGTGACTAGTGAGGTGAATGTCCATCCTCGACTTTCCTATTCACCGTATTCCCTTATAACTCGTCGCCATTATCCTAACATATGGGATAAGGGCGAGTTAGCTGATCCAGGTGAAACAGCGCTCCAAGCCAGCCAGTAAGCCCAAGCCCTACTGCAGCTACATCTATGTTCTGCACCCAGAAAGCCTTTGTGACGTTCTACAGTGTTTCCGGCTGCTACCTTCGGTGTTGTGAGAACTAGTTTCTTAGTCAGTGAAAATTTGTCTGTCATTCAGAGACACGTGTGCAGATGTGCCTAAGTGCTGCGGGTTTGGATAAATTAACAAGTAGATACAGGGCTGGGTGGCTAACTCTCGAGACGACTGTGAGCCCATGAATGACCTGAAAAGTGCACTGCGACCCGCAGGCCACTACAACCCATATTGCTAGTGTCCTAGCGAGGTTGAATATCCCTCCTTGTCCCTTCACCATCTCGAATTTTGGAACCAGCCATTAGCCTCTATTTTACTTATGGTCTAGAGCGGTTTTTGCCAGACCACATAAGTACTTGTGTGACCCGTGTCAGTCCTCTGTGCCGCACTCCATCTCCAGTTAACGAATGTGTCTCTGTTGCCTACCTGCCTGGTACAAGCAAATAACCAGGCGGTTGACACGGTCTTAGCAAAGCACCATTTCACGCAAGCTTGAAAGCAGCACTAAAAGCTAGCCAGAACAAACTAAGGCAGCCTGCAGTTATAGCTGTCCTAAGGGCCAGCATGTCTAATGTATACGTCACTATCAGGTCTGCTGGCATACCAGTGTTTCCTGACGTGGCTTAGTAAGGACAATTAACGAGCATTGCAGTGTCTGACATTTTGAGTGGACATGCCAAAGGTTCACCTATAAAACATAGTAAGTTTTTGTGTGATTAGCTTGTACACAGTGAACATTCATCAGTCATACTTGGTGCTAGAGTGTTAAGTGCTGCTTTTCCAACAGTTAATGTCATTTTGAGCCAGTATTAAGACTTTAAAAGGCTCAGCGTGTGCTTCAGTGTAGCGACTCCTTACATTTGATAAATCAGTGTAATACATGCTCTGCTCAGTGTACACTGAACTTTTAAATACGGTTACATAATTTAAGTTGCTTGTCCAGTTTCATTGCTGTGTTTTCTAATACATTTTCTCGTTTCAGACTGAAACTTACTGCTAAATTCCCAGTAATATTTCAAATTGCAGTGTTTCATCTGTGGTGTGAATGTGTAACTTAGCTTTGGTATTTTTTACTGTGAACAAGCTTACTACCTACATAATGTTTCAGTTTAGGAATAATTTTCTCTCTTGAGTAATTCGGTTACCATTAAACTGTGTTAAGCAAGAGTTCGGCCTCTGTTAACATCTATGTTTTCCTTGACATCTCATCTATTGGGTCTAGCGCTAGTTAAATTGTAATAGTAACAATTTAGAAATCATTAATACATTTCTATTTTATACTTGGTGTAAATTGTTTTAGACGATTGATCAAACTTGATTTTATGTGTTTAATCTTCTGATACACCAATTTAATGACTGCGACACGCACTGACACATATAAACACATTAAAATCTGCTTGGTAACTTCCATAGCTGGCAAGTGTGTACCTTGAGAAGTTGAAGTGTTTATTAAGACAGCGTGTACCACTCTCACTATATTTTACACAACCAAGTGTGTATTCTAAGGTGATAAAGGTACACCTTGGTTGTACTTGTAAACACTTGTCATACATAGTAACGCCGTGTGTAAGTGAGATTGTTAAGGTACTGATTCAATCTATCTACAGCCTGCAAATCATATGCTTGCAACATATATAACATAGTATAACGTGTGAGTTACCCAGGATGGGACCAAGGAATCGACAGAGTGATTTATCTCAATGTCATTGTACACACCTAATTTTTTTTTTTTTTTTTGGTAATTCTGTTTACAATCTATTTGGGTAAGAGGTTGTCTTCCAGCATTCATTGTGATGTTTCTGCTATATTATTATTTCAGTGAGGTACGATTATGGTGGCAGTAGCCTGAACTAACTCAAGTGACAGTCATCATTGAATTTGAACTTCTTGTTTAATGTGATGAGAAATGTCAAGAATTCAAAATTTCATGACTCAATATTACCTACTTGTCTTCTCTCTCTCTCTCTCTCTCTCTCTCTCTCTCTCTCATCTCTCTTTGCATCTTTTAACTTTTAGATAAGGTGTAAGACCTCGCCTGTACCATCCTTATATCATTAATAAACCATATTATTAACACACATACAAGAGTCATAGAGTCTGTGTTTTTTGGTAGGTTTGTGTATCTATTGATGGTGGCGGTCTGGGTTGAGTATGAGGTTGGGAGGTGTTCATTGAACATGAGCCACAATGTGTCTTGTGATCTATTTTGGACTTTTGACTTTGAAGTGAATATTTCGGCATTGCAATAAGCTATAAGGGAAAGATAAGTGAGGATTTCGTGTGTTGTGAGTCTACACCAATATCATCACTGGCAAACATGGCAACTGACATAGAGGAACCTAGTTCCTGCAGTGATTGAAATGATGATAGCTTCCAGACCTTTACAAAAGTAAACAAAAGAGAAAAAGCAGAAAGGGCTAGAGCGTCGACGTAGTCCGAACTCACTATGACCTCGTACAGAATGTGACACTTAACGTCCTTGGATGCACTAGAAGGCTGCAAGAGTCTTTTCTTCAAAGGTAGAATGCGTTAAGCAGAAGCTTCCCTGACGAACACCCCGCTGCCTGCTAAGTGTGCATGGAGCCTAAGGGAAGCTGTAAACAAGCCATCCTAACTCAAGGGATCCAATTTAAGAAAAACACACACAACTTTGTGTTTGTGATAACAGAATGCAGAACTTGATCAATGATCTACTTAGCACAAACTTTATGGGGAATTAAGCTGCTGCACCTCCATCAGATACTCACCACTTAATAAAATGGGTCAAGTATCATAACTTGATACCCTTCTCTTGCATGGAACCCATCCCATCTGACTCTAAGTGAGCATAACCATCAAGCCAAAAAACTATAAAGGAAAATATCCCAAATTATTGCTAGTTGGGTGGGTCCTGCGAGCCCCCCTCCCCCTGAATATCTGGTGGTGCATGGTTTACGTTTCCATAAACAACCGAAGTGTACCTACCCCCTAAACGTAGGTGTTACAAATTGCCATGCACTATGCCATGTTGCAGTACGACTGTGGGAATACTACATGTCTATGTGTGTTAAGTGTGCTGGGAATCATTCACCCACTAGAGAATGACCAGAGGCCCTGACAGCCAAAAATTAAGTGTTTAACTGTAAAGAAGTTGGGGGTTACAGTTCCCACAAGGACTGCACGTCAGAACCCAAACAACCTTCGATGTATAAACCTGAAACAGTTCCTTTAATGGTAACTTGAGAAGAGCCATCCAAGATCTACCACAGACCAGATCTGCAGATCTTGAACCCTGAAAAGTGATGTCAAGAACCCCACCCACTGCAATAAATTCTGGTGATACCAGAATGCCATCACACTCACCAGCTGGTGAGAGGCTAGCCATCCCTGCTAGCACATATGAGGAACTACTGGGTCTGCCACTACAGATACCTATGCTACACCTGAATATGGGGATGAGTTTGGTCATTTCTCCAATATACACACAAACTACAACAGTCAACCGCACCACAACAGGTACCTCCCCCTGGAAATTGAGGTTTTTTATTTTTGCAGGTCATATGCAGCAGGTGCCTACCTGGCAATGAATGAAGAAACAGAGAACACAATGTAACCATGGTACCTGTTAAGGTGACTAGGTGTTAAAAAAAGCACTAACCCAGAATGCCATCCTCCAGAGAGGCATTGGTAATTCGCCTGACCTGTCCTCATATTTATAACAATATTACCAGAAAAATAATTGAGGCATCTGAACAGATCCTGACAATTAATAAATATATGTAAATCAGGATGATGCCTCCTTGAGCATGGTGATGATGTTAACACAAAAGTTGACACAGCAATCTCCGTTCAAGACTTCCAGCAAATTTGTAAGAAAGAAGCCGTGACTACTTTCTTGACCTTCAAGAGTTTGACCTTTTAATCAACTATGGCTGACCAAAGATGCCGAAAAAAAATGTCTTAAAAATAAAGGGTCTCTGAAGAAAAAGACTTACAAAACATGTGGCTATTTGCACTTAAGTAACTATGACAAAAACAGAGAACTGAAGTCAAAAGCATAATATTTTATAAAAATAAAATTAAAGAAAACCATCTTTAAGAGCAATGAGATTGTGGTAAAATTATGAACCAATCAACGATCACACGACAAAAAAAAGACAACATTATAGCACTACACAACAATGGATACATTTACCCTAAACTTATTCATGGAACAATACCTTGCTTCCCTGCATGTCTCCCACTCAAGAAGGCGGTTGAGCCATGACTTTACAATCATAATTAGTGCAACCAAGAATATTGGATGTCATTCTGCTTTGCAGGAAACGTGATTGAAAGATGAGCACAACGCACAGCACGCACAGCCAGCACGAAAACCTCCACCTGCAAAAACAACTTGTTGAGGGGAAAAAAACACTTATTTTGTGACCTGGATCATGCAGCAAACGCTTATACAAAAACCTACATGGTCAAACACCCAAACTGTTTGTGTGTGTGTGATGAATATGTCAGAAAGAGAAGACCTTTGCCACAAGTTTCATTACGGACGGCTTTGCTTAGTCTATTGGCCTATCTCTTTGCTTGTAGGTGCCACATTCAAATCGAACCTTCAACGGGACGGACGCCAACAAACATATGAGATACACAGCTTGAGCGAGCATAGGGCGACATAGCCAATTTATAATGCCAAGCCCTTTGGCCCACAATACAACACATGAAGAACACAGACTTTCCCAATCAGACACTAACCCGGTGGATCGAAGTTATACGCGACCCTAATTAATCATCCCTTATTCGAGAGTTCGATAAGAAACAACAACCAAAGCGGTATCAATGGAGTCAAAACAAATATGCAATTCAGGAGGAGAAAGAGAATCAGAGGGATAAGCAGGATAGGGTACAACACGTGTGAACAGGCGATTTATTTTTATTAATTAATTATACTTCCCTAAACAAATTTACAACACAAAAAACCTCAAACAAATCCACATAGATATTCTCAATGATAAAAAAGATCACGTAATAGCCCTACGCAATGAAGCCCCCAGCGAACCAGACTTCCTTCGAAGCAGGAGCTTTTTCGGTAAGCAGCTATCTACATTAAACCATCTTCCAATAGCCTTGTCGTCGTCCATCCAGCACTACCGTACATCAACCGAGCAAGAATCCCCCATCTCCATGCGAACCAGCTTCGTCGTTTCGTTCTCGTGAATTTCGAGCGAGTCATAACTCATATCTTTCGTCACCCCCTGATGCTTAAACCAGATCGCCTCAAAAGTGTAACCTACCATCATCTCTTGGAGATTTTAATGCCAGACAATAAGAATATGTGGGTCTATAACAAACACCAAATGGTCCAAAAACTAGTGAATTGCTAAAATGAGCATGATAATGATTCACACACACAAAGTAAAGAAACTAATTGTGAGTGTGTCGATGCGCCCATTCACCCTCAGCTCCACAGACACCCATCCCCCCAATGAACCAAGCAGGGGTTCACAAGCACGTTAGAGACCAATAACCAATAAGTGTCAGGGGCCCGAGACTGTTCAACTGCCCTCCACATCACACATAAGGGGGTTACCAACAGATCCCCTGTAGCAGTCTTCAACTGCCCCTGGACAAATCACCTAAAAATCAGTTCACGGATCAGCCAGGGCTGTGGCTCGTACGTTGGTTTGCGTGCAGCCAGCAGCAACAGCCTGGTTGATCAGGCGCTGATCCACCAGGAGGCCTGGTCACAGACCGGGCCGCGGGGAAGCATTGACCCCCGAAACTCATTTCCAGGTCTACCAGGTAACTACTGAGCCTACTCACATATATGGTGGCATACTAGATCTGTGTCTTGGATTTAATACATCATATACGATGCATGACTCAGTCATAGTTGATTGATCTTCTATCTAGATCACTTCCCAAGACTAACAAACTGTCAATCGTTGGAGGGTGGCATATCGGGGGCAGCAATCAAGGAGAGCCTAAATACAGAAGTAGGAAACTATTACTCAAACCAAACACAGAGTACAACTTTAATACACCACTTGGATCAAATGGTGCTCTAAGCCAATTACGAGCCCATTGGCACACAAAAATTTAATGAAGATTTAATTACCACTATAGAAAGTGTTCTCACAGATCAAGTGGAGGCAGAATAGGAAACAAAAACCCTCACTTATGAAATAACAAATAAAAACCAATGTAAATAACTATAATGATCCACAGCTATATGCAATCTAACACAGCAGCTAGGAGGATTGGTAAAGCATACCGTGAATGTAGAACACAAGACCTGCTCAGAACGTTCCAACTGCACTAACAATGCAAGGAAATAGAAAGGAAGAACATAGGCAACAGGAATGTGGAACAGTTGTAGTGGATTAGATAGGTCCACCCTTTTGAGTTTGGCTTGGAAGTATAAATAAAATAAACAGGAAAAAAGACTGGCATGTTGCTCATCCTTTTCCCTCCTTAAAATGCAAATAACCTCATAATGACTGGTTCCAAAACATCCAGGGCATGAAAGCCTTCCATCTCATATAGTAAAAATTTTAGAGAGTACTTCAGAAGAAATGTTGAAACTGATTAATTTTATGAGGCCAAAATATTGATGAGATGATGCCTCTTTACGCGAGTATGAATTAGTTAATGCCTTAACCAAAGGTCGATCAACTGCTCTGGAGAGGAATGTATAACCTATGATAATCTCAGACTCTAAGGCACGATCATAGATAACCCTAGTTGGCACTGTATAATCTCATACATTGAGGCGTTCTTCCTACTTGCCTGGACCCTATAAGTCTCATTGGAGCTATCCCTAACCCCAACAGCCTGACACATTTAAAGCCGATCTCCTTAACTAGTTGTCTTTGTAAAACTTTTTTGAAGAATGATGCTTAACAGACTGTACTACAGAATCAGACACCAACATTATTTTTTTTTTGATTTTTTGCTTTACTACATTTTCTGTATTTTTGTTTTTTTTTTTCTTTATTATACCTATTAGCATTAAATTTTCATGAATAAAAATCGTTATTTTTTTATGAATAAAAATATATAAGAATACAACAAGAACGAACAAAAAACCAAATAAAAGGAAAGAGAACAGCAGAAAAAAACGTTTTAACAAAAGAACAGAGCCGTCCGCCCATCGACCTCCTAGAAAGAACCGGCGTGAACCGGGGCCAATCTATCCCGCCGGCTTGCCCACCCTCTGCTCACCCCCCCCCCGGACCCCCACCCCCCCGCCCCCCCCCCCGCCACCCCCCCCGCCCGCCTCGTCTCAGCCCCATAGCCCCCCCCGCGCTTACCCCCACGCACGCCCACCCCGCCCCACCCCGCGCCTCCGCCCCGCCCCCCCACGCGCCCAGGTCTCTCATCCCCCCCCCCCCCCCCACACCTTAAACCATCATTCTGCCACCTATATCCTCCCATACAAAACCCCCCCAACCCCATCCCCCCCCACACCTACTAAAACCACCAAAACAATCACACCCCACATGCCAAACGACACTCATCCTCCCCTAAGACACCACCAATCCCACTCCCCCAAGCCACAATGATGACTGCAAACACATCATTCACCACGTCCCACCCCGATACCACACGCGGACACCACAGACCAAACCCCCGGCTACCTCCTAGCAACACCCGCCCATACAAACGTGTACCCCTCCTTCGACGATCAACTACCCAGCTCAAATACAATACAGAATAATGCAACACCTCACAGCGCACACCAGCCACCCCACACCATATAAGCTCTAATCAATGCAGCAGCACCCACTCACCCACCAACAGTCAAAGAACATCATTACAACCCCACAAAAAGAAGAACAAGCCATATCAGTAACGTGACAAGGCACATTCATATCATATCCAATCCAACATAGCTAAAACAATCAAAGCCATCCCCCACCCATCAAAATAGCAGGGTGAAATCATAAGCTTCGTTAAAACAACAGATATCTATAGGTAGTAGATGTACTCTTTAACAAATCCGCAACCCCTCAACTAAACAAAAAAATGCAAAGCAACTGCTAAATGCTCTCAAAGCTGTTGCTGCAACAATCCCAACAATGGTGCTAAGTGTGATAAACGAGAGAATGATGTACATAGCCTATGTTAGTGATCCTTAATATGATTAATCAGCGCTTACCCATATTGATATATAGCTATAGAAAGTACTCTCCGAACCCTTGAGTTCATGCAAAATGAAGCTCTCAGGAATTATTCTTGGCTGCCCAGATCTACAAACAGTTCTAACATTAGTAAGGAAGCTAGGGTATTTCTAGAATCAGTGATAGGGATTGTTGTATTAACACTGTACTCGGTATTATAATGTATGAGAAACGAACCAGACCAGTTTATGGCTGTCCCATCAGTGAATCTTACCAAGTGTCTAGTAGGTAAAAATACACAGATCAAAATGGATTGTGAAAACGTGCATAAATTTTGGGGCATTAATTTTATAACATGATGAACTGTATCACTGATAGGCAACAAGAGCATTTCAACCCCCTCCAAGACGATGTGTTCCATTAATATCACATACCTACAAGTCCCTCCCAAGAAGCTCATTGCTATAGATCCCTTCCTTAATTCTCTTGTAGAGCAACTTCTCAAGCAAGAAATTTCCTCACCTAGCTGGTAGTAATAAGTTATCAAAAGTTATAATACACTGAAGAGTCTAAACAGTAAGTCTTCTGGCAGGGCTGCAATTGCTCCTGGTTTGCTCCCTTCCTAGTTTAAGAACGTAATAAACTTGTGGATTGGGCATAAGAAATTAACAACAGGGCGTCTACACTGCAACTGAATGTTTGCATCCTAATGGCGCTAAAGGCTAACCTATGACACTAGAGCTTGACTCTATCATCATTACTGATTCTATGTCGTCATTGAAGGCTCTTGACTCAAATGATGACTCCAACAAAAAGGAGGAGTAGATTGTAAAATAAAAATACATGCGCTCCCATTGACAGCGACGGAAAGAATAACAGAGGCGGCTAAAAGAGTGCAATCATATCTGAAATGCGTAGGGAACACTGGTCAGAGAAATAGCAAGCATCGAACTTAACGCTACAAAAGAATCCTTTAGGAGTCAGGAATCGCGGGAAGAAATAAAGCCAAAATGAATCGAAAGAAACCCAAAGTATTTCTTCATCCTAACCAATCAAAATCGAGAACAACGTCATATTGGGCCCATACTAAACAAGAATGGTCCTTACCTGGAGAGTTTCTACCTGGAGAGAGTTTTCGGGGCTCAATGCCCCCGCGGCCCCGGTCTGTGGACCAGGCTCCTGGTGGATCAACGCCTGAATCAACAGGCTGCTTGCTGCAGGCTGCACGCAAACCAACGTACGAGCCACAGCCCGGGCTGATCAGGAAACTGTACATTAGGTGCCATGTCCAGTGCCAGCTTGAAGACTGCCAGGGGTCTGTTGGTAAACCCCCTTAATGTGTGCTTGGAGGCAGTTGAACAGTCTCGGGCCCCTGACCACTTATGTATGGTCTCTTAACGGGCTAGTTCGACCACCCTGCTTTTTCATCTGGGGGGAAGGTGCACCGTCTGATGACAGCAAGGAAATGAGTGAGCTACTCAAGTCCCAATATGACTCATTGTTGGTGGGGCAAAGGGGGGGCGCTAACCAGACTGAGATAGTCGAAGATCAAAATGAATTTTTTGAAGAGCCACCAAAATTTGATTAACACAAGCCAATCCGATGTTATCCTGACGCCAAATGACTTCGAACAGGCATAAATGACATGCCCAGTCACTCTGCCCCAGGGCCAGACTCATGGAACTCCTGTGTCCATCAAAACTGCAAGAAAGCCCCATCACGATCCTTTTCCATCCTATGGAGAGGGAGCATAGGACACGGGGGTCGTCCCACATTCACTAAACACAACAGACATAGACCCCACTCCACAAAGAGGGCAGTAAAGCAAACAGCAAAGACTAGCAGACCAATAGCACTAACATCCCATATCATAAAATCTTTGAAAGGGCCTATAGAAGCAAGATCACACCCATCTAGAAACCCATCTTTATACACAACCCAGGGCAACATGGGTTTTAGAACAGGTCGCTCCTGTCTGTCTCAACTATTGGATCACTACGACAAGGGTCCTAAATGCACTATAAAGATAAAAAAGATAATGCAGATGTAAAATATACACGACTTTGCAAAAGCCTTCGACAAGTGTGACCATGGCATAATAGCGCACCAAAATGCGTGCTAAAGGAATAACAGGAAAAGTCGGTCGATGGTATCATAATTTCCTCACTACAGAACACAGAAGAGTAGTCGTCAACAGAGTAAAGTCCGTAGGCAGCATACGGTGAAAAGCTCTGTTCCACCAGGCACAGTACTCGCTCCTATCTCGTTCCTCATCCTCATATTCCGACATAAGACAGGATATCAGCCACCAGTACCGTGTCTTCCTTTGCAGATGATACCCGAATCTGCATGACAGTGTCTTCCATTGCAGACACAGCGCCAAGGTCTCCAGGCGGACATCAGCCAAATCTTTCATTGGGCTGTCAGAAACAATATGAGTTCCACGATGAGAAATTCCAATTACTCAGAAATGGACAAACATGAGGAAATTAAATCTGCACAGATTACAAAAACAATTCTGGCCAAAACTAGAGTCGAAACACAACGTCAAAGACCAGTGAGTGATCATGTCGAGGATCTCACCTATCAAGGACCATAAACATTGTATCAATCGAATCTGCTAGAAAAATGACAGGATGGATAATGAGAACCATCAAACTAGGGAAGGCCAAGCCCATGATGACACTCTACAAGTCACTTGTTCTATCTAGGCTGGAATAATGCTGCACACTAACCGCACCTTTCAAGGCAGGTGAAATTGCCGACTAGAAAATGTACAGAGAACTTTCACGGCGCGCATAACGGAGATAAAACACCTCAATTACTGGGAGCGCTTGAGGTTCCTAAACCTGTATTCCCTGGAACGCAGGAGGGAGAGATACATGATTATATACTCCTGAAAATCCTAGAGGGACTAGTACCGAACTTGCACACGAAAATCACTCACTACGAAAGCAAAAGACTTGGCAGACGATGCACCATCCCCCCAATGAAAAGCAGGGGTGTCACTAGCACGTTAAGAGACCATACAATAAGTGTCAGGGGCCCGAGACTGTTCAACTGCCTCCCAGCATACATAAGGGGGATTACCAACAGACCCCTGGCACTCTTGAAGCTGGCACTGGACAAGCACCTAAAGTCAGTTCCTGATCAGCTGGCCTCTGGCTCGTACGTTGATTTGCGTGCAGCCAGCAGCAACAGCCTGGTTGATCAGGCTCTGATCCACCAGGAGGCCTGGTCACAGACCGAGCCGTGGGGGCGTTGACCCCCGGAACTCTCTCCAGGTAAACTCCTGGTAAACAACATTCTCATTGGGGAAGCCAGGTATAGATACTTAAAAATTAGGGACAAAGGAATTAATGTACAATTGCTATGCATCCCATCACACATTGGATTACTCCTTCATGATAAACTTGATATGTTAGCCAAGAAGAGTACCCAGAAGGAGAATGTAGAATATAACTTTGGAATAACTGTGTCTAGCATTAGGAATAATATTATAAGAGAAGTAAATAAGTCTATTCCTTGCATTTGTTAGTGCAGCTTGGAACATTCTGAGCAGGTCTGGGGTTCTACATTCACGGTATGCTTTACCAATCCTCCTAGCTGCATGTGTTAGATTGCGCAGCTGTGGATCATTATAGTATTTACATTGGTTTTTATTGTTTTTTATAGTGGAGGGTTTTTGTTTCCTATTTCCCGCCCCCCTTATCTGTGAGAACATCTCAATACTGGTAAATTAAATCATCATTAAATT
>NC_069492.1:10168183-10187023 GCF_026875155.1 Cherax quadricarinatus | reverse complement strand
TGCATACATGAAAACATATTTGAGGACAGGGGACCACTCTGTCTCTAATCCCTCTCCATCTTGACAGGCTTACCAAAAAAAAAATAACCTGCCATTAATTCTGTAACCCGCACATTGCAGATATGAATTAATTGTATCAAACCCCCCTCACCATTCCATGCTAAAACCGCAGATGACAAACAAACTTAGCCCTCAGAAAGTTTCTCTCCACTCAGTCGTATGCATTTTTCCATCAATCCCAAAAGCCTACCCTGTTGCATCCCTCCAAAAAAAGTCCCTAATGCAGCCTGCCATTCTCATACTTATGCTGGATTTTCCACATCTGCCACCTTATGTTGTGGGGTTGAAATAATACCCCACCTAACACATTATTTTCATCCTTTTGCCTGTATCTTTGCAAAATCTTGTTGTGGCACAATTAGTGAAATTGCTCTGTACGCACTCAATACTCTTCCTCTTGCTTTTGCGTACTAATACGACTACCCTCATTCGCTGAGTCTGTCCTAAAACGTCCTCCCATCGCATACAACATTTCATGACCCCCACTAGACAGTAATATTGTGCTCCCATTGATTCTATAAAAATTATTTGAATATCTATCTATTCCGGTTGCCCTTGCCAGTACTCTTGTTGAACAAAAGCCTCTAACTCTCCCACCATGCTAATCTCACCTCCCATCCCCATGCCTCCTTCTCCACTCGGACCCTAACCCTCTCCCCCCCACACCTCCTCAATAGCATCGCCCTTCCACTCCCTTACCCCAACTCCTTTGGATCCAGAAATAGCATAATTACTCATGCCTTCCGTAGTATTGTACGTAACTACCCTTATGATATTCGCCCACCCATATCCTCACTTACCTCCCAAGTTTAAATAGTCGAATCCTTCTGCCTTACCCTAAAAACCTCGCAATAACACTTCCGGGAGAAGGTTTATTCCCCACAGCCAGTCTCATTCCGCCCTTACATGTACCACATCTCAAATCAGTCATTATGTAACTCCGCCAACATGTCACATGGTTGACACCCTGTTTACAATCCTGCTGCCCCTCCTTTCTTCATAACACCCATTTAGCTGTTATTCCAATTAATCTTTGCAAACCATATCTCCACCCTGCCTCTTCCCTTCCCTTCCTTTTTATAAAAACCTGCATTATACAGGCTTAGCATGCCTTTCCCCACATTTTTAAGAACACGATCCACTCTCTTAGAATCAAAAAAAGTTTGCCACATTACCCAAATGCCATACTACCTCCTCAATCCTAGAGTCTTCATTTAATTTCCCAAAAAACCGATTGAATCTAACCATACCCCCCCAATCAAGATCTGCCATAAATGCACTATGATCATAAACCACACATCAAAAGTCCTAATCCCAACACATGTACAGCTTCTGTGCTTGATACATCTAATCTCTGCAGCATATCCCCGTCTGACAAAAGGATATCAACCCGCAACCACCCCTCCCCACAACATCCAAACCCCCATGTTTCCAAACATTGTGTAAACATGCCCACCATACACCCCGCACCCTTTGTTCCACATCCCACCCGATAACACAATTCCAATTCCCCCTATGACACTGACCAAAAGTTAATCCACCTTAAATGTTTACATCAAAACGTCCTCACAAAGTTCTTCCTTGTCTCGTGCATTGCCACTCCGCCGGCATATATAATCCTATAAAACAAAACCCTCGTGGTACCACTCTCCTCCACCTTACAACCCTCCTCCCCCTTTCCTCACACCCAAAATTCGCAATGGCGTACCTGGTTTCTTTACAACCCAACAGCAACCCACACCTTTCAACCTCATTATATCCTATCAAAAGACACTCACAACCAAAACTTATAATATGTGCTCCTGAATGAAACTTATATCTGCATTTAATCTCCTTAAAAAACACATTCCCACACCATACTTTTTACCCAGCTTCAGGGCTTACATAATCGTTACAACCTTGAATTGTGAAGTAAAGGCGGCTTGCCCCTCCGCACTTGGAAGGGTACCCACGTGATTGGCTGCTGACTAGAGGCCACGTTTGGCACCCTGTCTGTCCACTCCCCAACCCCCCCCTATTCCTATTGAAACTTCAGTATTTCCAGTAATGCTACACACTCTCAGGGAGGTCAACTGGCCTCCCAGATTCTTTCCAGGTATACTGCCTGGTGGTTAAGGACGTCCATTCCATATCCGACGTCCAGTGTATCTTTTGCATGAACTCCGTTTCCACATGTAACATCTCCTTCCGTGAACTCTCTGTGCAACCTCAGCCACTACCGTGTGCACCTTGCCTCATGACACCGGTCTCCACGGTCCCGATGCTTCTGTTGTCTCTCCAATGAAGCGTTCACGTGGCCTCATGCTTCCAGGCATCCCTCCACAACTCACGCAGGGAAGCGTATTCAAAACCTATCCAGCACTTCCATCTGTTGCATTAAGGCTCACCTCATTGCTCGTAGTCGACGGTCTGCTCAGGCCCCGTGCCCACTGGTAACATAACACATGGTCCATCCTCGCACTCTGCTATTATCCATTTCTCACTCCAATGCACGTTGGCTGCCTTTTGGCCGCACCTGTATCCGGCACCACAGGACCCAACTGCTGATCCACCGGTGTTGGCATCTGTTCCCTCCATCCTGGTTTCCTACGGCATTAGGCTGCCATATGGTCAAATGATCTGCACAGCCTACATGTCCTTCTCTGTCACGCATAGTATACATAGTCCTGCATTCGGAACTCTTCCAATAAAACATATGAAGGTATTGATTGCCGTAACGTCATCTTCAGAATGAAGGATCCCTCTGGCAGTCCCACATAAGGCCCATTCTTCCACACTCCCAATTCCTCAGCATGAATCTTGCCATAACGACGGAATACCACTACCACATCATACTCTGAAGCTTCAAAGGGCACATTTCTGACTTTTACATATGTCACATACCTGGATACATCATGTAGACATACCTCCACTGCTGTATTCACGGCCATCCTCTTCTCTTGGTACGTGTCAACTATGCTTGGGTAAAATCCAGCATTTATGAATTTGATGAAAATCCTCGTAACTCCGTTAACAGCCACACCATAAAGCTCTTCATTGGGTATCCCATACACATCACGAATAATCATAGGGAGTATCACCTGTATTGTAGAACTGCTTAGGGTACCACATACCAGCTCCACACAGACAGTATTCACATGGCGACCATGTCTATTCGCCATTTTGATTGCTCAAAACAGGAAAACTGCGCAGATAACCAACTGAATCAGGAGCGTCTGCACAGCAGGTCCACATGGCCCGAGAGCGATAAGGACAATGGGGAAATATATTGTTCCAAATTAACCTTAAATTGTTTATTCCTAGAGTATGTGTTGACCTAGCTACCGATCTTTATGTCTTCAATGGTTGGAAGGATTAAGCTGAGCACTTCGCCTCAGACATAGTCCCTGGCCGCTCCCATCTACAATTATTATTACGACCTGTGGTCGTGACGGGGAGGGGGGTGTTTCCCCTGGTCAACTTCCACATTACGTACTTTAAACAATTATCACTTAATATCGTATTGCAAACTTATTAGTAGCTAAAATAAGGAAGTCTGAATATATAATATTATATGGGGCCTCATATAATTTTACCAAATGGAATCATGTAAAATTAATGTACATAGTAAAATCATTTGATGTATTAGGTTATGTGTAACAGTGTGAGATGTGAAGCACTTGTGTAACAACTAGTCTCTGGTTAACCCGAGGTGCCTTAGTGTATGTCACGTGACCTATCTTATGTCAGGTACCCCCCATCCTCACTACTGGCAGTAGCACCTCATCTTATGTCAGGTACCCCCCATCCTCACTACTGGCAGTAGCACCTCATCTTATGTCAGGTACCCCCCATCCTCACTACTGGCAGTAGCACCTCATCTTATGTCAGGTACCCCCCATCCTCACTACTGGCAGTAGCACCTCATCTTATGTCAGGCCCCCCCATCCTTACTACTGGCCGTAGCACCTCATCTTATGTCAGGTACCCCCCATCCTCACTACTGGCGTAGCACCTCATCTTATGTCAGGTACCCCCCATCCTCACAAATGGCAGTAGCACCTCATCTTACGTCAGGTACCCCATCCTCACTACTGGCAGGAACACCTAATCTTATGTCAGGTACCCCCATCCTCACTACTGGCAGTAGCCCCTCATCTTATGTCAGGTACCCCCATCCTCACTACTGGCAGTAGCACCTCATCTTATGTCGGGTACCCCCATCCTCACTACTGGCAGCAGCACCTCATCTTATGTCAGGTACCCCCCATCCTCAGTACTGGCAGTAGCACCTCATCTTACGTCAGGTACCCCCAATCCTCACTACTGGCAGCAGCACCTCCTCTTATGTCAGGTACCCCCCATCCTAAATTACTGGCGTAGCACCTCATCTTATCAGGTACCCCCCATCCTCACTACTGGCAGTAGCACCTCATCTTATGTCAGGTACCCCCCATCCTCACTACTGGCAGTAGCACCTCATCTTATGTCAGGTACCCCCTATCCTCACTACTGGCAGTAGCACCTCATCTTATGTCAGGTACCCCCCATCCTCACTACTGGCAGTAGCAGCCTCACTTTATGTCAGGTACCCCCATCCTCACTACTGGCAGTAGCACCTCATCTTATTGTCAGGTACCCCCATCCTCACTACTGGCAGTAGCCCTCATCTTATGTCAGGTACTCCCCATCCTCACTACTGGCAGTAGCACCTCATCTTATGTCAGGTACCCCCCATCCATACTACTGGCAGTAGCACCTCATCTTATGTCAGGTACCCCCCATCCTCACTACTGGCAGTAAAATCTCATCTTATGTCAGGTACCCCCATCCTCACTATTGGCATGTAGCACCTCATCTTATGTCAGGTACCCCCCCATCCTCACTACTGGCAGTAGCACCTCATCTTATGTCAGGTACACCCCATCCTCACTACTGGCAGTAACACCTCATCTTATGTCAGGTACCCCCCACCCTTCACTACTGGCAGTAGCACCTCATCTTATGTCAGGTACCCCCTTTCATCACTACTGGCAGTAGCACCTCATCTTATGTCAGGTACCCCCATCCTCACTACTGGCAGTAACACCTCATCTTATGTCAGGTACCCCCATCATCACTACTGGCAGTAGCACCACATCTTATGTCAGGTACCCCCTCCTTACTACTGGCAGTAGACCTCTCTTAGTCAGGTACCCCATCCTTACTACTGGCACAGCACCTCATCTTATGTCAGGTACCCCCCATCCTCACTACTGGCAGTAGCACCTCATCTTATGTCAGGTACCCCCATCCTTACTACTGGCAGTAGCACCTCATTTATGTCAGGTACCCCCCATCTCACTACTGGCTGTAGCACCTATCTTATGTCAGGTACCCCCATCCTCACTACTGGCAGTAACACCTCATCTTATGTCAGGTACCCCCCCATCCTCACTACTGGCAGTAGCACCACATCTTATGTCAGGTACCCCCCATCCTCACTACTGGCAGTAGCACCTCATCTTATGTCAGGTACCACCCATCCTCACTACTGGCAGTAACACCTCATCTTATGTCAGGTACCCCCCATCCTTACTACTGGCAGTAGCACCTCATCTTATGTCAGGTACTCCACATCCTCACTACTGGCAGTAACACCTCATCTTATGTCAGGTACCCCCCCTCATTCACTACTGGCAGTAGCACCACATCTTATGTCAGGTACCCCCCATCCTTACTACTGGCAGTAGCACTCATCTTTATGTCAGGTACCCCCCATCCTTACTACTGGCAGCAGCACCTCATCTTATGTCAGGTACCCCCCATCCTCACTACTGGCAGTAGCACCTCATCTTATGTCAGGTACCACCCATCCTCACTACTGGCAGTAACACCTCATCTTATGTCAGGTACCCCCCATCCTTACTACTGGCAGTAGCACCTAATCTTATGTCAGGTACCCCACATCCTTACTACTGGCAGCAGCACCTCATCTTATGTCAGGTACCCCCCATCCTCACTACTGGCAGTAGCACCTCATCTTATGTCAGGTACCCCCCATCCTTACTACTGGCAGTAGCACCTCATCTTATGTCAGGTACCCCCCATCCTCACTACTGGCAGTAGCACCTCATCTTATGTCAGGTACCCCCCATCCTCACTACTGGCAGTAACACCTCATCTTATGTCAGGTACCCCCCATCCTTACTACTGGCAGTAGCACCTCATCTTATGTCAGGTACCCCCCATCCTTACTACTGGCAGTAGCACCTCATCTTATGTCAGGTACCCCCCATCCTTACTACTGGCAGTAACACCTCATCTTATGTCAGGTACCCCCACCCTCACTACTGGCAGCAGCACCTCGTCTTATGTCAGGTACCCCCCATCCTCACTACTGGCAGTAACACCTCATCTTATGTCAGGTAC
The DNA here is from genome assembly GCF_026875155.1 of Cherax quadricarinatus. Classification (NCBI taxonomy): domain Eukaryota; kingdom Metazoa; phylum Arthropoda; class Malacostraca; order Decapoda; family Parastacidae; genus Cherax; species Cherax quadricarinatus. The sequence goes on along the minus strand of NC_069492.1, from coordinate 10,180,573 downwards.
CCCCCACCCTCACTACTGGCAGCAGCACCTCATCTTATGTCAGGTACCCCCCACCCTCACTACTGGCAGTAGCACCTCATCTTATGTCAGGTACCCCCCATCCTCACTACTGGCAGTAGCACCTCATCTTATGTCAGGTACCCCCATCCTTACTACTGGCAGTAGCACCTTATCTTATGTCAGGTACCCCCACCCTCACTACTGGCAGCAGCACCTCATCTTATGTCAGGTACCCCCCATCCTCACTACTGGCAGTAGCACCTCATCTTATGTCAGGTACCCCCCATCCTCACTACTGGCAGTAACACCTCATCTTATGTCAGGTACCCCCCCATCCTCACTACTGGCAGTAGCACCACATCTTATGTCAGGTACCCCCCATCCTTACTACTGGCAGTAGCACCTCATCTTATGTCAGGTACCCCCCATCCTTACTACTGGCAGCAGCACCTCATCTTATGTCAGGTACCCCCCATCCTCACTACTGGCAGTAGCACCTCATCTTATGTCAGGTACCACCCATCCTCACTACTGGCAGTAACACCTCATCTTATGTCAGGTACCCCCCATCCTTACTACTGGCAGTAGCACCTAATCTTATGTCAGGTACCCCACATCTTTACTACTGGCAGCAGCACCTCATCTTATGTCAGGTACCCCCCATCCTCACTACTGGCAGTAGCAGCTCATCTTATGTCTGGTACCCCCCATCCTCACTACTGGCAGTAACACCTCATCTTATGTCAGGTACCCCCCATCCTTACTACTGGCAGTAGCACCTCATCTTATGTCAGGTACCCCCCATCCTTACTACTGGCAGTAGCACCTCATCTTATGTCAGGTACCCCCCATCCTTACTACTGGCAGTAGCACCTCATCTTATGTCATGTACCCCCCATCCTTACTACTGGCAGTAGCACCTCATCTTATGTCAGGTACCCCCCATCCTTACTACTGGCAGTAGCACCTCATCTTATGTCAGGTACCCCCATCCTCACTACTGGCAGTAACACCTCATCTTATGTCAGGTACCCCCACCCTCACTACTGGCAGCAGCACCTCGTCTTATGTCAGGTACCCCCATCCTCACTACTGGCAGTAACACCTCATCTTTATGTCAGGTACCCCCCACCCTCACTACTGGCAGCAGCACCTCATCTTTTGTCAGGTACCCCCCACCCTCACTACTTGCAGTAGCACCTCATCTTATGTCAGGTACCCCCATCCTCACTACTGGCAGTAGCACCTCATCTTATGTCAGGTACCCCCCATCCTCACTACTGGCAGTAGCACCTCATCTTATGTCAGGTACCCCCCATCCTCACTACTGGCAGCAGCACCTCATCTTATGTCAGGTACCCCCCATCCTCACTACTGGCAGTAGCACCTCATCTTATGTCAGGTAACCCCCCACCCTCACTACTGGCAGCATCACCTCATCTTATGTCAGGTACCCCCCATCCTCACTACTGGCAGTAGCACCTCATCTTATGTCAGGTACCCCCCATCCTCACTACTGGCAGTAGCACCTCATCTTATGTCAGGTACCCCCACCCTCACTACTGGCAGCAGCACCTCATCTTATGTCAGGTACCCCCCATCCTCACTACTGGCAGCAGCACCTCATCTTATGTCAGGTACCCCCCATCCTCACTACTGGCAGTAGCACCTCATCTTATGTCAGGTACCCCCCATCCTCACTACTGGCAGCAGCACCTCATCTTGAACCCATGGTACATCTCGGAAACTCTCTGTTGTAACAGAGTTTCATTTCTTTGATAAATACGTTAAGGTGCTCAAAGTGGACATACGTGTATCTCACGTCCCGTTGGTGAATTACTTTGTTAAAACACCCACACGGTGTGAAGAACCCTGTGAGGATATACACCTTAACGTCCTGTATATAGTTTTCCGTAAATAGTTTTTCACCCTCGTAAGATACAATAGAAAAGCTCATATTTTATTATTGATAAGTTTCTAAGAAAGAATATAACAATTAAAATGCCTTTGAATTTTTATTTGTGATTCTTGATTCTCTAAGATAAGAAGTAGTAATAAATTCTTTTTATTATTGCACCTAGATCTCTCTTTCACTGAGATAGGGATAGGTGGGCTATATATATATATATATATATATATATATATATATATATATATATATATATATATTATATATATATATATATATATATATATATATATATATATATATAAAGCAGTTTTGAAAATAATATGAATATTTCCTTAGGTTTATATAAATTAGACTCATTTATAATTAATAAAATTTGGTTAGAGTTTAAGAATACATAGGACAAATAATGAACCTTATTTCTTGGGTAGAATATTTTGTTAGTGGGTTGTCGTGAGAACCTGTCTAGTTGGACCAGCGGACCTACTGCAGTGTTCCTCTTTTCTTATGAGTCCGGTATTGTCACGCATCAGGTGTTTCTTTGTTGTGGGAGTTGACTGTGAGGTGTGGTCTTAGCCCTTTAATTGCTTTCCTTTGATATATTACTTTCATATTTCCTTGACAATGTGAGTAGTCATGAAAGCGCTTGGAATTTCACTACCTACCTCGCATTGTCCCAACGCTACAATGCTGGTGGAAAAAAAACTCGGTCTCTCTCTCGTAGGAACAGGGCATAGAACACAAATTAAAACATGTATAAATATATGGACATGGAAAAAAAAACTTCCTACAAGGAGGGAAGAAAAAAAACGTGGGGTGTGCTAAACGTGGTAAAAGGCAGTGAGTGTCAAAGGACATCACTGCACCCCTTCCTGTGTCTGGACAGATACTGCAACACAGGAGACATCGCTGCGGCTTAGCTGTGACGTAACGGGGTATGGTCTCCTCTGGAACGGTAAAGCAGTCATTGTAAGAGTCGCTGCAGGGTTTCACTCAACCTGGGGCACGACATGCTGGTGCCCTCGAGTGAGGCATAGTCAGTACTCAGCAACTGGGCAGGACTTCTGGTGAGTGATTCAGGAGGACACTTCTCGACTGGTACTGTCGCTGGGCTGTCACTGCCGGTTAGCATGGAGTGAGTCGTGGCAGAGACAACTCAGTGAAACATCTGGAAGTCGTAACATCATACACCAGACTGCAGTGAGCGAGCTAGCAGTCAAAGTGACACCATCATTGTGCAGGAGCTCACTGAAGCTATGACACGAGGCTGACACTGCCTGCCGACAGGGCTAAACTGCGGCTTGATGAGTGTCATTCTCTTGGCAGTTGGAATTATAGCAGATGTTAGTCTAAGCATCCCCAGACTTGTTTCTCTACATATAACTGCACTCTGAAGGTCTGAAGGTGAAGTGAAACAAATCTCGATGGGAATCGTAGCAGGTACGATTCTGCAGAACATCTATGAGCGACAAGCATATGAGCTTTTTGTACAAGGGGCTCATATGCTCAGGGCTGACTAATATCAGCTGTCAAATGCACTGGTCACACTGGGTGACAAGTAACACAGAGGTGTTACTCTGGGGTCTCGGCTCAAGACCACACTGGTCACATGGAAACTTTACACACACCAATGGTACATGTGGTACAACATGGCTTAAACTAGCAAATGATGCTTTTCTGTGCACAAAATTGACACTAAGTCATACACCGACATATGAGAACACTGAGAGGAATTAAATTAACACGACATATATCTTCTCTCAATCTTCTTGACAATGCTGATATAATTACTGAAACACTCGATGTGACATTATGTGATGTCAGGCGTGACGTCGTGAGGTGACGTCAGCAGCACTGTGACATCAGCAGACATCTCGAGGTGACGTCAGTCAGACATCGTGACGTCATGAAGCCGGGCAGCAGCAGACCACAACATGTGGCCTGGGATGTCTGGCTCACGTGGCTCATAGATCCACGTGGCTTCGGCTACACCCAATGTGGCGTCAGGATCCACGTGGCATCATGATCTATGTGGCATGCTGATCCACGTAGCTTCAAGTGGTCTCGGGCACTCAGATACACAGCTCTGGCAATGAATTCACATGGAAAACAGCAGACAACACAGCAGAGGGAGTGGGTACATTGTGATGGAATGTAGTGGTAGGCGGGTGAGGTGTGAGTGAGTGGCGATGGTGGAGGACCGTGCCTCCCTTCCTCACCCATACACACATAGGAGAAACAACCCACACTGGATGCTGAAATCACCACAAAACTCACCTCTGACTTGCTGAAATAGCTGTGCTTAGCTGAAGAACAACAGCAGAACATACAAGTGACGCTGAACACATGACTTGAGAAACAGCCTGGGACACTGTAGCATGGGGGTCACTGGGTCGCCACTTACAATTCTCGGAGAAATTCGGCAAATTTCAGCTAGATCCTGCTTGTACCTGTGTCTGGATGCTGAGACGTGCAGACATGACATCAGAATAACTCATTGAGAGACGGATGTTTCTAGCATAGGGTGATGAAGTGAACACAACTTTATTCTATTTCCTTCCTCTCTCCAGGCAAACACAACTGCTGCGACCACCACTGCCACCATTTATTACCAATTTATTTGGTGATGCTGCAGCGGGGTACAATTATAAGCGTCTTTAGAGGCTTCTTATTTTATCTGCAAAGTCGTGGTGGGTACACAGGCTTGTGTGTTTGTGCCCATGGCCCAGGAGGGCCATGCCCACTAGGGAGAGAGGAGTAGGACTGTTGACTGAGTCTAGGCCGCTGAGTGAGTGAGGGCGAGTGGAACCAGCCTTCCAATGACCTGGGCAGGCCTAGAGAGGGAAGCACCTGAGTGCCTCAAAATATGAACTAAGCTGGCAGACAGCATAGGCTGTCTGTGCAGACAGTACAGGCTGTCTACACTCCTCTTCCTGTCCCTAAGACAAAATGCTCTATCCATAAATTTCGTTTGATTGTCCCCAGCTAAAACAATGTTCTTACCTTCACTGGTGAGTTCATAGTGACGTTCTAGATGGTCTTCGTGGGGGCTTCAAGGGATGTCGACTCACAATCCTCTGCCAATGATTCCTTGGTACTCATTGTAACGCTTCCAGTAGACAACACAGCAGGCTTCTGAATCTTCGTTGTTTCCATCACTTCAACAGTATTCTTCATTTTAAGCTTCGTTCCATGTTGGCCGGCCACTGACCAGGTTTCTCTCTTGACCTGAGGACTCACAACAGAAGGATTACTTCTAATCCTCTTGTTTTCCTTCGTCAGTCGCCGTATCTCAAGTTTAGCAATCCTAAGCTCCTCATTTAGCTGCTGTTAGAGTTGCTCAAGAGTTGTGCAGATTCACAGAGAACATTATAACCACTGAACTTCTGTTGCTTACACTTCTTGATATAAATCCCAGCAATCTATTTGCCTTATTATGCACACTTAGGCACTGCTGTCTCGGTTTAAGGTTGCTGCTTACCATAGCCCCCAAATCCTTCTTGTATTCTATATGGCTAGTCCAACATTATTAAGCTGGTAAGTGCTAGGGTTATGAACATTTCCGAGCTTCAGAACTTTACGTTTATCTACATTGAACTGCATCTGCCACTTTTCTGACCACGAATTGAGTTTGTCAAAATCCTCCTGAAGTTCCGAGATATCAACGTCTGAATCGATTATCCTACCTATCTTCGTGTCATCAGCAAATTTGCTTATGTCACTAGTAATTCCCTCGTCAAGGTCATAAACACGCTAGATAACAGGGATATCTTGCTACTCCTACTTATACTTTGGTCACACTTCACAGACACGCACATGCATATATATATACATACATATAGGTTTTTCTCTTTTTTCTAAATAGCTCTTGTTCTAATTTATTTCTTCATTTGTCCATGGGGAAGCGGAAAAGAATCTTTCGTCCGTAAGCCATGTGTGTCGTATGAGGCGACTAAAATGCCTGGAGCGATGGGCTAGTAACCCCTTCTCCTGTAGACATTTACTAAAAAAGAGAAGAAGAAAAACTTTATAAAACTGGGATGCTTGAATGTGCATGAATGTAGTACGGATGACAAGAAACAGATGATTGCTGATGTTATGAATGAAAAGAAGTTGGATGTCCTGGCCCTAAGCAAAACAAAGCTGAAGGGGTAGGGGAGTTTTGGTGGGGGGAAATAAATGGGATTAAATCTGGAGTATCTGAGAGAGTTAGAGCCAAGGAAGGGGTAGCAGTAATGTTGAATGATCAGTTATGGAAGTTTAGTTAGTTAGTTTAATATGTTTATTATGCACCCCATACCCATCCTGTGGGCGGTAGTCAAGAGATTACAGAGGTACATAATTGGTCCAGGGACTGGACTCCAAAGTTTTGATAGCTGAGCAAGTTACAGAGGTAATGAATTCACAATTTACAAAGGTAATGAACTCACAATTTACAAAGGTAATGAACTCACAATTTACAAAGGTAATGAACTCACAATTTACAAAGGTAATGAACTCCAGGTAAGTCTGGTCACAATCATGACAAGCTACAAAGGTATTTACAGATTACAGAGGTACGTAATGGGTCCAGGGACTGGGCCCCCAAAGTTTTGATAGCTGAACTAGGTACAAAGGTAATGAGCTCACAAGTTACAAAGGTAATGAATTCTGTAGAATGGTTACTTACGTTTATACTTTGGCTACAATCATGAACAAATTATAGAGTAATGAGCAATTCACACTTCCACACCGGTCACAACTGTAATGAGTTATTGGTGCAAATATTGATTGTTGAGTCACACACACCACACACACACACACAACACACACACACACACACAAAACACACACACACACACACACACACACACACACACACACACACACACACACACTTTAGTTTAATATCTTTATGCACCCCATACCCATCCTGTGGGCGGTAGTCAAAAGATTACAAAGGTACATAATGGGTCCAGTGACTGGACCCCAAAGTTATGATAGCTGAACTAGTTACAAAGGTAATGAACTCCAGGTAGATCTGGTCACTAATCATGGCAAGTTACAGAGGTAATGAATCAGCTTCACTCCTATACATGGTTACAGTCATGAACAAATTACAAAGTAATGAACCACTGATACGTCCACACCTGGTCACAATTGTAATGAGTTATAAATACAAATATTAAGTGGATCATACACCCACACTAGCGCGCGCGCGCACATACACACACGAGGGCGCACGCACGGAAGGAGAAAAGAAAATATGAATACGTAAATTCTAGGATTATGTGGATTAAAGTAAAGGTTAGATGTGAAAAGTGGGTCATAATAAGCGTGTATGCACATGGAGAAGAGAGGAATGTAGAGGAGAGAGAGAGATTTTTGGAGATGTTAAGTGAATGTATAGGAGCCTTTGAACCAAGTGAGAGAGTAATTGTGGTAGGGGACCTGAATGCTAAAGTAGGAGAAACTTTTAGAGAGGGTGTGGTAGGTAAGTTTGGGGTGCCAGGTGTAAATGAAAATGGGAGCCCTTTGATTGAACTTTGTATAGAAAGGGGTTTAGTTATAGGTAATACATATTTTAAGAAAAAGAGGATAAATAAGTATACAAGATATGATGTAGGGCGAAATGACAGCAGTTTGTTGGATTATGTATTGGTAGATAAAGGACTGTTGAGTAGACTTCAGGATGTACATGTTTATTTGAGGGGCCACAGATATATCAGATCACTTTCTAGTTGTAGCTAAAACTGAGAGTAAAAGGTAGATGGGATACAAGGAGAATAGAAGCATCAGGGAAGAGAGAGGTGAAGGTTTATAAACTAAAAGAGGAGGCAGTTAGGGTAAGATATAAACAGCTATTGGAGGATAGATGGGCTAATGAGAGCATAGACAATGGGGTCGAAGAGGTATGGGGTAGGTTTAAAAATGTTAGTTAGAGTGTTCAGCAGAAGTTTGTGGTTACAGGAAAAGTGGGTGCGGGAGGGAAGAGGAGCGATTGGTGGAATGATGATGTAAAGAGAGTAGTAAGGGAGAAAAAGTTAGCATATGAGAAGTTTTTACAAAGTAGAAGTGATGCAAGGAGGGAAGAGTATATGGAGAAAAAGAGAGAGGTTAAGAGAGTGGTGAAGCAATGTAAAAAGAGAGCAAATGAGAGAGTGGGTGAGATGTTATCAACAAATTTTGTTGAAAATAAGAAAAAGTTTTGGAGTGAGATTAACAAGTTAAGAAAGCCTAGAGAACAAATGGATTTGTCAGTTAAAAATAGGAAGAAGAGTTATTAAATGGGAGTTAGAGGTATTGGGAAGATGGAGGGAATATTTTGAGGAATTGTTAAATGTTGATGAAGATAGGGAAGCTGTGATTTCGTGTATAGGACAAGGAGGAATAACATCTTGTAGGAGTGAGGAAGAGCCAGTTGTGAGTGTGGGGGAAGTTCGTGAGGCAGTAGGTAAAATGAAAGGGGTAAGGCAGCCGGGATTGATGGGATAAGATAGAAATGTTAAAAGCAGGTGGGATATAGTTTTGGAAGTGGTTGGTGCAATTATTTAATAAATGTATGGAGAGGGTAAGGTACCTAGGGATTGGCAGAGAGCATTCATTGTTCCTTTGTATAAAGGCAAAGGGGATAAAAGTGAGTGCAAAAATTATAGAGGGATAAGTCTGCTGAGTATACCTGGTAAAGTGTATGGTAGAGTCATTATTGAAAGAATTAAGAGTAAGACGGAGAATAGGATAGCAGATGAACAAGTAGGCTTTAGGAAAGGTAGGGGGTGTGTGGACCAGGTGTTTACAGTGAAACATATAAGTGAACAGTATTTAGATAAGGTTAAAGAGGTCTTTGTGGCATTTATGGATTTGGAAAAGGCGTATGACAGGGTGGATAGGGGGGCAATGTGGCAGATGTTGCAAGTGTATGGTGTAGGAGGTAGGTTACTGAAAGCAGTGAAGAGTTTTTACGAGGATAGTGAGGCTCAAGTTAGAGTATATGGGAAAGAGGGAAATTATTTCCCAGTAAAAGTAGGCCTTAGACAAGGATGTGTGATGTCACCGTGGTTGTTTAATATATTTATAGATGGGGTTGTAAGAGAAGTAAATGCGAGGGTCTTGGCAAGAGGCGTGGAGTTAAAAGATAAAGAATGACACACAAAGTGGGAGTTGTCACAGCTGCTCTTTGCTGATGACATTGTGCTCTTGGGAGATTCTGAAGAGAAGTTGCAGAGATTGGTGGATGAATTTGGTAGGGTGTGCAAAAGAAGAAAATTAAAGGTGAATACAGGAAAGAGTAAGGTTATGAGGATAACAAAAAGATTAGGTGATGAAAGATTGGATATCAGATTGGAGGGAGAGAGTATGGAGGAGGTGAATGTATTCAGATATTTGGGAGTGGACGTGTCAGCGGATGGGTCTATGAAAGATGAGGTGAATCATAGAATTGATGAGGGGAAAAGAGTGAGTGGTGTGCTTAGGAGTCTGTCGAGACAAAATACTTTGTCCTTGGAGGCAAAGAGGGGAATGTATGAGAGTATAATTTTACCAATGCTCTTATATGGGTGTGAAGCATGGGTGATGAATGTTGCAGCGAGGAGAAGGCTGGAGGCAGTGAAGATGTCATGTCTGAGAGCAATGTGTGGTGTGAATATAATGCAGAGAATTCGTAGTTTGGAAGTTAGGAGGAGGTGCGGGATTACCAAAACTGTTGTCCAGAGGGCTGAGGAAGGGTTGTTGAAGTGGTTCGGACATGTAGAGAGAGTGGAGCGAAACAGAATGACTTCAAGAGTGTATCAGTCTGTAGTGGAAGGAAGGTGAGATAGGGGTCAGCCTAGGAAAGGTTGGAGGGAGGGGGTAAAGGAGGTTTTGTGTGCGAGGAGCTTGGACTTCCAGCAGGCATGCGTGAGCGTGTTTTATAGGAGTGAATGGAGACAAATAGTTTTTAATACTTGACGTGCTGTTGGAGTGTGAGCAAAGTAACATTTATGAAGGGATTCAGGGAAACCGGCAGGCCGGACTTGAGTCCTGGAGATGGGAAGTACAGTGCCTGCACTCTGAAGGAGGGGTGTTAATGTTGCCGTTTAAAAACTGTAGTGTAAAGCACCCTTTTGGCAAGACAGTGATGGAGTGAATGATGGTAAAAGTTTTTCTTTCTCGGGCCACCCTGCCTTGGTGGGAATCGGCCAATGTGTTAATAAAAAAAAATAATTATAATAATGGGCCTAAAACCGATCCCTGCGGAACGCCACTTGTTACAAATCCCCACTCAGATTTAACCCCATTTATGCACACTCTATGCTTCCTATTAGTGAACCATGACTTCATTAATGAGTAGCCACTTTCTTCAACAGTCTCTGATGTGGTACTCTATCAAAAGCCTTACTAAATTCTAAATAAACAATATCGAATTCTTTATCCTGATCAATTGCCTCAAAAGCTTTGCTGAAGAAGGTTAATAAATTAGTTAGGCAGGAACGGCCCCTGGTGAAACCATGGTGAGTATCATTAATCAAATTATGCCTATCAAGATGGCTTCTTATATTATCAGCTATAACTGGCTCTAGTAATTTGCCTACAATTGAGGTCAGGCTTATTGGGCGGTAATTTGACGGTAACGACTTGTCCCCTGTTTTAAAAATAGGAACCAAATTAACCATCTTAAACATATCAGACACTACACCTGTTAGAAGACATAAATTAAAAATAATAGTTAAAGGTTCACAGACTTCCATTTTGCATTCCTTAAGAACCCTTGAAAAAACCTCATCAGGACCCGGCGACTTATTTTGCTTCAAACTGTTAATCTGTTTGATAACCATTTCACTAGTGATTCTGATATTACATAATTTATCTTCTTTAGGTCCACTAAAAAACCTAATTACTGGGATATTATTAGCGTCTTCCTGAGTAAAAACCGAGGGAAAATAATGGTTAAAAATAGAGCACATTTCATTCTCTTTGTGTGTAAGAACTCCATAGTTATTTTTAAGGGGACCTATCTTATCTCTAACTTTTGTTGTATACACCTGGAAAAAAACTTTTTGGTTAGTTTTCGAATCCCTAGCAACTTTATTTTCATAGTCCCTTTTAGCTTTTCTTATCCCCTTTTTAACGTCCCTCTTAATGTCAATATACTGATTCATAAGATGACCCTCACCTCTTTTGATACGCCTATAACTTCCTTTTTTATGCCCTAAAATATATGTTAGGTAAGACACATATGCAACAGTTAGGCATCTTTATTTCGAAACGTTTCGCCTACACAGTAGGCTTCTTCAGTCGAGTTGTGCAAGAAAGGTATAAAATACCGACAATATGAAAGTTAAGACACATGTGCAACATCTGGAAATCTTTATTGTAGACGTTTCGCCATCCAGTGGCTTTATCAATACAGATTCTAGGACATAATAAGACGACAGTAGAACTATATACAAAAGATGAGGTAATCAGTCCCTCAGCCTTGGAGTTAGTGTTCACAGCATCGTGGTGGAGGAGAATCTGTAGCAAAGGCAAGAAGACTGGCGGTTATATAGGCGTCAGTGGATAGGGACTGGCAGCAGACGAGGGCAAAGTCACTGGTAGGCGGGATTCCCCAGTGGAAGTAGGTCCTTCCCAAAGAGATGGGTTAGTTCTTGCACAACTTGTCAGACACTGCAACATCATGGAATCTTGGTTCAGAGGACATCTACAAGACCTTCTTCACGGCTGCTGCAACTAACCCATCTCTTTGGGAAGGACATACTTCCACTGGGGAATCCCGCCTACCAGAGACTTTGCCCTCGTCTGCTGCCCGTCCCTATCCACTGACGCCTATATAACCGCCAGTCTTCTTGCCTTTGCTCCAGATTCTCCTCCACCACGATGCTGTGAACACTAACTCCAAGGCTGAAGGACTGATTACCTCATCTTTTGTATATAGTTCTACTGTCTTCTTATTATGTCCTAGAATCTGTATTGATAAAGCCACTGGATGGCGAAACGTCTACAATAAAGATTTCCAGATGTTGCACATGTGTCTTAACTTTCTTCAGTCGAGTACAGAAAAGTTGATAGAAGCAGAAGATACTTGAAAACGATGCAATCAGTCCATCACCCTTAAAGTTTTGAAGTGGTCAGTCCCTCAGTCTGGAGAAGAGCATTGTTCCATAGTCTGAAACAATATGAAATTGAAGTGACAGGATGGAGCCTTATATAGCGCCAGGAGGTGAGATGTAGGCCACTAGTAGAGGTAAGAATGTAGTCGTTGGGAGGTCAGGTCCCTCTCAAATCCAGCAATTCTCACTAATTGTCCAAGTTGTTTTCTGTTCTGTACCAAGATACCATTGTGTTCCAGTGTCTGACAGAGTGAACATTAAAACTGTATAAAATACCATTTCTTCTGTACTCGACTGAAGAAGCCTACTGGATACGCGAAACGTTTTGAAATAAAGGCATCTAACTGTTGTATATGGTCCCTTTCCTAACAACCTGTCCGTTTTTAACCATTTTCTATCCCATAAAAAAAAAAA
>NC_069492.1:10128647-10167683 GCF_026875155.1 Cherax quadricarinatus | reverse complement strand
CATTTTCGCAATCAGTAGTATTAAATCTAATTTTTTAGTTTATATGGGGGCAGGGTTTTTATTTACCTGCCCAAATTTTTAAATTGCATTTTAAATATTAAACTGCACTGCCACTTCTCCACCATTGCATCAGTCTATTCAGACCATCCGGGAGGCTCTAGTTGTCCTCTTTAACAATGAATTGGAAGACCTATTTTGGTGTCTCATACTGAAATTGGCGCACCATGCCCGTAGATTTTGCACAGAAAACGTACAAATTGTAACTCGGGAAAAAATTAAAAATTTTTTTTCTGTTTTTCGCAAAAAAGATTTTTGGGTGTTCATGATTTTTCACACGTCATTGATAATGATGTTCTACTAACATACACGGGGATCTGTGATTTTTTTTACCGCTTTGTTTTTATTGATTCCTTTTCTCCCAGAAAAGTCCTTAAAAAAAAAAAACTTCAACATTTTTTAAAAACGCAATCTTTTGACTTTTTCGCTCAACGACTTTTGGGTCCCCAAGTTAAATTTATCACTTATCTTTCATCTGATGCAACTCATTGTACGTTTACCAATTTTTAGATAAGGGAGAGTTTTATGCTCTATAAAAAGGGCCACTATTTTTTTTTTTTCTGTTTTTTAAGGAAAAAAAGTCACTACAAAACATTGTGTAGGCTTCAAATGCTGTTTAAAATCACAGTAAAAATTTAATTAAAATTTGGGAACAAAAAAAAAATGTTTCCTTTTTCCCTCGAAAATAAAAGATGGGCAGAATGGTGGATTTTAAAGCCGCAAAAAAAAGGCCCTTTAGGATATGATTATTTTAAATCTGTTTAAAGGGATTAGTATTATTTTTTTAACACACTGGCCGCTTCCCACGAGGCAGGGTGATCCAAAAATGCGAAACATACATATTCACTTCATCACTGTCCTGCCCGGGCGTGCCTCTGGCAGGGCTGCAAAATCAAAACCTCTCCCTTTAAGTGCGGGGGACTTATTCCCACCCCCAGGGACCAAGTCCTGTTAAACCCAATTTTTTGCAGTCCCCTTTTAAATATTATGTGCTCACACTCCATCAGCACGTCAAGTATAAACACTATTTGTAGACTCCCTCCCAAAAATACTATACCGCCTATGGAAGTCCAAACCCCTCGCACACAAAACCTCCTTTATCCCTCCAATTTTCCTAGGTCAATCTATACCCCCCATTCCTTCCCCTACCAATTCTACGCTTTTTTAAATCATTTTATTTTTATTTCCCTCCTCCTAAATGTCCGACCCCCCCTCAACAACCCCCCCTTGCCCCCCGGATAAACTTTAGTAACCCCACACGTTATAAATTTCAAATAAAGGATTCTCTGTATAATATTCACACCCCACAAACCCTCAACACAACATCTCCCCTGCCTCCAGCCTTATTGTTTTTGCAATATTACAACCCATACTTCACACCCAGTAAGAGCGTTGGGGTAAATATCCTCATACATTCCCTTTTTTGCTTTCCCTGGATAATGTTGTCTCCACAGTTCCCGTTTCCCCCCACTCCCTTTTTTCCCCCATCAATTTTGTGTTCACCTCGTCCCCCCATAACCCCTCTGTGATAAGTCCATTCCCCCAAATAAAGAATACATTCATTTCCCCCTACACTTTCCTCCAATCTTTATTTTCTTACCTAATTTTTTTTTTTAAACACCTTACTCTTTCCATTTAAAATTTTAATTTCCTTCTTTTAAAATACCCTACCAAACTGGGTCCCCCCAAACCCCTTTTCATCTTCTCCCAAAATCTCCCCAGTTGCACAGTGCCCATCAGCATAAAAAACAACTGGGGCATTTTCTTAGATTTTTTTATTCCTTTTAAAAAACCCCAACCCCCTCTTGCCAACGCCCGAGAAATTAACTTCTTTTTCCCCCAACCCCATCTAAAAACCCTATCAAACAACCATGGTGACTTTAAACTATCCCTGTCTAAAGCTTACTATTTTTTTTTTGAAATAATCTCCCTCTCTTCTTTTTAAAATTTTAAAACCTAAGCCCTCAGTATCCACATAAAAACTCCAAATTTCTTTCAGTAACCTACAACTTATTCTATACTTTTTGCAACATATGTCACATTCCCCTTACTCCCAAAACCCCATAAATATGCCATTTCCAAATCCTTAAATGCAAAAAAACCCTTTCCTTCCCCTAGCTATATACTTTTCCCCTTCATATTTCACGTAAACACTTGGTCTACACCCCCCAACCCTTTTTTCTAAAGCCCCCCTTCACCCGTGACCCCTGCTCTCCTTCTTTCTCTTTTTTATTGAAAAACTCCAAAATAAAAAAAAAAAAAAAAAAAAAACTTTCCCCCTAGTATACCCCAGCGGGTTTTTATCCCGCTGGTAAGACAGAAAAAACGTCAGCAGCATATGAAAATATCGTAAACACACAAATGACTTTAAACCTCAACAAAGGGGCTAGGGGATTTAAACTCTTTAAACTGAGCTGGTGTTGTATCTTCAATAAACTAACAAAAACAAATTTGAAATTTGAAACAAAAAAAATGAAAGCGCCCGGAAAACGGGTGTTCGTTTTAAATATATCAGACTGTTGAATCGCCTAACAAGGAGTATGAAGGAAAAAGGGTAAAAATAGCCAAAAAATATAAAAGAAAGTACACTAGTGCATATACTTAGGACATCTTTAAGGAATTTTTCCGATCCGAAACCAAATTTTTCTTCCGATTGCCCGCTCTGCTGAATTATTCTCACAGACGCCCTAACCTACAGCAGAAACAAAACATTTTAAACTACAATTTTTTGTGTTTTGTTAGCACAGGGGCGTCAAATGAGACGACCTGAGAGAAACCCTTTACCCTTTCACGTTTCCCCAACAAACTAAACCCCTTTTCGTAAACAAATTCGAAAAAAATAGTCACCTTCACGACATTTTACTAAAACCACGTTTTAAAAAATAAATCAATTTCTAAAAAGGTTTTTTTTTAAAAAGGCATCATTACGGGCAGTTATCATTGATAAAACACCCCCCGGGAGAACCTGGCATTAACAACAACATACCCATCACAAACAGCAATTTTGGGAAAGTGGTGATGAAATTTTTTAACCCAACCATGATTACCAACAAAAAACCCCCCGCCCTTCTAAAATAACTTCAACACTTTCCCAAAATCATCACAAAAAGACGCCAAATAAATGTAAAAAAATTTTTTCTTACAGAAAAAACCCCCTCCCATCCTTCGTAGTTTTTAAAAAGTTAAACTTTAGTACCCATAGCCAAAACCGGGCGGCCAGGCTATACAGACAAACCAATAACGCGTACCTGGGAGTTCCCCCAACTTATCGCACCGGGGTACTGGAGGGAAATAAAGGTATAAAATACCGCCAAAAGGAAAAAGGGTAAACACGAAAGCAAAACAATGTTATCTTTTTTGACAAATTTTCTGTTTGTGACTTTTTTCAAGCCCACTTTTTGGGGCGAAAAAACGTGTCAAAAAAGGGAAAACACACTGTCCTGTTTACGTTTTTTATTTTTTCCTTTTCAGGTACTTGGGGGTGCCCCCACGATTAGTCGGTCAAAACTAAAAAAAAAGCCCTTCCAACCTACTTTTCCAAATTTCCGTGTTAAGAAATTCCCGGAATCTTCTTTTGCCCTCAAAAAAACAAAACAATATTAAGAAAAAAATTTTCCCAGTTTTTTTTGGATATTACTTCACTCTTTACTAATTTTTCCCTCAAAAAAGACATCTGATGCTCAATGATACTTACAGGTAACAAACTTTTCTTTTTAAACCCCACCATGACTTCAAAAGCCCCCTTTTAGAACTGTGCGCTAAAATTTTAAACCCCTTTTGGGTGGGGCTTTTTTTTACTCGTTTCCATAGCTAAGATGAATGTTGAAGAAAACTCTTAACCAACATTTTAAGGAAAAACTTAGAGACTGAAAAATTTTATTTTAAATACTGTCACATATCTCAAAACCATCCGGTAACGTTTTTCATAAAATACTATACAATTTATTTTTATAAAATATTGCCAATTTTTTTCTTAACGAGATCCAAAAAAGTTGAACTTTTTTATCAAATTACCTTTTCGGATTAGAAACGAGGGTAAACCCATCATTCCCTTTTTTTTTTCTAGACAGAACCCCGAGGGAAAAAAAACAAAATTTCTTTTTGAAAACACAGAAAGCCCCCAAAAGATGAAATGCTTTTTGTACCACATTACGACACCCACGAGAGAGAGGTTATCAATTGGTTTTTCCTTAAAAACTGTTTTATACCCCCTAGCTACGAATTCTTAGAAGAAATTTCCAATTTCCCTTGCC
This sequence comes from Cherax quadricarinatus, assembly GCF_026875155.1. Classification (NCBI taxonomy): domain Eukaryota; kingdom Metazoa; phylum Arthropoda; class Malacostraca; order Decapoda; family Parastacidae; genus Cherax; species Cherax quadricarinatus. The sequence goes on along the minus strand of NC_069492.1, from coordinate 10,163,373 downwards.
CGCACCTTCACAGTTTTACTTCTCTCCTCCGCGCCACTGGCCCATGGAGGGAACACTCCCACAAACCCATCTAGGGGGGGGGAAGGTGCCAGACCGGACTTGCTACCACCGCACTCCCCAAGGGCTACCACGAAACTCTCCTGGGGCGGGGAAGATGGCAGACCAAGGCCTACTTTCCCCACGAGCCCCCTGAGGGCGGGGAAAAGGGCTAGGCCTGGGGACAGTTGGTTTCCCCAAAGGGTGAGGAAATTACTTGTACTTCCCCCCATGGAAGAGAGGTCCTACGACACTCCCCAAAACAAAGGGGCCCCCAAGGGCCCGGTCCCCCCCCCCTGGTAAAGACCCGTCCGAAGAGTACCGCGAATCAAAGGGGGAGCAGGGGAGGCCCAATTTTTCTAAAGCGTCGGTCTGGGGTTTTACGATTCACCCACCCCGATTCAATCCCCCCCCGTACCATGGTTTTTTTTCAATCGTGTCAAAAAGAATTTTTTGAGTCAAGACCCTATAACTAACCTTGAAGTGAAGTATAATGTGCCCCATAACAAAAAAAGGGGTTTCCACAAGCTCTAAAGCCAAAAAAAACGGGAAAACGAACCCTTTTTTAACAGGTCCTACAACACAAAAAAGCTTGCAACTGCTACTGCAAAAAAAAATGCTTGTGCCTTAAAAATATTAAAGACTTCCCCTTTCATGCATTGTAACAGAGTTGATCCACAGAAAATTAGATAAATTTACAGGCCTTTCCCCGGTCCCGAACAACCCAAAATTGAAATTTTTCAAAAACAGTAAAAACAGGGGGGATGATAAATACATTTTCTCTACCCGCCCCCCATTGTTCCCACGTTTTTAACCCGCTGTCACGTGACCAAAGATTAAAAAAAACCCGTGCCTTAACCTGATCTTTTACCAGGACAAGAATTCCGTGTATCATTTAGAGAACCCAGGGCCCAGGACCCCAAACTAAAACAAATAGGCCCAGTCCTAAAAATATGCACACGTGTCCTTTCGCCTTTTCATTATGACCATATAAGCCACCCGATAATTTTGCCCGAATTTCTTCAATCTTTAAAAACAAGTAAATGTTAAAAAATATTCCCTTTGGGGTCTATTGTTAGTGGGGTGGGGAACCCCTTTTTTATTTTTTTTAAATTGTTTTTAGTGCCTTTCAGCGCAAGGGCGGGCAATTTGGGCTAAATACTTAAAAGTGTATTTTTATTGGGAGTAAGTAAAAAAAAAGTCTACATACGGGGGGGGGAGGGAAAAAAAAAATTTTTCTACCCTTTTCAGTTTAAAAACAAAAAAGGGAAGGGAGAATAATAACTGGGGAAACACCACTTAAACCCCCTGTCTACAAAACGGGAATTTTCAAACTCACCTTGGTATTGGGCTTATGTTAAATTTTGAGGGCCTTCCCGAGGGGGATTCGAACTGTTTGGGGATGGGGACATTTGGGTCCAAACATGCGTAGCGAGGCATCACTGTTCCCCAAAACCCCTGCCCCGCAAAAGGGCCATTTTGAAAACCAATCCCATCTTTTAGAAATGATTTTAAACACTGAACCAGCTGGCACTTTTTGGCAAATAAACCCAGAAAATTATTCCTAATATTGTGTTTTGTTGTGGCACTGGTTTAGTGTTTCGTTATGTTTTTTGCCGGATAAGTAAATATTAAAACTGTTTCCCCTCCCCAAATTTTAATTTCAGACAAAAAAAAAGCATAACGACAGTTGGTGAAAAACGGGCGTAATTTCAGAGACTTTTTATCTGGGGGGACATGCGAAACACTGTCAAAAACAAAAAAATCCCCAAAACCGGACTGAAAAAGTTGCAAAATAACACCACAAAGAAGAGGCTTCGAAAGATGTTTTTGGGCCGTCTTTGACCAAAAGATAGTCACACTGACTTTCAAAAAAGGGGCCAAGTAGGACCGAAACGCTCATAAGCTTTTTAGCCTATGTGCCAAAGGTTTTTTTTATCTAGTAAAGTTTTCCCCTCAGGGAGTGTACTAATTTTACCCCTAAAAACAGAAATTCAGGAGTGGGTTATGTTAACTATGACAAATTTTCCAAAAAGGGAGAAGATTGAAAAACTTTAACACATATGGGGAAACTTTATTCAGGAAACGTTTTTGGGCCCCACAGTGGCTTTTATCAGTTTCCTGAATAAAGATTCCCATATGCTGCATAAGTGTCTCAATCTTCAACTTGTCGGTTTTTTCAAACCATTCATCACAATATCAACTGTAGCAATGTTAAATATTGAAGTGTTAATTTTAACACCTGTATGACTCTTATCTATAGCACTTATAACTGTGTTAGTTTTAACTGGGTTACTGTTACTACTGTTACTGTTACTACTGTTGCATGGGATAATTAAAGTTAGATTACGTAAAATTCGAAAGGAAACAAGTGTTTCCTGTCGCGGGTCTTCGTTATAAGATGACCCACCAATGGAGCTTTTGGTCATCTGACCAAGGCCTTCCGCTGGCTTACCACTCTACCACTTTAAAAATTAAGGCCTAAAAAAATTTATTATTGCAAGCTCAAACACTGATATAGCACTGAACTACCAGTACGGTTACACTTTTAGACATTACCGTCTCTTCTATGGCACTCTAAGACGCAATTGTCTTTATTGTGGCAGTCTTAGACATGGGTATGTCTACTGTGGTAGAGAAACCAGCGGCTCTTTTGACTATATACTATGCGACTTGTAAATGAGCCACTAATTCTGTATTACTGATACCTTTGTTATCGAAGCTAAAACCTTGGGCAGTCACAAATTTAGGTCGGATAAATACACAAGTGACGGGTTGGATCTGAGTAGGACTCGCACGTGAGTAAATAGAATTATCAAAGCTTATTGCTTAGGTGCAATCATTCTGTTAATGGGTTGGATTTGTGAAGGACCTGCCTAGTATGGGCCAACAGACCTAATGCAGTGTTCTCCTGTCTTATATTCTTATAACGTTTTGACACTGCCATCTGTTTTAATTAAAAATGTTGATAATAAATAATAATAATAATAATAATAATAATACTGTTAGAACTAATAAAAACAATAGTAATACATAGTAATAGTATTACTACTATTAACAGTAATATTACTACTACTAATAATACAAATATTATTGCTTTATTATTATTACTACTAATAATAGTAAAATATTACTACTACTACTATTAATAATAATAATATTGAGAAAGGATAAAAATATAAATGAGGCAGGTTAAAAATATGAAGAACAAAAGAAAATGAGGAAGAAAAGAGAACGAGTAGAAAAAAAAGAAAGCAGAGAGGAGTTAATAAAAAAAAGTGAGCAAGTTTCTTCCTGCAGTTTTTCAGTGAGAAAACATCACCTCGGCAGAAAAAACTTGTGGCGACTAAATCTTTACTTTCCCTGTTTTGTGTCCTTGATGGTGAGGGGCTCTTGATTCATGGATCAAGAGTCCCACCAACCTTGATGGTCTACCTTCCCTTACAAGCTGTAAAGGCTGATAATTCAGTTATTGATTTTCTGTTATTCTCCTTCTGAACATCCTTCTCTCCTGCCTTTATTTACCCATTATTTTTATCCTTCCTTTCTGTCCTTATTTATCCATTTTGTTTACCTACTTCTCCTTCAGTTCCATCCTGTCCCCTTTATCTCTTACTTTGAATTTTTTTCCTTTCATCTGCTTCAATTTATTCCTTCTTCTGCTTCAGTTTATTCCTTCTTATGCTTCAGTTTATTCTTTATGCTTCAGTTTATTCTTTATTCTTCGGTTTATTCTTTATGCTTCAGTTTATTCTTTATTCTTCGGTTTATTCTTTATGCTTCAGTTTATTCTTTATGCTTCGGTTTATTCTTTATGCTTCAGTTTATTCTTTATGCTTTAGTTTATTCTTTATGCTTCAGTTTATTCTTTATTCTTCGGTTTATTCTTTATGCTTCAGTTTATTCCTTCTTATGCTTTAGTTTATTCTTTATGCTTCAGTTTATTCTTTATTCTTCGGTTTATTCTTTATGCTTCAGTTTATTCTTTATTCTTCGGTTTATTCTTTATGCTTCAGTTTATTCTTTATGCTTCAGTTTATTCTTTATGCTTCAGTTTATTCTTTATGCTTCAGTTTATTCTTTATTCTTCGGTTCATTCTTTATTCTTCAGTTTATTCTTTATGCTTCAGTTTATTCTTTATGCTTCAGTTTATTCTTTATTCTTCGGTTTATTCTTTATGCTTCAGTTTATTCTTTATGCTTCAGTTTATTCTTTATGCTTCAGTTTATTCTTTATGCTTCAGTTTATTCTTTATGCTTCGGTTCATTCTTTATTCTTCAGTTTATTCTTTATGCTTCGCTCTATTCCTACCTTCTCATCCATCTCATTTCTATCGGTTCTTCCCATCTATATAATTTCCTCTTTTAACACATTCTTTGGTTTATCTTCTTCCGTTCCATTACACATATCTGTACTTTCTTCCCTGCCTGTATATCTTCCCTCCTTACTGTCTATCTTCCCTCCTTCCTGTCTATCTTCCCTCCTTCCTGTCTATCTTCCCTCCTCCTTCCTGTCTATCTTCCCTCCTTCCTGTCTATCTTCCCTCCTTACTGTCTATCTTCACTCCTTCCTGTCTATCTTCCCTCCTTCCTGTCTATCTTCCCTCCTTCCTGTCTATCTTCCCTCCTCCTTCCTGTCTATCTTCCCTCCTCCTTCCTGTCTATCTTTACTCCTTACTGTCTATCTTCGCTCCTTCCTGTCTATCTTCCCTCCTTCCTGTCTACCCTCCTTCCTGTCTATCTTCCATCCTTCCTGTCTATCTTCCATCCTTCCTGTCTATCTTCCATCCTTCCTGTCTATCTTCCATCCAGCCCTTCTGATATCTCTAGTTCAAATTTATTCTTGTCCACCTCTCTTATTCCCCCTCTATTTCTTCTTCCTCTTCCATTCTCTCTATCTGCAACCATTCTGTCTCCAGTCATTATCTTTTCTTCTCTTTCTCTTTCAATTTTCCAGCTCCTCGTGCATTATCTCTGCCTACATCTATTCTCTCTCTCCTTTATATGACTTATTCAGGTTAAATTTGCCGCTCCTGCTCTCTCTCTCTCTCTCTCTCTCTTTCTCTCTCTTATATATATACATATATATATATATATATATATATATATATATATATATATATATATATATATAATTCTAGGTATAATTATTATAAGAAAAAAGAAGCGCTAGCCCACAATGGCTATACAGCGTATATTCTAGGTTGTAGGTAAACATGCAAGATTTCAGGTACGTCTTGCTACTTCTACTTACACTTAGGTCACACTACACATAAATGTATAAGCATATATATACACACCCCTCTGCGTTTTCTTCTATTTTCTTTCTAGTTCTTGTTCTTATTTATTTTCTCTTATCTCCATGGGGAAGTGGAACAGAATTCTTCCTCCGTAAGTCATGCGTGTTGTAAGAGGCGATTAAAATGCCGGGAGCAAGGGGCTAGTAACCCCTTCTGTATAAATCACTAAATTTGAGAAGAGAAACTTTCGTTTTTCTTTTTGGGCCACCCTGCCTCGGTGGGATACAGCCGGTTTGTTGAAATTATATATATATATATATATATATATATATATATATATATAAATAATGTGTGTGTGTGTGGAGGTACCACCTCTAGAACTGTCATGGGGACCCTCATCCTCAGAGAAAAGAATAAACTTGCTTCAGGGAACACTCGAGGTTCTCCCTGAAGCTGTTTGAGAATTTTCTCCTACCACCTCCTATATTTAACGTGTATTTTATTTAAAGATATAATACATCGACAAAACATTCACAAAAATACACTAAAAAGTAAAACAACATAGATAACTCAGTTACATCTCAAATACTTCGTCCCAGCTCCCCGGCGTTGGGCCGCATGCCCAGAATGCTGCAGGCATTTCCTCTCTGGATCGCAACACTGAGCCTCTAAAAGAGGAAGCTGGTCGCCCTGTGGTCCTTGGTTTCTATGATGAGCTTTTCACCAAGCTCTTTGAGGAACTTTAGAGCACACTTGCCCCATGCTCCAAGGGACTCCGACCCTATTGGGATGAAGTTATGGCAAGGGGGAAGGTCTTCATATCTGAGGATCTTCTGGGTCTCCCTGTGGCTGGCAGCTCCACCCCCTTCCACTACGGAGTATGGCAAGTAGGTGTCTGCCAATGTGGCAGCACAGGTGTAGTCTCAGGCAATCTGCTTTCAATCCTTCCAGGGTAGCATAATGGCTCCGTCAGGACGCTTTTGACTTCCGTCAGACCTCTGCACTTGGGGTTCCCGTTGAGCTGGGCAACGGGCTATGGCTTCTCTTTATGTCATTGACCTCCTCATGTCTGGCATGCTTCCCTTCTGCTGTGACACACGAGACCATGAAGTCCGAATTGATCAGCTGTCGCCCTGCCGCAAAGACACCTATGCTCGGTGAGGATGGGGGCGGCTAGGTGAAGAGCAACACCAATCCGAATGGCCTGTGGGTCGAGACGGGTGCCCAGGGATGAATTGGAAACAGCTAACAGGAAATCTCCTGAGTGTGGTGCCTTCACTGCCAGGAGACGAGCTATGTCCTTTCATGAAGCATTGGAGAGCATTGTGTTGGCGATTTTTTCCATGATCGGTTTGTCCCAGGGGGACTGTTTGTGCTCTTTGGGAGGAGCTGGTCTACTGGAGGAGTTTGTGTGTCCCACCGAATCGCTGCTTCAGTAAACCTGGGGTCTTGAGCTTCTAACATGTCTCTCAAGCGTTCGGGAACAATCTTCTTGACTAATGCACTTGAAGCCAAACACAAAGACAGAAAAGCAGGTAAAGCAACATGCATTGCTTTGCGCACCCCTATACCTCCCAGTCGCACTGGGAGGGTTGCCAGATCAAATTGCTGATCCTCTAGTGACAGATTCAGTGCTTTCCTAAAGGTTGATCTCAGGTGTGCATTATATTCGTCGAGTGTTGGGTTGTCAAAAGAGGGTGCACACCTCAGGAAGCGAGTCTTGGGATGGTAAGACACCTTGTGAGGAGATACAGAGCATCATGGGCATCAAGATTGCTTATTCTCTTCTCCATTCTCATCAGGTTATTCAATTTGTCCTTGAGGACAGTGTCGATGGCCTGGTGACCCAGCGGTGCTCCCAAGAGGGTACTGTTGGACGGAGTGGTAATAGAGACTTCCAGGAGGATTCTTCGCACAGCATTATTTCCTGGTTCGCTGTGATTTCACACTTGGAGGGATTGAGGATGAGTCCCAAGTCTTCTCCCTGTGTTTTCACCAGTTGTAGGTCCCCTACCAGGGACTCTTCAGGACCTGCCAGAGTGCCATCATCCAGGTACCAGATGTTGAGCTCGCTGCATAGGCTGGAAGTTAGTCCTCTTACTGCCAAACAGAAGAGAAGTGGAGCAAGTGGGTCACCCTGCTGAACACCCTCTGATCAGAGGATTTCATGTTCTCCAAACAAAAGAATTGAGGGTTTGCTGTAGCCGGCTGAAATGAAGGGAAAAAGACTGGGGAACCGATTCCAAACAGCTGGCAAGACAGCATCTCTTCACCATACTAAAGACATTTCTAAAATCAAGTTTGACTACAGCCTTGTCTTCTGGTAGGTCCCTGATGTAGGCCTTTGCCACATGAGCTGCGGCTTCACTACCTTGAGAGACCCCAAAGCTCAGTTGGTGTGGCTGGAGTAAACTGGCAGCTTCTAGGCGAATGTTTCTTACTGCTGCTTTGGCAACGAGACGGCGAAGAGTGTTTCCAACAGCAATGGGTCTGATTCCCCGATCCTTCTTCTTCAACGCACATAGTGAGGCTCCAAAAAAGAAATGTTTAATTTCTTCTGGGATTCTCGCAGCCAGGCAGTTATTGTCGAAAGTTGTAAACTCGGTGAGAAGAATTGATGCAGATGCACCGAGTACTGGATTTACCATCTCTTCGAGGTGCTGAGGTCGAATTCCATTGTAACCTCCTACAGATCCTGCTGGGAATGACACAATCGCCTTATAGACTTCCGATTCTGGCAAAATTAATTGTTCAGTGATGGGGTCTTCCTCAGAGTTGTTGTTGATGGCTATGGTGTCCCTGGTTGGATGCTTGTCTCTTAGTGCTTGAGCTGTGGTCTCATCCTTAGCGGCTACAGTGTCGTCACTTGTTATTCTGATTGTTCTCACTATGTTACCTTCTTCGATTTTTTTGATAACCTGTGCGCAAATTTTCTCTTTTCAGTGGGACTTTTCTTGGGTCTACCTCTTTGATTCCTGCGATGATGGTGCAGAGGGACACAATTATTCGTTCTTGGGTAGTTGCGCACTGCCTTGATAACTGACGTGGTTAGCAGTTTGCCTCATCTTTCAGGAACTGCAAGACAGACATTGCCGAACAGGAGTAGGTTGTGCCATGCTTGGGTGGTGCCTCGGACTTCTAAGTTGGTGGAACCTCCATTCACCTGCTTAAGGTCTGAGTTTCCTTGCTGCATATGGGCGAGCCGCTTTAGGGATGTGGGATAGGGTACTGCTAGCAGTGAATTTGAATGCCAACAGAAGGTTATCGCAAGTGAGGAGGTTGCCATTGGAATTGTCATCTGCCTGTGGAAGCTGGGAGCATATGTGATCCCACACACCCATTGTGTGCACGAATGCGGCCAATCCCTTTTGCGTGCTCGAAACTCTCCACACACCTGACATGTGCCTCTTCTTTCATTGTTGGGTGCACTATTTCCATGGCTTTGTGGCTGGCTGGCTTCATCTGCAATACCTCAAACTGTGTGGTAAGCTCAGGCTGAAGGGAAAATGGCTCATGGCACATACCGCATGTGGTTCATGGTGGTGGTGGGGGAAGGAGAGGGGTCTCCCGTCCTTGTGGTGGGCGGTGGAGGAAAGGGAGGAGTGGAAGATGTGTGATGAGGCGGAGTAAGGCACTCACTCCCTCCCAGGACAAGTCACTATACACCACTATGCTCTGTGCACAGACCCTATAAACGACACACTGCTATACACTACACATGCTATGCGCATACCATGCACATACTACGCACTATACACTATATACACTATACACACGGACAAACACTCGATTGTTGTAACACGAGCACACGGTGTATGCGCGCCTGTTTGGGGAAGGGGGAAGGGGGAACACAGTTTTACCCCTCAACCTCCGCCTCCGCCTCCTCCTCCTCCTCCTCCATGAGGCCTCCCCTCACCGACCTCTCCTACCCATAGGTGACCGTTATGTTCCCTCACTGAATTCGCATACACAACACTTTTCTTGATCCTGAAGGCAGCAGATAATCACACACCAGCCTGTTGATGATAATCCTGGTAGGTGTTCTTGATTGGACGATATTGTGCCAAAATCACAGAGGAGGATGCCCACAGGTGCCAGTATATATATACATATATATACATATATATATATAATATATATATAATATATTATATATATAATATATATATATATATAATACTCACACTCTCCTCTATTTTTTTTCACTTTTGTAGTCATGTACAAGGTATATAGACCAGAGCTGACATCAATGACATACTACTATATAGAAAGGCGCTTGTTATGCTGAGCATTTCCCACAAATTAGGTTAGTTTTGTCCCAGGATCGACTCACAATCACAACCAGTCGACTAACACCCAGTACCCATTTTACTGATAGGTGAAAATAGACAGCCGGTGTAAAGAAACACGCCAGTGTTTCTACCCTCGCTGGGAATCGAACCCAGACACTTGCCGTGTGAAACGAGAGCTTTAACCACCAGCCCCATGCATTCTACGTGGTTGCACTCACCTGTATGCGCTGACCGTCATGGGTGGTGTGGTTGGTACAGGAGCACATCATTTTGAGTGCCATCCAGGCCACCTGGTGGGCGTGCCAGGCACTACGACGGTGCAGGTTACCGGCAACACAGTAAGCGTCTCCGATGGTCTCTACCTGTAGGTACACAAACACAAGGCTTACATAGGATTACTTCTGCAAGCTCACTGTGTAAGCAGCTGATAAGAAAGCTGCAGGGGAAAGTTAGGAGAAGGTAAGGATATAACTTTCGCTTGCTCTCTAACACACACACACACACACACACACACACACACACACACAGCTGATCCTTGGAATTTGACCGCCTCCCCCACAGACCTTCACCCCCTCTTACCTTTTCCCCTCTTACCTTTTCCCTCCCTCGCGTTTCTCTCTCTCATACCTTTTTCACTCCCGTTTCCCCCTACTCTCTCTCTCTCCCCTCTCTTTTCTCTCTCTCTCTCTCTCTCTCTCTCTCTCTCTCTCTCTTCCCCCTCTCTCTCTCTCTCTCTCTCTCTCTCTCTCTCTCTCCCTCCCTCTCTCTCTCCCTCTCTCCCCCTCTCTCTCCCTCTCTCTCTCCCTCTCTCTCTCCCTCTCTCTCTCTCCCTCCCCTCCCTCCTCCCTCTCTTCTCCCTCTCTCTCTCCCTCTCTCTCTCCTCTCTCCCTCTCTCCCTCTCTCTCTCCCTCTCTCTCTCCCTCCCTCTCTCTCTCCCCCCTCTCCTCCCCCTCTCTCCTCCCTTTTCCCCCCTCCCTCTCCCTCTTCCTCTCCCCTCTCTCCCCCTCTCTCCCTCTCTCTCTCCCCCTCTCCTCTCTCTCTCCCTCTCTCTCCTCCCTCTCTCTCTCCCTCTCTTTCTCCCTCTCTCCCTCTCTCTCCCCCTCTCTCCCCCCCTCTCTCTCCCTCTCTCTCTCCCTCTCTCTCTCTCTCTCTCCCCTCTCTCCCTCTCTCTCTCTTCCTCCTCTCTCCCTCTTCTCTCTCCCCTCACTCCCATAACCCAATCTCTCACCCTCCTCTCTCTCTATAGGCTTCTCTCTCCATCTCTCCTTTCTTTCTCTAAATACCCTTTTCCCTCGCCCTCCTTTCTCCCTCTCTCTCTCTTTCTCTCCCTCCCCCTCTCTTTCTCCCTCTCTCTACCATTTCTTTTCCCCCCTCACATTTCTCTCTCTCCCCCTTGGTCTTATCCCTCACCCCCAAAACCTCTCTCCTCTCTCTCCCTCTTTCTACCCTTTCTCTCTCCCCCTCTCCCTTTTTACCCTTTCTCTCTCCCCCCCACACCCTCTCCCTCCTCTAGCCTTCTGTCTGTGGTAATAAATAAAAAAAAAAAAAAAAAAAATGGTGGCCTTAGAGGACGGAAAACCAGAGATCTGGAAGACAAACCAGGGAGGAAAGACTGGGAGTTAGAGCCCCAAAAAAAGGGAGAAGAATGGGAAGGAGATAGTAGAGCCTTGGTAAGAAAATGGAGGAGCGGATAGCTGAAGAGTGCAGGAAGGGGGAAGTACAGGTCTTAGCAGCAGAAGCTAGGATACAGTGCTTAGAAGAGAAACTGCAAGCCTGAAACAGATTAGAGAGACAAATGACAATTCAGGGGTGACATCGGGAAAATTCAAAGTCAGGCGCAGACAAGGGGATGGGTAAGCAACAACGGAGACATGCCGTACACAAAGGGCCCTATCAGACCCACGTGGGGCCAGGGAAAAGACGATGAGCACACTAAGATCAAACGACGGGTCCGAAGACAATGAAGGTATGCATATGCAGAGATTCTAACAGCCAACTGCAGTAGCAAGGGACAGCGGTCGGAAAGACAGTTCATGAGAATAGAAGTTTCAGATATGACAGGGACTGAAGGCAAGAACATGTCAATGGAAAGAAATAAATGCCTCAGGGGAAAGCAGATGGAGACTCAGTGGAGGAGGAAAGGGCGAGGTCAGTTTTTGTGTACGGGCTCCAAGAAGCCAAGGGGGCCAATTTGAAGAAATAAAACAGGAGGAGAAAAAAATGATTGAAGGCATCATGAAAACAATAGGGAGGGCAATATGACCCAGGTGACAAATTTAAAGAGAATTGGGTGGTTTGCGAGTGGAAGGATAAGGCCTGTCAGAGTAACTTTCAAGGAGAATCAGTTCGAATCAGGATTCGGGCCAAGAGAAAGCAAGACTGAGGGACAAAGAGGGGTACCAGAGAGTATACCTCGACCGCGACAGAACACAAGAAGAAAGGACTACACTGAAAGAGAGGGTACAGAGACGCAAGGAGGAACGAGAAGCAATGAAAATGAGCAGGACCCAGACACAGGAGGAAGGGCAAACACACCCCACAGAATCTCCCCCCAAAAAAGATTTCCACCCGCGACACTCCCAACGCAACTGAGCAACCTATACTACAACCCACTCACTGTTCCCTCTGCCACCAACCCCTATAAACAAACCCACCCCAACAGCTGTCCCTTATGGGCATTCTGACCCCACCCCCATCAACACAAACCCCACCTACACCACAGCCCATATAGGCCCCCACAAAGGCTCTCGCTCCCCCAACCCCCCAAAATACTTGCATGACCACAATGATAGAAAAGAAACTAAAGGTTTGGTACACAAACGCGGGTGGGAAAAACGAATAAACATGAGGAAATGGAATGAAAGAATCAGTGAAAAATCTCCAGACATCATAGCAGTCACAGAAACAAAAATCGCTGAGACAATAACAGACACAATCTTCCCAACAGGATATCAGATCCTGAGGAAGATAGAAGGAGTAGAGGAGGAGGAGGGGTTGCACTGCTCATAAAACACCGATGGGGATTTGAGGAAAATGGAAGGCATGGACATGATTGGAGAAAGAGACTACATTGTAGGTACAATTCAGTCCGGAGAACTAAAGTAGTCATGGGTGATTATAACCCACCACAGAACTGCAGGAGGCCAAGGAGGAGTACGAAGAAAACAAAAAGAGTGATGGTGGACACACTGGCTGAGGTGGCAAGAAGAGCTCACTCGAGCAGAGCAAAGTTACTGGGAATGGGCGATTTCAACCACAGGGAGATCGACTGGGAAAACCTGGAGCCACATGGGGGTCCTGAAACATGGAGAGCCAAGATGATGGATGTGGTACTTGAAAAACCTCATGCATCAACATGTCAGGGACACAACCAGAGAGAGAGGGGAGGATGAGCCAGCAAGACTGGATCTTGTGTTCACCCTGAGCAGTTTCAGACATTGAGGACATCACTTACGAGAGGCCCCCTTGGAGCTAGCGTCATGTGGTTCTGATTTTGACTATATAGTAGAGTTCAAGTGGAGAAGGTAACAGGAACTGAAGGGGACAGGCCAAACTATAAAAGGGGGGACTACACAGGTATGAGAAACTTCCTGCAGGAGGTTCAGTGGGACAGAGAAATGGTAGGGAAAAACAGTAAACGAGATGATGGAATATGTGGCAACAAAGTGCAAGAGGCAGAGGAAGTTTTGTTCCCAAGGGAAACAGAAATTAATAGGAAGACCAAAACGAGTCCTTGGTTTCCCGAAGGTGTAGGGAGGCAAAAACTAAGTGCAACAGAGAATGGAAAAGGTACAGGAGGCATAGGACCCAGGAAAACAAGGATTAGTTAGAGAGCCCGAAACGATAGCACAGATAAGGAGGGAGGCCCAGCGACAGTATGAAAACGACATAGCATCGAAAGTCAAATCTGACCCAAACTGCTGTAAAAGCCACATTAGAGGAAGACAACAGTCAAGGACCAGGTGATAAGGCTGAGGAAAGAAGGTGGAGAACTCACAAGAAACGATCAAGAGGTATGCGAGGAGCTCAACACGAGATTTAAGGAAGTATTTACAGTAGAGACAGGAAGGACATGGGGAACAGACCAGATGGGGGCACCCGCAAGGAATAACCAACAAGTGTGGACGACATACATACAGCTGAGGAGAGGTGAAGAAAATGCTAAAAGGGGCATCGATACCTCAAAGGCAATGGGACCGACACATCTCCCCGTGGTCCTTAGAGAGGGAGCAGATATGTTGTGCGTGCCACTTAAACCACAATCTTTAAACACATCCCTGGAAACTGGGCAACTACCTGAGGGATGGAAGACGGCAAATGTAGTTCCCATTTTTAAAAAAGGAGACAGAAAAGAGGCACTAAACTATAGACCTGTGCATTGACGTGTATAGTATGCAAAAAATTTTGGATAAGATTATCAGGAGGAGAGGTGGAACACCTGGAACGGAACAGGAGTATAAATGCCAACCAGCACGGATTCACGGAAGGCAAATCCTGTGTCACAAACCTTCTGGAGTTTTAGATAAAATAACAGAAGTAAGACAAGAAGAGAGAGGGGTGGGTTGATTGCATCTTCTTGGACTGCAAGAAGGCCTTTGACACAGTTCCTCACAAGAGATTAGTGCAGAAGCTAGAGCATCAGGGGGCATATACAGGGAAAGGGCACTGCAATGGATCAGAGAATACCTGACAGGGAGGCAACAACGAGTCATGGTACGTAAAGATGTATCAGAGTGGGCACCTGTACGAGCGGGGTCCCACAGGGGTCGGTCCTAGGACCAGTGCTATTTTTGGTATATGTGAACGACATGACGGAAGGGTTAGACTCAGAAGTGTCCCTGTTTGGGAGATGATGTGAAGTTAATGAGGGGAATTAAATCTGATGAGGACCAGGCAGGACTTCAAAGAGACCTGACAGACTGGACACTGGTCCAGCAAATGGCTTCCTCGAATTTAATCCTGCCCAAAGCAAAGTCATGAAGATAGGGAAGGGCACAGAAGACCACAGACAGAGTATAGGCTAGGTGGCCAAAGACTGCAAACCTCACTCAAGGAGAAAGATCTTGGGGTGAGTATAACACGGAGCATGTCTCCGGAAGCACACATCAATCAGATAACTGCTGCAGCATATGGGCCCCTGGCAAACCTGAGAACAGCATTCCGAAAACCTTAGTAAGGAATCATTCAAGACACTGTACACGTGTATGTCAGGCCCATACTGGAGTATGCAGCACCTGTTTGGAACCCGCACTTGATAAAGCACGTCAAGAAACTAGAGAAAGTACAAAGGTTTGCGACAAGGTTAGTTCCAGAGCTAAGGGGAATGTCCTATGAAGAAAGATTAAGGGAAATCGGCCTGACGACACTGGAGGACAGGAGGGTCAGGGGAGAACATGATAACGACATTAAAATACTGCGTGGAATAGACAAGGTGGACAAAAAACAGGATGTTCCAGGGAGGGGACACAGAAACAAGAGGCCACAATTGGAAGTGAAGACACAAATGAGTCAGAGAGATAGTAGGAAGTATTTCTTCAGTCATAGAGTTGTAAGGCAGTGGAATAGCCTAGAAAATGACGTAGTGGAGGCAGGAACCATACACAGTTTTAAGACGAGGTTTGATAAAGCTCATGGAGCGGGAGAGAGAGGGCCTAGTAGCAACCGTGAAGAGGCGGGGCCAGGAGCTAGGACTCGACCCCTGCAACCACAAATAGGTGATTACACACACACACACACACACACACACACCCACACACGCACAAACACACAAACACACTTGGAACCCACACCTATCCAAACACGTAAAGAAACTAGAGACAGTGCAAAGGTTTGCAACGAGGAGAGGTTAAAGGAAATCTACCTGGCGACACTGGAGGACAGAAGAGATAGGGAGGACATGATAACGACATATAAAATACCGAGAGGAATTGACATGGTGGAGAGAGACAGAATGTTCCAGAGATGGGACACAGCAACAAGGGGACACAGTTGGAAGCTGAAGACTCAGATGAATCTCAGAGATGGGAAGTATTTCTTCAGTCACAGAGTAGTCAGGAAGTGGAATAGTCTGGGAAGTGTTATTCAAATTCAAAGTTTATTCTCTATAAAGATTACAATGTTGAATTTACAGAATTTGGTTGTTGTGTGGTTTACATGTAGTTAAATAATGATTACAGAGTGTACCACTAGAACACCTATGTGGCTAGGCATTTCGGGCAGACTTAGTTTAATTCTTTATTTTAAAATATTACAAATTATGAGGTAAGTTGGTATTATGGCTAAGTGACTAAATACTAGTTTGTGAGTTTAGCAATGTGAATGCTTTTGTTTTGGCACAGTACATAGTTTCAGTATTGGAGTATCATAGGATTCATTATTTTAAGATTGAGATTAATATTTCTGTTTATGATCAAATGGGTGAGTGAGTGTAAGTGTGAACCACAAAGGTGGTATTCGTTTTAGTTAGTTGATGGGGTGTATCAGGGAGATAAGATGTTTTTCAAATGGTAGTTTGAAGGTGATGCATGTGTCTGCAGTTCTAGAGTTCTCAGGTAGGGTGTTCCAGATTTTAGGGCCTTTGACATACATTAAATTTTTTTGTAAAGGTTTAGTCGGACACGGGGAATGTCGTAGAGATGTTTTGTGTCTGGTGTTATGTCTGTGGGTTCTGTCAAAAACTATCAAGAAGCGTTTTAGGTAAAGTTGATATTGGAGTTTAAGGTCCTGTAGATGTAGATTGCACAGTAGTAAGTGTGGATGTACTGAAAAAGGAGTAAGTTTAGATCTATGAAGAGTGGAGGGGGGGGTGTTCCCAGGGATGGGATTTAGTGATTATTCTTACTGCAGTTTTTTGTTGGGTTTTTATTGGCTTTAGGTGTGTTGCTGCAGTTGATCCCAAGCAAAAAATAGCATAGGTGAGGTATGGATAAATAAGTAGTGGTATAGTGTGAGAAGGGCATTTTGCGGCACGTAGTTTTCGTATCTTGAGAGGATCCCAACCGTTTTGGATACTTTTTTGGTTATGTGTTGGATATGGGTGCTGAAATTCAGGTTTTTGTCAAGGTATAGGGTAGGAAATTGCCCCCCATTATGTCTGGTAATTAGAGTGTTGCCGATCTTAATGTTAATTTGTGTATCTCCTGCTCTGCTACCAAACATAATATAGTAGGTTTTGTCATTGTTAAGCGTAAGTTTATTGGCTGTCATTCAAGTCGATATTTTGATCAGCTCCTCGTTAACAATGGTGTTGAGGGTGGCAAGATTAGGGTGGGAGATGACATAAGTCGTGTCGTCAGCAAAGAGAATGGGTTTCAGGTGTTGGGGTACGTTTGGAAGATCATTGATGTATATGAGGAAGAGCAGGGGACCAAGGACACTTCCCTGCAGATCCATACATAGCTTTAAGAAGACGTATGATAAATCTCAAGGTGCAGGGAGAGTGACCCAGTAGCGGCCAGTGAAGAGGCGGGGCCCAGGAGCTATGAATCGACCCCTGCAACCGCAACTAGGAGTATAAAACACCACACACACCCCACACACACACAACATACACATACACATACACACATACACACATACACACATACACACATACACACATACACACATACACACACACACACACACACACACACACACACACACACACACACACACACGAGGAAAGGTTAACGGAACTCAAACTGAAGACACTGGAGGAAAGGAGAGAGAGAGAGAGGGGGGGAGGGGGGACATGATAGCGACGTAAAAAATACTGAGAGGAATTGAAAAAGTGGACAGACAGAATGTTTTAAAGATGGGACACGGGAACAAGGGGCCGCAACTGGAAGTTGAAAACTCAGATGAGCCACGGGGATCTTAGCAAATATTTCTTCAGCACTAGAGTTGTAAGTGAAACAATCTGGAGAGCGAAGAAGTGAAGGCAGGGCCCATACATAGCTTCAGGGAGAAGTACGACAAGAGTTTTGGAATAGGGAGAAAGTGGATCAAGTAGCAATCAACGAAGAGGCTGGGCCAGGAGCTGCGACTCTACCCCTGCAACCACAAAGGTGAATTTATAGGGGAGTGCACACACACACACACACACACTCAGATGAGTCAAAGGGATGATAGGAAGTATTTCTTCAGTCATAGAGTTGTCAGGCAGTGGAACAGCCTAGAAAGTGACGTAGTGGAGGCGGGAACCATACATAGTTTTAAGACTTGGTTTGACAAAGCTCATGGAGCAGGGAGAGAGGGGACCCAGTAGCAACCGGTGAAGAGGCGGGGCCAGAAGCTATGACTCGACTCCTGTAACCACAAATAGGTGAGTACAAATAGGTGAGTACACACTACTTGAGGTGAAGACGACAAATGTAGTCCCAATTTTTAAGAAAGGAGACAGACACGCAGCATTAAACTACAGACCAGTGTCACTGACATGTATACGAGTAGGATGCAAAGTATTACAACCCAGGATTCCAAATGACCTGTTATCCCGGGTGTAATGGGAGCAAAATAAACACAGCAGAAAAAGTTAAGACTTATATTATCCTTCACCAATTTAGAACAGCAATATGTACACTATGTACAGTGATAAGTATAGTGCACTCCACGGTAAGCAAGGCAGAAATAGAAGCCACAAGTTAGCAGACCGTGCTTCAACCAGCTCTAGAATGGGAATGACAAGAGCAGACAGGAGAGTGGTACCCACATAACCTCTGCGATTGCCAAAACCATCTTCTTATTGGCTAGAACCTGGTCACTGGTTGAACGACGGGGCCCCATCATCAACTCTTAGCAACCTGGTTCGCTGGTTGGGGGAGATAGCCTGTAAATGAGGGTGTGTACATGCACCGAATAAAGATTACGTGCTCTTTGCATGCCACACCCCCACCCCGAGAAGGTTCAGGATTAGGCTGCCACCTCCCAGTGTCGTCATGGCACAAAATAATGGGACCGCCTTTCCTCTCCACCATCCAACTCTTAGAGCTCAGCTTTTCTCGTGACCAAAAGCCAAATACTAAACTTAAAGTGAGACAGCAGTCAGACAGGCTAGCATAAGTCCAAGATACAGGCGGACGGTAGCCCGCATCCCCTCACTAAAAAAAACCCCACACCAGGGGATAAAAAAAAAAAAGAGCGTGAAAAGGGGTTACCACAAATAACATCCTAACCTAAATAAATAAAAATATTAGACTCTAGATAAAGAGTCCGCCAACACATTTTCTTTGCCGGCAATATATTTAATTCTGAGTGAGTATGTTTGCAGAATACGCATACAAGCAAAGCTGACTGCAAAATTCTCCACACCGAACAGGCTAGTAACAACTGACACACAAAATTTGTAAAGCAATGCCAGACAGCTACACTGTTCTAGAAGATTGACCGTAACGAAGCGAGCACACCGAACAAGCTAGTAGCGAGCTGTTGAACGATCACACAATAGCAAGCCTGACCATAACAGTAACTGACACGCAAAATTTGTAAAGCGTAGGCAAAGCTAATGCAATGCCAGACCGCAAGCTGCCCAATGTTCCTGCTACGAGCTTCACTAAGCTCAACCGTTTCTCTAAGTCCAGCTCCAAAACAGGTGACAGGTCCTTAGCTTCGAACTATAGACCAATAACCCTAACCTCCATAGTGGGAAAATTTATGGAATCAATAATTGCCGAGGCAGTTCGTAGCCACCTTGAAAAGCATAAATTAATCAACGAATCTCAGCATGGTTTTACAAAGGGGCGTTCCTGCCTTACGAATTTATTAACTTTTTTCACTAAGGTATTTGAGGAGGTAGATCATGGTAATGAATATGATATTGTGTATATGGACTTCAGTAAGGCTTTTGACAGGGTCCCACATCAGAGACTATTGAGGAAAATTAAAGCACATGGAATAGGAGAAATTTTTTCCTGGATAGAGGCATGGTTGACAAATAGGCAGCATAGAGTTTGCATAAATGGGGAGAAATCAGAGTGGGGAAGCGTCACGAGCGGTATTCCACAGGGGTCAGTCTTGGGCCCCCTGCTGTTCACAATCTACATAAACGACATAGATGAGGCATAAAGAGCGACATCGGCAAGTTTGCCGATGACACCAAAATAGGCCGTCGAATTCATTCTGACGAGGACATTGGAGCACTCCAGGAAGATTTGAATAGACTGATGCAGTGGTCGGAGAAGTGGCAGATGCAGTTTAATATAGACAAATGCAAAGTTCTAAATGTTGGACAGGACAATAACCATGCCACATATAAACTAAATAATGTAGATCTTAATATTACGGATTGCGAAAAAGATTTAGGAGTTCTGGTTAGCAGTAATCTGAAACCAAGACAACAGTGCATAAGTGTTCGCAATAAAGCTAATAGAATCCTTGGCTTCATATCAAGAAGCATAAATAATAGGAGTCCTCAGGTTGTTCTTCAACTCTATACATCCTTGGTTAGGCCTCATTTAGATTATGCTGCACAGTTTTGGTCACCGTATTACAGAATGGATATAAATTCTCTGGAAAAATGTACAAAGGAGGATGACAAAAGTTGATCCCATGTATCAGAAACCTTCCCTATGAGGATAGACTAAGGGCCCTGAATCTGCACTCTAGAAAGACGTAGAATTAGGGGGGATATGACTGAGGTGTATAAATGGAAGACAGGAATAAATAAAGGGGATGTAAATAGTGTGCTGAAAATATCTAGCCTAGACAGGACTCGCAGCAATGGTTTTAAGTTGGAAAAATTCAGATTCAGGAAGGATATAGGAAAGTACTGGTTTGGTAATAGAGTTGTGGATGAGTGGAACAAACTCCCAAGTACAGTTTAAGAGGCCAGAACGTTGTGTAGCTTTAAAAATAGGTTGGATAAATACATGAGTGGATGTGGGTGGGTGTGAGTTGGACCTGATAGCTTGTGCTACCAGGTCGGTTGCCGTGTTCCTCCCTTAAGTCAATGTGACCTGACCTGACTAGGTTGGGTGCATTGGCTTAAGCCGGTAGGAGACTTGGACCTGCCTCGCATGGGCCAGTAGGCCTTCTGCAGTGTTCCTTCGTTCTTATGTTCTTATTACAACCCAGGAATCCAAATGGCCTGTTATCCCGGGTGTAATGGGAGCAAAATAAACACAGCAGAAAAAGTTAAGACTTACAATATCCTTCACCAATTTAGAACAGCAATGTGTACACTATGTACAGTGATACGTATAGTGCACTCCACGGTAAGCAAGGCAGAAATAGAAGCCACAAGATAGCAGACCGTGCTTCAACCAGCTCTAGAATGGGAATGACAAGGGCAGACAGGAGAGTGGTACCCACATAACCTCTGCGATTGCCAAAACCATCTTCTTATTGGCTAGGACCTGGTCACTAGTTGAACGACGGGGCCCCATCATCAATTCTTAGCAACCTGGTTCGCTGGTTGGGGGAGATATGCTGTAAATGAGGGTGTGTACATGCGCCGAATAAAGGTTATGTACTCTTTGCATGCCACACAAAGTCATAGAGATAATTATCAGAAGAAGACTGGTGGAGCACCTAGGAAGTAATAAGCTTATACACGACAACCAACAGAGTTTCGGGGAAGAAAAATCCTGTGTCACAAAGCTACTGGAGTTTTACGAGGAGGTGACTGAAGTAAGACGCGAGAGAGAGAGATAGAGGGGTGGGTAGATTGCATTTTCTTGGAATGTAAGAAGGATTTCGACACAGTTCCACACAAGAGATTAATGAAAAGGCTAGGGAATCAGGCAGGCATAACAGGAAAGGCACTGAAATAGATCAGAGAATACCTGACAGGAAGGCAACAACGAGTGATGGTACGTGACGCGTTGTCAGAGTGGGCGCCTGTGACGATCGCGGTTCCAAAGGGGTCAGTCCTAGGACCAGTGTTGTTTCTAGTATATGTGAATGACATTCACATGACGGAAGGGATAGATTCAGAAGTGTCCCTGTTTGCAAACGATGTGAAGCTAATGAGGAGAATTCAATCGGATTAGGATTAGGTAAGACTACAAAGGGATCTGTACGGACCAGGACCCCGAAATGACTCCCGGAGTTTAACCCCACCAAGTGCAAAGTCAGGAAGATTGGGAAGGGCAAAGAAGACAGCAGACCGAGTACTGCAAACCTCATTCAAGGAAAAGGATCTTGGGATGAGTATAATACGGAGCACATTTCCTGAGGTGCACATCAGCCAGATAACTGCTGCATCATATGGGCGCCTGGCATACCTATGAATAGCGTCCCTATGCCTAAGTAAGGAATCGTTCAAAACTCTGTACACCGTGTACATCAGGCCCATATTGGAGTATACATCACCAGTTTGGAACCCACACCTGGTCAAGCACTTCAAGAAATTAGAGAAAGTGTAAGGGTTTGCAACAAGACTAGTCCCAGAGCTAAGGAGAATGTCCTATGAAGAAAGGTTAAGGAAAATCGGTCTCACGAAGCTGGAGGACAGGAGGATTAGGGAATACATGATAACGACATATAAAATACTGCGAGGAATTGACATGGTGGACAGAGACAGGATGTTCAAGAGATGGGACACAACAAGAAGGGGTCACAGGTGGAAGTTGAAGACTCAGATGAATCACAGGGATGTTAGGAAGTATTTCTTCAGTCACAGAGTTGTCAGGAAGTGGAATAGTCTGAAAAGTGATGTAGTGGAGGCAGGATCCTAACATAGCTTTAAGAAGAGGTATGATAAAACTCATGGAGCAGAAAGAGTGACCTAGTAGCGACCAGTGAAGAGGCGGGGCCAGGAGCTGTGAATTGACCCTTGCAACCACAACTGAGTATAACTAGGTGTGTACACACACACAGTCACACACTCATTCTCCGTCTCCCTCTCTCCTCTTTCTCTCTCCTTTTATCTATCTAGGTACAATACCACAAACCAACTGGTATTGTCTGTGCATCATCTAAATTACCTTAAATCACAGGTAAACATTTACATTTACTTGTGTTGATCCTAGAGGAAAGGAAAA
Organism: Cherax quadricarinatus; assembly: GCF_026875155.1. NCBI lineage: Eukaryota > Metazoa > Arthropoda > Malacostraca > Decapoda > Parastacidae > Cherax > Cherax quadricarinatus. Next base: position 10,140,843 of record NC_069492.1, on the reverse strand, counting down.
ATTGTAAACTAAAAGAATAATAACGTGAAGTGGAAAGAGAAGGTGGGTTGAATTACATAAATATGGAAATAAAAATGTAATGCAGTGTAAAAGAATTATATTTAAGAGAGTTGAATACTCTCTGAAATCTAAAAAATATGATGATTACTTTGAACAGAGAAAGGACAATTATGGCTAAGTTATACCTCAATGGAATTAAAAATACTGAAGGAGAATATGTAAAAATGTGGGGAAAAGTAGAACGGGTTCGAATACAGAACAAAAAAATTCAGAGAACGAAAGAATCAATAGCGGAGATGCTCTCAGGACACCAGGAGGCACAGGTGATAAATAGTCAGCAAGGAAACTGATGACAAGAGACAAGGCAGTCTGGTGGAGAAGAAGAAATGTGTGTGTGAGAGAGAGAGAGAGAGAGAGAGAACCACAAAGTCTCTACTGACTTAGAAGTAGATAGTAGATCACGAATGAGATAAAAGGGGAAACAAAACGAGTATATCAATCCACTGAGTGTACAAATAGACCAGGAATTAATTCATTCTGAAAATTTTCATAAGAATCAAAGTTTAATCAGGCATTATTTGCGCTCTGCGTATTATGCCTGATTAAACTTTCTGGCCACAAGAAATTCAAAATTTGATCTTGTGACAAAAACATTCTTTGGAGATACAAGATGTCTCTATGTATCCCTGGATCCAGATAGTCCGGAAATGGAAAGGGAATATGTGGGGGACGAGGAAGAAAAAAATCAGCAGTTACAAAAGAGACAGAGGCGGATTTAGTGACAAGAGCAGTCTCACCCTCAAGAAATCCGCTAAAATCTGCGCTTCCTCTCCATCTCTCACAAGACAACTCGCATCCCACCCGGCATCTCCCCTCCATCTCCAACTATAAACCTGACCCCTCGTCCTTAGCAATGCCCACGTCAAGCACAACCTCACTCTTCTCCCTCTTTTCACACGAGCAGTGAAACACTGTGCTTTAACATCACGAGTCAGAGCATAAAACTCAAAAGATGGCCCCCTCAAGGAAGGTTCCTTGATGTTGGTGAGGGGCTCTTGATTTAGGGAATTGAATCTGTGCTCCAGTTCCCCGATTAAGCCTGAATGCCTTCCACATCCCCCCCTCAGGCGCTGTATAATCCACCGGTTTAGCGCTTCTCCCTTGATTAATAATAATAATCAAAGATGGCACCAATGTAGATAGATTACCATACAACACTCCATGAATTGAAAGAACAAGAAAAGGCAACTATAAATAATGTCAACACAAAGAAAACAGAGATGATCATACATGTTCTCTGCCAAGAGAATATCAAGGAACGAGAAAGAAAGGAGACGTGGGGAAAACGAAAGAGATTACCTTCAGACTGTCACCGAAGTGGCTACTTCATAGTGCACCCCATGTCCATCCTGTGGATGGTAGCGCAAGAATATATGGATACACGAGAGGTCTAGTAATTAGGCCCCAAAAGGGTTTATGTCTGGATTTATATCTACAGTTCACTTATCTGTTACAATTTATTAAGCAAATTTTGGAAATTTGCTTAATAAATCTGGTATTTGAAGGAATTTATTGATACTCAGAAACCAGTCGTATTTTGGAAAGGTGAGAGTGAAACAGAAATGAGTTAAATAACTATACTGGGCACAATATAGCAGACACAGTCGGGTAGCAGAGATATACAACCCACCACCAAATAGTAGGCGATAAAGACAGCAGGAGAACGCAATAACAAAGATTCACAACATAGCAGAAGCAGATTAACAAGGTTATATAAACAAAGCAACTAGTAGCCTAGGAGATTTGGGACCCTAATGAGGAAGCGAGAAGTGGAGAGCTAAGATGATGGAGGTTGTGATGGGAACTTTGAATCAATATATCAAAGACACACGAGAGAGAGAGAGAGAGAGAGAGAGAGAGAGAGAGAAGAGAGAGTAGAGAAAGAGAGAGAGAGAATGAGAAGAGAAAGAGTGGGAGAAGAAGAGAGAGAGAGAAAGAGAGAGAGAGAAAGAGAGAGAGAGAGAAGCAAAGATGAGCCAGCAAGGCCGGCTCTAGTACATATTTACTAGTGCAGCTGATATAATTAGAACAGAATACAAGAAACCTCTGGGTACAAGAGACCAAACACTTCTCAAATTCATTCATTTGTGGATACAAACATTTAGAAAGAACTAACAAGTCTGTGCAGGGAGGAAAAAAAATCATTGTGAACCTTGAAGAGATTAGATCATTCCCGAAGTGTACTGAAAAAGGAAACTGGAAGACAAGCCAACGAATGAGATGATTAGCTAATCAGAAGGAAAAGAGGAAAGTATAGGTCAAGTATAAACATACACAGAGACAGACAGACAGACAGACAGACAGACAGACAGACAGACAGACAGACACACAGACACAGAGACAGACACAGACAGACCACACACACAACACACACAACACACACAAACACACACACACACACACACACAACACACACACACACACACACACACACACACACACACGAGGCTTCGATCTCACCTTGTAACACGTCGAGCTGACCACAGAAGGCGTCAACTGCGTTGTAGAGGTTCTGTAGCATATTGATGACCATTAATGGCGTGGCTGTCGAGCAGATAGAAGTGAAACCCACTATGTCACTGAAGAGCATAGTCACTTCGTCGTGTTTCTGCGCCTCAAGAACTTCCCCTGCGTATATGACACCACCACCAGGGGTTAGTATTACGATTTTTACCTCACTCCCTCTGTCACTCTCGCTCTCACTCTCTTATTGCTATTGTTGCGCGCTCTTTTGCTCTCATTAGGTTTGCTCTCACTTCTCTCGCTCTTGCCCTGGTATGGTATATTCGCTCTCTCTCCTCTCTCTCTCTCTCCCTCTCTCTCTCTCTCTCTCTCTCTCTCTCTCTCTCTCTCATCTCATCTCTCTCTCTCTCTCTCTCTTCAAAGGATTTTACAAGATTAGGTTAAAGGTTCCCAACTTTATTTACAAGCTAAGTCTTTTTATTGTTATGAGACTTACAAATAGGGAACAGGATGATGTTGGAGTTTTCTCTCTCTCTCTCTCTCTCTCTCTCTCTCTCTCTCTTCTCTCTCTCTCTCTCTCATCTCTGTATTCCCTTAAACACAGATCTGGGTACAGGAAATTAATCATTCTCTATCCCTCAGATGTCACAGTGTTGAGATGTTCCCTGATGCTCACTTCCTCAAACCTTGTTACCAACACCTGCTTTGACTCAGGAAATCTTAATACCGTGGTTTACGTGTCTTGACGCTGGTGAAGAGCTCTTGATCCATGAAACTGAAGCTACACATTGCCCAGGTTATGACTTGTGGGTTTAAATTACTATAATCATGGGAAGCGCTAAACCAGTAAGATTATATAGTATAGGTTTGAAGCTTTTTCATGAATGTATGTAATGATTCTCTTTCAGTCTCCTATTTCTCTCTGTTCTTGTTTCGATTCTATGTTCTTTTCTTCCTAGCTTCATTTTTCCCCCTCTCCATCCTCCAGTTTCAATTATATGTTCTTATGTTCCCTTCCTCTCTATTCCTTTGTCTCCTCCTAGCTTTGATTTCTTCAGCTTCTCCTCCTCCTCCTATCTCATCCCATTTTCTCTGTTATTGTATATTGTCTTTCTAAATTTATTATCCCTCTCTCCATGTGACTTCATTCTTCTCTTGTCCCGTGTATTTCAGTTCTTTATTCCTCTTTCTCCTCCTGATAATAATCGTTTTCTCTGCATCCTGTCTCATTTCTTTCTCTCACTCTATTCCTAATATTTTCGTCCCCTCGTCTTCCTGTTTTAATTCTTTATCCATCTCTCCCCTTTTGAATGAATTCTTTCCTTCTTCCTCCTGTCTTCGTTCTTCATCCAACTTTCTCCTGACTTTTTTCTTCCTGTCTTCCTCTTGCGTATAATCTACATTTGTCCCTATTCCTGAGTCTTATTTTCTCTATTTCTCCTCAATTCTTTAAATTTTCTTGTTGTCTGTTATTCCATCCATCAAAATCATCTTCACTATTAAATATTATTTTCCATTATCAGTTTTGTGTTTACAATGTAATTTAACATTATCTTTTTCCATTAACAAAAGGTAATCGTTAGATAAGATTACTAATCATTCGGTACATTACGTTACATTAGACACACAATTGTTACATTCATGGGGAAGCGCTATACTCGAAGGGGTCAAACAGCGCCTGGAGAATGGGAGATAATGATCAGTTCACGAACTGAATGTAATGGATCAGGTCTCCGTCACAGGCATCGACGCACCTCCCGCTGAAAGGCATTTTAGTCATTCTTTTGTTGGTAATATATTATCATGGTTCAGAGGATAATGTGTACGAGTTTTTTCCACTTTGCGAAGACATTATCATATAAAAGTCTTAATTTTTTTTACACAGGGCAGATCTGATGCTCCATTACCGAGCGAGCATAGATTCTTACATAGCTGGTGCCCAGTAACTAGCGAGCATAGATTCTTACATAGCTGGTGCCCAGTAACTAGCGAGCATAGATTCTTACATAGCTGGTGCCCAGTAACTAGCGAGCATAGATTCTTACATAACTGGTGCCTAGTAACTAGCGAGCATAGATTCTTACATAACTGGTGCCCAGTGACTAGCGAGCATAGATTCTTACATAACTGGTGCCCAGTAACTAGCGAGCATAGATTCACACATAGCTGGTGCCCAGTAACTAGCGAGCATAGATTCTTACATAACTGGTGCCTAGTAACTAGCGAGCATAGATTCTTACATAACTGGTGCCCAGTGACTAGCGAGCATAGATTCACACATAGCTGGTGCCCAGTAACTAGCGAGCATAGATTCTTACATAACTGGTGTCCAGTAACTAGCGAGCATAGATTCTCACATAGCTGGTGCCCAGTAACTAGAGAGCATAGATTCTCACATAGCTGGTGCCAAGTAACTAGCGAGCATAGATTCTTACTTAACTGGTGCCTAGTAACTAGCGAGCATAGATTCTAACATAACTGGTGCCTAGTAACTAGCGAGCATAGATTCTTACATAACTGGTGCCTAGTAACTAGCGAGCATAGATTCTTACATAGCTAGTGCCTAGTAACTAGCGAGCATAAATTCTTACATAACTGGTGCCTAGTAACTAGCGAGCATAGATTCTTACATAACTGGTGCCTAGTAACTAGCGAGCATAGATTCTTACATAGCTGGTGTCCAGTAACTAGCGAGCATAGACTCTTACATAGCTGGTGCCCAATAACTAGCTAGCATAGATTCTCACATAGCTGGTGGCCAGTAACTAGCGAGCATAGATTCTTACATAGCTGGTGTCCAGTAACTAGCGAGCATAGATTCTTACATAACTGGTGCCCAGTAACTAGCGAGCATAGATTCTTACATAGCTGGTGCCTAGTAACTAGCGAGCATAGATTCTTACATAGCTGGTGCCTAGTAACTAGCGAGCATAGATTCTCACATAGCTGGTGTCTAGTAACTAGCGAGCATAGATTCTTACATAACTGGTGCCCAGTAACTAGCGAGCATAGATTCTTACATAGCTGGTGCCTAGTAACTAGCGAGCATAGATTCTTACATAGCTGGTGCCTAGTAACTAGCGAGCATAGATTCTAACATAACTGGTGCCTAGTAACTAGCGAGCATAGATTCTTACATAACTGGTGCCTAGTAACTAGCGAGCATAGATTCTTACATAGCTAGTGCCTAGTAACTAGCGAGCATAAATTCTTACATAACTGGTGTCTAGTAACTAGCGAGCATAGATTCTCACATAGCTGGTGCCCAATAACTAGCGAGCATAGATTCTCACATAGCTGGTGCCCAGTAACTAGCGAGCATAGATTCTTACATAGCTGGTGCCTAATAACTAGCGAGCATAGATTCTTACCTAGCTGGTGCCCAGTAACTAGCTAGCATAGATTCTTACCTAGCTGGTGCCCAGTAACTAGCGAGCATAGATTCTTACCTAGCTTGTTACCAGAGGTAGTCATCTAGAATAAATCTCAATGTGCTCATCTAGTTCAAAATTCCGAGTGCTTAGCTAGTCACAAGTTCCAGAGAGATCACCTAGTTAGAGTTCCAGCGAGCTCGGCTAGTCAGAGATCACCTCGTTAAAATGTGGATATGCTCAACTAGCCAGAATCAGCTAGTGATCCGAGGTGCTCACCTAGGAATAGACTCGTTTTGCTCACATAGCCATTTACCATAGCTAATCTTACATGACACCAAAGGTGCTATTGAAGCTAGCCTCTCAAGCGGTCACCTAGTGAGAACCCAAGGTGCAATTATAAGTAGTCTCTCAAGGCCCTCATCTAATACCAGGCTCAAGGTGAAATTATAGTCTCTCAAGGTCCTCACCTAACCTCATTGCCAAGGTGAAATTATAGTGTCTCAAAACCCTCACCTAACCTCATTGCCATGGTGAAATTATAGTCTCTCAAAACCCTCACCTAACCTCATTGCCATGGTGAAATTATAGTGTCTCAAAACCCTCACCTAACCTCATTGCCAAGGTGAAATTATAGTCTTTCAAGGTCCTCACCTAACCTCATTGCCAAGGTGAAATTATAGTGTCTCAAAACCCTCACCTAACCTCATTGCCAAGGTGAAATTATAGTGTCTCAAAACCCTCACCTAACCTCATTGCCAAGGTGAAATTATAGTGTCTCAAAACCCTCACTTAACCTCATTGCCAAGGCGAAATTATAGTGTCTCAAAACCCTCACCTAACCTCATTGCCATGGTGAAATTATAGTGTCTCAAAACCCTCACCTAACCTCATTGCCAAGGTGAAATTATAGTGTCTCAAAACCCTCACCTAACCTCATTGCCAAGGTGAAATTATAGTCTCTCAAAACCCTCACCTAACCTCATTGCCAAGGTGAAATTATAGTCTTTCAAGGCTTTCAGTTAACCTCGGTTCCAAATTGTAATCTTGTGATGTACAATCCTTGCCCAGTCTCTGAGGGCCCTCACCCAGGACAACATCCTTGCCCAGTCTCTGAGGGCCCTCACCCAGGACAACACCCAAAGTGCCGTCCAAGTCGACGTGCTCACCTAGCCAGAGTCTCTTGGCAATGTCCGGTGGGAAGATGAGGTGGAGAAGAGACACATTTTTCTCTCGTTCCTTGTCAACAGCGTTGTTTGTCTCCTCGATGGAGTCCTTCAGCTGCGCCATCCTCCTCTTGAGGCCATCCTGTAGGAAGAGCAAGAAACTTAGTTGAAGACGATCTCGGTAGGAAGTCGAAATGTACATTTTTTTTTTTGGTCACACTGTGGGTTATCAACATCACCGTGAACATCCGAACTAAACTAAATTAAATCTAAAATGCCGGGAAGAATATCTTGGGTGTTCATCAAGAGGTTAAGGGAAAATATGGTTTTTTTTTTTTTGAAAAAAATGTCTATTTTTAGTTTGGTTGTAAAGGTGAGTTAAGATAAGAAAACAAAAGTAAGAAGGAGCACTGCCGTAGGCCAGCAGGTCTGCGGCAGTGCTCCTTCCTACTTATGTTAATTTTATTTCTTACGCTCCTTGTATTAGTATAATAAACCATAGGTAGCTAGTCGCTCGTTGCCCTCTACTGTGTCTGTTGAACAGTTCTATTGCATTTATTAGTAACTTTATGATGAACAGTATCCTTTGAACATATCCCGAAGGTTTCCAGTCATCTTTTTTTCGTTTCCATCCCTCGTGTAACTTATTCTTTCCCACACAAATCCATAACTCTACTATCAGTTTAAAGTTGTTGAGAACTCTGCAACGGCCCCCTCGACTAACGTTACCACTCCTCCCCCAGAGAGATGTACCTCATCCCTTGCATACATATCATGTTTGCCATACAAATTGTCCCAGTTGTAGGGAATGGATTGCAAGTTCTCTGAAGTACCTGTCTAACCAGCAGTTTACATCATTTTCTCTTGACATCCATTCATTGACTACTCCTTTTCTAGGTAAAATACTACATATAATCGGTACCCATTCCTTAAACCTAATTATACCTACAGCTGTCCTGTACTTATCTAGTGGCTCCTGTATCCTACCCTTTACAGTATTGTTTCCACCACCACTAAGGCAGTTATTAGGCCTGTTCCGATTACCTGACATATTATCCAACGTACTGACTACATCACGAACGTGAAACACACCATCTGTCACTTCTTCCTATCTCTGTTATACCACAAAGATATTTCTACCTTTATTACCAGAGGAATTAGTGGTACCTTTATCTTCACTGACCATTCAAATACATTCGTCCTGGACAACAGAGAATCAATTTCCAACCTTCTAATCGACTCTTAACCTTCCTAACCTTGATGTTTCTTAATTAACTGGAATCATCTACCCACTTAACCGCTGCCAGTCTACTACTCACTGCTGGTAACTTATTCCCCCTAACTAACCACAACCACCTCACACTCATTACTTATCCAGACGAATTTTCAGTTTATTTTCCCTGAGAAGTAGAAATTCCTTCAACACTTTGAACTCCCCTTCAACACCTTAAACTCTAAGACAAAACAGAAGCAGCCATGGTGCACTATAACACTCCACACTAATCCACCGAAACACTTCAGAACAGGTACGACCTCTCCTGACCACTAACCTCAGAGAACCGAGAAGCGATCAGTTACAGTGTATGAACGAAAGCATGTAAATACCAAACGTAATTAAAAACTAAACAGAACTGCAAAATACGGTTTCATGAAAGGTATATTTTTCTTCACGATTATTTTTCATATATTAATATGTAGAGATTTTCAATATTTTATTTTTAAATGGCATTGTTATGACTTTTTCCAAAAAATGGGAATTGTATTTAAACGAATGGTAATAATTATGAAGTGTAGTAAGTGCTTTAAATAGTCTTTCCTAATATATATTAAGAATAACTAAGGAAACGTGTACAATAAAAGGCTAAATATTAAACAGATTGGCTGGAAATTTATGAATGCGTATACTTGTAGAGGTTTTCGGTGGGCAACACCTCCACGGCCCGGTCTCTGACCAGGCCTCATGGTGGATCAGGGCCTGATCAACCAGGCTGTTATGCTCATTCCAACTTATCCCAATATAGTACACATCTGTTACTAAACAATCTATGCTTGTCATCTTTGACTACCCTCGCTATCCCCATTACATCCACACGACCAGACACTACAGATAACTAGAAACATGAAACACAACACGAGGGAACCAGGTGGAAAAAACATTAAGGGAGAGTACATAGAGATAACTGATGATCTACGACACTCAGATATTTTCGTAGCATAAAAGAATGGAAAAAAATGACAGAGGAAACTGAAGGGAAGAATGCAGATGAAAAAGTTTCCGAGGATCTGGAAAAAAATCTCTGACTGCGGGTTCAAACCCCACCCGTGGTATGGCTTGTTTCCTCCAATTGTACTGAGAGTCTTAAGTAGCACACGACAGAAAACTGACACATCTAAAAGTGTAAACAAAAAAGTAAGATTTAGGAAACCTTGATTAAGACTTAAGATAAAAAGATGGCGGATGCAGTTAAGATAAACATATAAGATAGTAGAAACAGAAACTCCGTTCTCAGAAATCCCTTTTACTAGTGCACCCACTGCGCTCCCTCCCATCAGCACTCTCCCTGAAGTCTCCCTTCCACTCCCATGAGAAAATAACTCAATCCACTCTCACCACATACAAACTCCACATCCGTCTTTAATTCTCCAAGCATCTCTGGGTTAAGGAATCCCTCATAACTTCACTCACCAGAGCTCACATAACCTCAAACCCTTTCCTAATCAGCGGAAAGTGAGCCAGTAACCTCGGGCATCATAGATATGAAAACAAAACTGATATACAAGATGGAACATTGTTAGCAAGGTTCCAGATACACTGCGGGATCTAAGAAGAGGCGCAGAATTAATGTATAAATTACTATAACACTTAAAATCAATAAGACAGTTTGAATATTGCAGTTATAAGAATAGGAAATGCTTTTATATGAGGTGATTTAGGTAGCAGCTCTTAGTTTGAGGAATGAAACATGTGCAGCTGTGGTGGTGAGTGTGAGGGTGTGGTTTGGTGTGTGTGTGTGTGGTGTGGTGGTGAGTGTGAGGGTGCGGTGGTGTGTGTGTGGTGGTGTGGTGGTGAGTGTGAGGGTGTGGTGGTGTGTGTGTGGTGGTGTTGGTGGTGAGTGTGAGGGTGTGGTGGTGTGTGTGTGGTGGTGTGGTGGTGAGTGTGAGGGGTTTTGGTGGTGTGTGTGTGGTGGTGGGTGGTGAGTGTGAGGGTGGGTGGTTGTTGTGGTGGGTGTGGTGGTGAGTGTGAGGGTGGGGGTGGGGTGTGTGTGGTGAGGGTGTGGTGGTGTGTGTGGTGGTGAGTGTCAGGGTGTGGTGGTGAGTGTGAGAGTGTGGTGCTGTGTGTGTGGTGGTGTGGTGGTGAGTGTGAGGGGTGTGGTGGTGAGTGTGAGGGTGTCGTGGTGAGTATGAGGGTGTGGTGGTGAGTGTGTGGTGTGAGTGTGTGGTGGTGAGTGTGTGTGGTGGTGAGTGTGTGTGGTGGTGAGTGTGTGTGGTGGTGAGTGTGTGTGGTGGTGAGTGTGTGTGGTGGTGAGTGTGAGGGTGTGGTTGTGAGTGTGGTGGGGTGTGAGGGTGTGGTGGTGTGTGTGTGGTGGTGAGGGTGTGGTGGTGTGTGTGGTGGTGTGGTGGTGAGTGTGAGGGTGTAGTGGTGAGTGTGGTGGTGAGTGTGAGAGTTGTGGTGGTGTGTGTGTGGTGGTGAGTGTGAGGGTGTGGTGGTGTATGTGGTGGTGAGGGGTGAGGGTGTGGTGGTGTGTGTGGTGAGTGTGAGGGTGTTGGTGGTGAGTGTGGTGGGGTATGAGGGTGTGGTGGTGAGTGTGTGGTGAGTGTGAGGGTGTGGTGAGTGTGTGTGGTGAGTGTGAGGGTGTGGTGGTGAGTATGAGGGTGTGGTTTGGGGAGTGTGTGGTGAGTGTGAGGGTGTGGTGAGTGGTGAGGGTGTGGTGAGGGTGTGGTGGTGAGTGTGTAGTGAGGGTGTGGTGGTGAGTGTGTGTGGTGGTGTGAGGGTGTGGTGATGAGTGTGAGAGTATGGTGGTGAATGGGTATGTGTGGTGGTAAGTGTGTGTGATGGTGAGTGTGTGTGTGGTGGTGAGTGTGAGTGTGTGGTGGTGAGTGTGAGTGTGTGGTGGTGAGTGTGAGTGTGTGGTGGTGAGTGTGTGGTGGTGAGTGGGAGTGTGTGGTGGTGAGTGTGAGTGTGTGGTGGTGAGTGTAGTGTGTGGTGGTGAGTTTGAGTGTGTGGTGGTGAGTTTGAGTGTGTGGTGGTGAGCTTGAGTGTGTGGTGGTGAGGTGGTGTGAGTGTGTGGTGGTGAGTGTGTGGTGGTGAGTGGGAGTGTGTGGTGGTGAGTGTGAGTGTGGTGGTGGTGAGTGTGAGTGTGTGGTGGTGAGTTTGAGTGTGTGGTGGTGAGTTTGAGTGTTGGTGGTGAGCTTGAGTGTGTGGTGTGAGTGTGTGGTGGTGAGTGGGAGTGTGTGGTGGTGAGTGTGAGTGTGTGGTGGTGAGTGTGAGTGTGTGTGGTGAGTGTGGAGTGTGTGGTGGTGAGGTGGTGTGAGTGTGGTGGTGAGGTGGTGTGTGTGGTGGTGAGTGTGTGGTGGTGAGTGTGAGTGTGTGGTGGTGAGTGTGAGTGTGTGGTGGTGAGTGTGAGTGTGTGGTGGTGAGTGTGAGTGTGTGGTGGTGAGTGTGAGTGTGTGGTGGTGAGTGTGAGTGTGTGGTGGTGAGTTTGAGTGTGTGGTGGTGAGTGTGAGTGTGTGGTGGTGAGTTTGAGTGTGTGGTGGTGAGGTGGTGTGATGTGTGGTGGTGAGGTGGTGTGAGTGTGTGGTGTGAGTGTGTGGTGGTGAGTGTGTGGTGGTGAGTGGGAGTGTGTGGTGGTGAGTGTGTGGTGGTGGTGGAGTGTGTGGTGGTGAGTTTGAGTGTGTGGTGGTGAGGTGGTGTGAGGTGTGGTGGTGAGTGTGTGGTGGTGAGTGTGTGGTGGTGAAGTTATACCAAGACTTGAGGAGGTATCACGGGCAGGTGGATAAATAATCCTGACGATCAAGAAAGAAAGTGAATGGAGACAAAATAAGAGATGATGCTGAAAGACATATTAAAATGGATAAACAAAGCAAGTAATGATTCACAATAATTAAATTTCAGAGACCAACACAAACTTCTGGTGA
>NC_069492.1:10104680-10122180 GCF_026875155.1 Cherax quadricarinatus | reverse complement strand
GGGCCCCTCAACAAATTTTTAACCCGGTTCGCGGTTGGGGAGATAGCTGTAAATGAGGGTGTGTACATGCGCCGAATAAGGTTATGTACTCTTTGCATGCCACACAAAGTCATAGAGATAAATTATCAGAAGAAGACTGGTGGAGCATCTAGGAAGTAATAAGCTTATACACGACAACCAACAGAGTTTCGGGGAAGAAAAATCCTGTGTCACAAAGCTACTGGAGTTTTACGAGGAGGTGACTGAAGTAAGACGCGAGAGAGAGAGATAGAGGGGTGGGTAGATTGCATTTTCTTGGAATGTAAGAAGGATTTTTTACACAGTTCCACACAAGAGATTAATGAAAAGGCTAGGGAATCAGGCAGGCATAACAGGAAAGGCACTGAAATAGATCAGAGAATACCTGACAGGAAGGCAACAACGAGTCATGGTACGTGACGCGTTGTCAGAGTGGGCGCCTGTGACGATCACGGTTCCAAAGGGGTCAGTCCTAGGACCAGTGTTGTTTCTAGTATATGTGAATGACATTCACATGACGGAAGGGATAGATTCAGAAGTGTCCCTGTTTGCAAACGATGTGAAGCTAATGAGGAGAATTCAATCGGATTAGGATTAGGTAAGACTACAAAGGGATCTGTACAGACCAGGACCCCGAAATGACTCCCGGAGTTTAACCCCACCAAGTGCAAAGTCAGGAAGATTGGGAAGGGCAAAGAAGACCGCAGACCGAGTACTGCAAACCTCATTCAAGGAAAAGGATCTTGGGATGAGTATAATACGGAGCACATTTCCTGAGGTGCACATCAGCCAGATAACTGCTGCATCATTTGGGCGCCTGGCATACCTATGAATAGCGTCCCTATGCCTAAGTAAGGAATCGTTCAAAACTCTGTACACCGTGTACATCAGGCCCATATTGGAGTATACATCATCAGTTTGGAGCCCACACCTGGTCAAGCACTTCAAGAAATTAGAGAAAGTGCAAGGGTTTGCAACAAGACTAGTCCCAGAGCTAAGGAGAATGTCCTATGAAGAAAGGTTAAGGAAAATCGGTCTCACGACGCTGGAGGACAGGAGGATTAGGGAATACATGATAACGGCATATAAAATACTGCGAGGAATTGACATGGTGGACAGAGACAGGATGTTCAAGAGATGGGGCACAACAAGAAGGGGTCACAGGTGGAAGTTGAAGATTCAGATGAATCACAGGGATGTTAGGAAGTACTTCTTCAGTCACATAGTTGTCAGGAAGTGGAATAGTCTGGAAAGTGTAGTGGAGGCAGGATCCTAACATATCTTTAAGAAGAGGTATGATAAAACTCATGGAGCAGAAAGAGTGACCTAGTAGCGACCAGTGAAGAGGCGGGGCCAGGAGCTGTGAATTGACCCTTGCAACCACAACTGAGTATAACTAGGTGTGTAACACACACACACACACACACACACACACACACACACACACACACACACACACAGTCACACACTCATTCTCCGTCTCCCTCTCTCCTCTTTCTCTCTCCCTTTATCTATCTAGGTACAATACCACAAACCAACTGGTATTGTCTGTGCATCATCTAAATTACCTTAAATCACAGGTAAACATTTACATTTACTTCTGTTGATCCTAGAGGAAAGGAAAAATTGTAAACTAAAAGAATAAAAACGTGAAGTGGAAAGAGAAGGCGGGTTGAATTACATAAATATGGAAATAAAAATGTAATGCAATGTAAAAGAATTATATTTAAGAGAGTTGAATACTCTCTGAAATCTATAAAAATATGATGATTACTTTGAACAGGAGAAAAGGACAATTATGGCTTAAGTTATACCTCAATGGAATTAAAAATACTGAAGGAGAATAAGTAAAAAATGTGGGAAAAGGTAGAACGGGTTCGTAATAATGAACAAAAAAATAAGAGAAACGAAAGAATCAATAGCGGAGATGCTCTCAGGACACCAGGAGGCACAGGTGATAAAATAGTCAGCAAGGAAACTGATGACAAGAGACAAGGCAGTCTGGTGGAGAAGAAGAAATGTAAGAGAGAGAGAGAGAGAGAGAGAGAGAGAGAGAGAGAACCACAAAGTCTCTACTGACTTAGAAGTAGATAGTAGATCACGAATGAGATAAAAGGGGAAACATAAGAGTATATCAATCACTGAGTGTACAAGTCGACCAGGAATTAATTCATTCTGAAAATTTTCATAAGAATCAGAAAGTTTAATCAGGCATTATTTGCCCTCTGTTTATGCCTGATTAAATTTTCTGGCCACAAGAAATTCAAAATTTGATCTTGTGACAAAAACATTCTTTGGAGATACAAGATGTCTCTATGTATCCCTGGATCCAGATAGTCCGGAAATGGAAAGGGAATATGTGGGGGACGAGGAAGAAAAAAATCAGCAGTTACAAAAGAGACAGAGGCGGATTTAGTGACAAGAGACAGTTCTCACCCTCAAGAAATCCGCTAAATCCTGCGCTTCCTCTCCATCTCTCACAAGACAACTCGCATCCCACCCGGCATCTCCCCTCCATCTCCAACTATAAACCTGACCCCTCGTTCCTTAGCAATGCCCACGTCAAGCACAACCTCACCTCTCCCCTCTTTTCACACGAGCAGTGAAACATGTGCTTTAACATCACGAGTCAGAGCATAAAACTCAAAAGATGGCCCCCTCAAGGAAGGTTCCTTGATGTTGGTGAGGGGCTCTTGATTTAGGGAATTGAATCTGTGCTCCAGTTCCCCGAATTAAGCCTGAATGCCTTCCACATCCCCCCTCAGGCGCTGTATAATCCACCGGGTTTAGCGCTTCTCCCTTGATTATAATAATAATAATCAAAAGATGGCACCAATGTAGATAGATTACCATACAACACTCATGAATTGAAAGAACAGAGAAAAGGCAACTATAAATAATGTCAACACAAAGAAAACAGAGATGATCATACATGTTCTCTGCCAAGCAGAATATCAAGGAACGAGGAAAGAAAGGAGACGTGGGGGAAACGAAAGAGATTTACCTTCAGACTGTCACCGAAGTGGCTACTTCATAGTGCACCCCATGTCCATCCTGTGGATGGTAGCGCAAGAATATATGGATACACGAGAGGTCTAGTAATTAGGCCCCAAAAGGGTTTATGTCTGGATTTATATCTACAGTTCACTTATCTGTTACAATTTATTAAGCAAATTTTGGAAATTTGCTTAATAAATCTGGTATTTGAAGGAATTTATTGATACTCAGAAACCAGTCGTATTTTGGAAAGGTGAGAGTGAAACAGAAATGAGTTAAATAACTATACTGGGCACAATATAGCAGACACAGTCGGGTAGCAGAGATATACAAACCCACCCCCAAAATATGGGGTAGGGGCGATAAAGACCAGGGCAGGAAAAACGCAAAACTAGAGAGAATTTGGGACCTAATGAGGAAGCGAGAAGTGAGAGTTAAGATGATGGGGTTGGATGGGAACTTTGATCAATATATCAAAGAACACGAGAGAGAGAGATGAGAAAGAGAGGAGAGAGAGAGAGGGAGAGCATGAGAGAGAGTGGATGAGAGAGAAAGAGTGAGGGATAGAAAATAGAGTAGAGAGAGAAAGAGAGAGAGAGAAAGAGAGAGAGAGAGAAGCAAAGATGAGCCAGCAAGGCCGGCTCTAGTACATATTTACTAGTGCAGCTGATATAATTAGAACAGAATACAAGAAACCTCTGGGTACAAGAGACCAAACACTTCTCAAATTCATTCATTTGTGGATACAAACATTTAGAAAGAACTAACAAGTCTGTGCAGGGAGGAAAAAAAATCATTGTGAACCTTGAAGGGATTAGATCATTCCCGAAGTGTACTGAAAAGGAAACTGGAAGACAAGCCAACGAATGAGTGATTAGTATCAGAAGAAGAGGAAGTATAGGTCTTTAAACATACACAGAGACAGGACGAAGCTGACAGACAGACAGACAGTACGACAGACACACAGGACACAGAGACAGACCAGACAGCACACACCACACACACACAACACACACACACCACACCACACACACACACACACACACACACACACACACACACACACACGAGGCTTCGATCTCACCTTGTACACGTCGAGCTGACCACAGAAGGCGTCGAACTGCGTGTAGAGGTTCTGTAGCATATTGATGACCATTAATGGCGTGGCTGTCGAGCAGATAGAAGTGAAACCCACTATGTCACTGAAGAGCATAGTCACTTCGTCGTGTTTCTGCGCCTCAAGAACTTCCCCTGCGTATATGACACCACCACCAGGGGTTAGTATACGATTTTTACCTCACTCCCTCTGTCACTCTCGCTCTCACTCTCTCTATTGCTATTGTTGTCGCGCTCTTTTGCTCTCATTAGGTTTTGCTCTCACTTTCTCTCGCTCTTTGGCCCTTGGTATGGTATATCGCTCTCTCTCTCTCTCTCTCTCTCTCTCTCTCTCTCTCTCTCTCTCTCTCTCTTCTCTCTTCTCTCTCTCTCTCTCTCTCTCTCTTACAAAGGATTTTACAAGATTAGGTTAAAGGTTCCCAACTTTATTTACAAGCTAAGTCTTTTTATTGTTATGAGACTTACAAATAGGGAACAGGATGATGTTGGAGTTTCTCTCTCTCTCTCTCTCTCTCTCTCTCTCTCTCTCTCTCTCTCTCTCTCTCTCTGTATCTCCCTTAAACACAGATCTGGGTACAGGAAATTAATCATTCTCTATCCCTCAGATGTCACAGTGTTGAGATGTTCCCTGATGCTCACTTCCTCAAACCTTGTTACCAACACCTGCTTTGACTCAGGAAATCTTAATACCGTGGTTTACGTGTCTTGACGCTGGTGAAGAGCTCTTGATCCATGAAACTGAAGCTACACATTGCCCAGGTTATGACTTGTGGGTTTAAATTACTATAATCATGGGAAGCGCTAAACCAGTAAGATTAAATAGTATGGGTTGAAGCTTTTTCATGAATGTATGTAATGATTTCTCTTTCAGTCTCTATTTCTCTCAGTTCTTGTTTAAGATTCTATGTTCTTTTCTTCTTGCCATCATTTTTTCCCCCTCTCCATCCTCCAGTTTCAATTTTATGTTCCCTTATCTCTATTACTTTGTCTCCTCCTTGCTTTGATTTCTTCAGCTCTCCTCTCCTCCTATCTCATCCTATTTTCTCTGTTATTGTATATTGTCTTTCTAAATTTATTATCCTCTCTCCATGTGACTTCATTTCTTTCTCTTGTCCCGTGTATTTAAGTCTTTATTCCTCTTCTCCTCCTGATAATAATCGCTTTCTCTGCATCCTGTCTCAGTTCTTTCTCTCACTCTATTCCTAATATTTTTCGTTCCCCTCGTATCCTGTTCAATTCTTTATCCATATCTCTCCCCTTTTGAATGAAAATTCTTTCCTTTTCCTCTGTCTTCGTTCTTCATCCAACTTTCTCCTGACTTTTTATCTTCCTGTCTTCCTATTGCGTATAATCTACATTTGTCCCTGTTCCTGAGTCTTATTTTCTCTTATTCTCCTCAATTCTTTAAATTTTTTGTTGTTGTTATTCCCATCCATCAAAATCATCTTCACTATTAAATATTTATTTTTCCCTTATCAGTTTTGTGTTACAAAGTAATTTAAACATTATTTTTTCATTAACAAGGTAATCGTTAGATAGATTACTAATCATTTCTCGTACATTGCGTTAACATTAGACACAATTGTTAACATTCAAGGGGAAGCGCTACTCGAAGGGGTCAACTGCGCCTGGTACGACATAGGGAGATAATGATCAGTTCACGAACTGATGTAATGGATCAGGTCTCGTGCACAGGCATCGACGCACCTCCCGCTGAAAGGCATTTAGTCATCTTTTGTTGGCAATATTTTATCATGGTCAGAGGATAATGTGTACGAGTTTTTTCACTTTGCGAAGGACAGTATCATTAAAAAGTTTAATTTTTATTTACACTGGCAGATCTAATGCTCCAGTACCGGAGGACGGCATAGATTCTTACATAGCTGGTGCCCAGTTAAACTGGCGAGCATGATTCTAATAGCTGGTGCATGTAACTAGCGAGCATATGATTCTTACATAGCTGGTGCCCAGTAAATTGCGAGCATAAGATTTTACATAGCTGGTGCCAGTAATAGCGAGCTAGCTTCTTACATAGCTGGTGACCAGTAAAATAGCGTGCATAGATTCTTTCCATAGCTGGTGCCCTGTAACTAGCGAGCATGATTCTTACATAGCTGGTGCCCAGTAACTAGCAAGGATAGGATTCTTACATAACTGGTGCCCCGTTATCTAGCGAGCATTGATTCTTACACTAGCTGGAGCAGTTGACTAGCGAGCATAGGATTCTTACATAGCCTGGTGCCCAGTACACTAGCGAGCTATAGATTCTTAATAGCTGGTTGACCAGTAACTAGCGAGCAAGTTCTTACATAGGCTGGTGCCCAGTCCTAGCGAGCTCGATTCTTACAGCTGGATTCCCCAGTAACTAGCGAGATAGGATTCTTACATAGCTGGTTGCCCAGTAGTACTAGCGAGCATAGATTCTCAATAGCTGGTGCCCAGAATAGCGGAGCATTAGATTCTTACTTAGCTGGTGCCCAGTAACTAGCGCAGCATAGTTTCTTACATAAGTGCAGTGCCAGTAACTATCGAGATAGATTCTTCATAGATCGTGCCCAGTAACTAGCAAGGAATAGATTCTTACATAACTGGTGCCAGTAACTAGCGAGCATTGATTCTTACCATAGCTGGTGCCCAGTGACTAGCGAGCATAGATTCTCCACCATAGTGGTGCCAGTAACTAGCAGAGCATAGATTCTTACATAATGGTGCCAGTAACTAAGCGGCATAAGATTTACATAGCTCCCCCGTGCCAGTAACTAGCGAGCATGATTCCTCACATAGCTAGGGAGCCAAGTAACTAGCGAGCATAGATTCTTACTAAACTGGTGCTAGTAACTAGCGAGCATAGATTCTAAACATAACTGGTGCCTAGTTAACTAGCAGAGCATAGATTCTCACATAGCTGGTGCCAAGTAACTAGCGAGCAGAGATTCTAACATAACTTGGGTTTGCCTTAGTGTTATTAGTAGTATACTAGCGAGCATAGATTCTTTACATAGCTGGAGCCCAGTAAACTAGGAGCATAGTTCTCACATAGCTGGAGCCTGTAATAGCGAGCATAGATTCTTACATAGCTGGTGCCCAGTAACTGCGAGATAGATTCTTTACATAACTGGTTCCAGTAACTGCAACAGATTGATTCTCACCATTAGCTGGGAGCCAGTAACTAGCGAGCCCTAGATTCTTAATAGCTGTGGTGCCCAGTAACTAGCGAGCATAGATTCTTACCATTAGCTGGTGCCTAGGTAATAGCGAGCATAGATTCTTCATAGCTGGGTGCCTAGTAACTATAGCGCATAGATTTCTCACATAGCTGGGTGTCTAGTAATAGCGAGCATAGATTCTCACAAAGCTTGGTGCCCATAACTAGCGAGCATAGATTCTCACATAGCTGGTGCCAAGTAACTAGCGAGCATAGTTTCTTACATAGGCTGGGTGCCAGTAACTAGCAAGCATAGATTCTTACATAAATGGTGCCTAGTAACTAGCGGCATAGATTCTTACATAGCTGGTGCCTTAGTAACTAGCGAGCATTAGATTCTTACATAGTGGTGCCCAGTAACTATCGAGCTGGATTCTAACATAGCTGTTGCCAGTAACTAGAAAGCATAGATTCTTACATAACTGGTGCCTAGTACCTAGCGAGCATAGATTCTTACATAGCTGGTGCACTCCCAGTAAAAACTAGCGAGCATAGATTTTACATAGTGGTGCCAGTAATAGCGAGCATAGATTCTTACTTAGCTGGTGCCCCAGTAAAAGCAAGCATAGATTTTTACATACCTGGGTGCCTAGTAACTAGCGAGCATGAAATCTTACATAGAAGGTGCTAGTAATAGCGAGGCATAATTCGTACATTACTGGGTGCCTAGTAACTAGCGAGATAGATTCTCACATAGTGGTGTCTAGTAAACTAGCGCGCTCATAGATTCACACATAGCTGGTGCCCAATAACTAGCGGAGCATAGATTCTCACATAGATGGTGCCCCAGTTAACTAGCGATGCAATTGATTCTACATAGCAGGTGCCAGTAATAGCGAGCATTGATTCTTACATAGCTGGTGTCCAGTAAACTAGCGAGCATAGATTCTTACATAGCTTTGGTGCCAGTAACTAGCGAGCATAGATTCACATAGCTGGTGACCAGTAACTAGCGAGCTATGCATAGATTCTTACATAGGCTGTTTCCAGTAACTAGCGAGCATAGATTATTACATAGCTGGTGCCCAGTAACTAGCGAGCATAGATTCTTACATAGCTGGTGCCAGTAACTAGCGGAGCATAGATTCTTACATAGCTGGTGCTGTAACTAGGCGGGCATAGTTCTTACATAGCTGGTGGCCCGTAACTAGCGAGCATAGATTCTTACATAGTGGGGCCCAGTAACTGCAAGCATGATTCGTACATAAATGGTGCCTATCCTAGTAATAGCGAAGCATAGATTCTTACATAGCTGGTGTAGTAACTAGCGGAGCATAGATTCTTACATTTGGTGGTGCCTAGTAACTAGCGAGCATAGATTCTCACATAGCTGGTGTCTAGAAACTAGCGGCATAGATTCTTCACCTAGCTGGTGCCCAATAACTAGCGAGCATAGATTCTCACATATGATGGTGCCAGTAACTAGCGAGCAATTAGATTCTTACATAGCTGGAGCCCAGTAACTCGCGAGCCTAGATTCTTACATAGCTGGTGTCAGTAACTAGCGCAGCATTAGATTCTTACATAGCTGGTGCCCAGTAACTAGCGAGCATAGATTCTCAACATAGCTTGGTGCCAGTAACTGCGAGGCATTAGATTATTCATAGCTGTTGCCCCGTAACTAGCGAGCATGATTCTTACATAGCTGGTGCCCAGTAATAGCGAGCATAGATTCTCATAGTGGTCCAGTAACTAGCGAGCATAGATTCTTACATAGCTGGTGCTAGTAACTAGCGAGGCATAGATTCTTACATAGCTGGTGCCCTGTAACTAGCGAGCATAGATTCTTACATAGTGGTACCAGTAAACTAGCAAGCATAGATTCTTACATAACAGGTCCTAGTAACTGCGAGCATAGCATTCTTACATAGACTGGTGCCTTAGTAACTAGCGAGCATTAGTTTCTTACATAATGGTGCCTAGTAACTAGCGAGCATAGATTTTCTTACATAGCTGGTGCCTAGTAACTAGCGAGCATAGATTCTCACATAGATGGTTGTCTAGTAACTGCGAGCATAGATTCTCACTAGCTGGTGCCCAATAACTAGCGAGCATAGATTCTCACATAAGCTGGTGCCCAGTAACTAGCGAGCATAGATTCTTCATAGCTGGAGCCCAGTAACTAGCGAGCATAGATTCTTTACATGCTGCGTGTCCAGTAAACTAGCGAGCATAGATTCTTACATAGCTGGAGCCCAGTAAGTAAATTAGGAGCATAGATTCTTACATAGGCTGGTGCCTAGTAAACTAGCGAGCATAGATTCTCACAATAGAGCTGGTGCCCAGTACACTAGCGAGCATAGATTCTTACATAGCTGGTGCCCCAGTCAACTAGCGGAGCATAGATTCTTTCATAGCTGGTGCCAAGTAACTAGCGAGCATAGATTTCTTACATAAAACTGGTGCCTCGTACCTAGCGAAGCATAGATTCTTACATAACTTCGTGCCTAGTAATACTAGCGAGATAGAATCTTACATAACTGGTGCCTAGTAAAACTAGCGAGCTAGATTCTTACATTGCTGGTGCATAGTAACATAGCGAGCATAGATTCTTACCTAGCTGGTGCCCAGTAACTAGCGAGCTCGATTCGTACATAGCTGGTGCCAGTAAACCTAGCGAGCATAGATTCTTACATAGCTGGTGCCAGTAACTAGTGAGCCATAGGATTATACATAGCTGGTGCCAGTAACTAGCGAGCATAGATTCTTACATAGTGGGTAACCAGTGAATAGCGTAGCATAGATTCTCACATAGCATGGTGCCAAGTAACTAGCGAGCATAGATTCTTACATAGCTGTGCCAGGACTAGAGAGCATAGATTCTCCACATAGCTGGTGACCAGTTCAGTAACTAGCGAGCATAGATTCCTTACATAGCTGGTGCCCAGTAACTAGCCAAGCATAGATTCTTACATAAACTGGTGCCTGAACTAGCGAGAATAGATTCTTACATAGCTGGTGCCCAGGATCTAGCGAGCATAGATTCTTACATAGCTGGTGCCCGTAATAGCGAGCATAGATTCTTAATAGTGGTGCCGTAAACTAGCAAGATAGTTTTTTACATAATGGTGCCTAGTAACTGGAGCATAGATTCTTACATAGCTGGTGCCTAGTAATTAGCGAGCATAGTATTCTTACATAGTGGTGGCTAGTAATGCGAGCATAGATCTACATGCTGTGTCTAGTAATAGCGTGCATAGAAATTCTAACATCGTGGTGACAATAACTAGCGAGCATAGATTCTCACATAGATGGTGCCCATTAACTAGAGAGCATAGATTCTTACATCGCTGGTGCCCCAGTAAATAGCGAGCATAGATTCTTACATAGCTGGTGTCCAGTAACTAGCGAGCATAGATTTTTACTAGCTGGTGCCCGGAACTAGCGAGCATAGATTCTTAATAGCAGGTGCCTAGTAAAACTAGCGAAGCATTAGATTCTCACATAGCTGGGTGCAGTAACTTCGAGCATAGATTCTTACATAGCTGTTGCCCGAACTAGCGAGAATAGCAGATTCTTACATAGCTGGTATGCCCAGTAACTAGCGAGCAATGTTCTTAACATAGCTGGTGCCCAGTAATTAGCGAGCATAGATTTACATAACTGGGATGGCCAAGTCCAGTAATAGCGAGCATAGATACTTACATAGCTGGTGCCTAAGAAACTAGCGAGGCATAGATTCTTACATAGCTGGTGCCAGTAACTAGAGAGCATAGATTCTTACATAATGGTGCCAGTAACTAGCGAGCCTAGATCTTCATTAGCTGGTGCCAGTACTAGCGCGCATAGATTCTTACATAAATGGTGCCTAGTAACTCGCGAGAGCATAGGATTCTTACATAACTGGTGCCTAGTAACTAGCGAGCATAGATTCTTACATATTGTGCCAGTAACTAGCGAGCATAGATTTCTTACATAAACTGGTGCCTAGAAACTAGCGAGCATAGATTCTTACAAAACTGGTGCTAGTAACTAGCGAGCATAGATTCTTACTAGCTGGTGCCTAGTAACTAGCGGCATAGATTTTAACATTATGGTGCCTAGTAAACTAGCGAGCATAGATTCTTACATAACTGGTGCCTCGTAACTAGCGAGCATAGATTCTTACCCTAACTGGGTTGCTAGTACTAGCGAGCATTGATTCTTACATAGTGGTGTCCAGTAACAAGCGAAGCATAGATTCTTACTAATGGTAGCCTAGTATGCGGCGCATAGATTCTTACCATAGCTGTCCTAATAAACTAGCGAGCATAGATTTGACATAGCTGGTGCCTAGTAACTAGCGAGCAGAGATCTCACATTAAAAGCTGGTGTCTAGTAACTAGCGAGCATAGATTCTCCATAGCTGGTGCCCAATAACTAGCGAGCATAGATTCTCACAAAGTGAGTGCCCAGTACTACGAGAAAGTTCTTACTAGCTGGTCTGCCAAATAAACTAGCGGCATATCTTCTTACCAAGCAGGTGCCCAGAAACTAGCTCGCCTCGATTCTTACCTAGCTGTGACCAGTAACTAGCGGAGCTAGGATTCTTACTAGCTTGTGCACCGAGGTAGCATCTAGACAAAACTCTTCAAAGTGCTCTCTGTCAATAATCTCCGAGTGCTAAGCATAGTCACAAGTTCCAGAGAGATCACTAGTTAGAGATCCAGCGAAGCTACGGCTATCAGAGATCACCTCGTTAAAATGTGGATATGCTCAACTAGCCAGAATCAGCTAGTGCTCCGAGATTGCTTCACTAGGCATAGACTCGTAAGCTCACATAGCTTTACATAGTAATCTTACATGACACCAAAGGTTGCTATTGAAGCTAAGCCCTCTCAAGCGGGTCACCTAGTGAGAACCCAAGGTGCAATTATAAGAAGTCTCTCAATGCCCTCATCTCTACAGGCTCTGGTGAAATTCTAGTCTCTCAAGGTCCTCGCCAAACCTCATTGCAAGGTGAAAATTATAGAGTTCTCAAACCCCTCACCTAACCTCATTGCCAAGGTTTGAAATTATAGTGTCTCAAAAACCCTCACCTAACCTCATGGCCATGGTGAAATTATAGTCTTCAAAACCCTCACTAACCTTCATTGCCATGCGTGAATTATAGGTGTGGTTTGGTGTCTCAAACCCTCACCTAACCTCAAAGCATGTGAAATTATAGTCTCTCAAAACCCTCTCCTAACCTCATTTGCCATGGCTGAAAAATTATAGTGTCTCAAAACCCTCACCTAACCTCATTGCCATGGTGAAATTATGTGTCTCAAAACCCTCACCGAACCTCAATGCCATGGTGACAAATATAGTGTCTCAAAACCTACCTAAACCTCATTGCAAGGTGAATTATAGTATCTCAAAAAACCCTCACCATAACCTCATTGCCATGGTGAATTATAGTGTCTCAAAACCCTCACCTAACCTCATTGCCATGATGAACTTATAGTGTCTCAAAAACCCTCACCTAACCTCATTTGCAAGGTGAAATTATAGTGTCTCAAAACCCTCACCTAACCTCATTGCAAGTGTGAAATGAAATTATCAGTCTTCAAAACCTACCTAAACCTCATTGCAAGGTGAATTATAGTCTCTCAAAACCCTCACCTAAACCTCTTGCCAAGGTGAAAATTATAGTCTTTCAAGGCCTTTCAGTAAACTCGGTTCCAAGTTGTATTTTTCTTGTGATGTACAAGCCTTGCCCCGTCTCTGAGGGCCATCACCCAGGACAAAACCCCCAAGAAAATGCCGTCCAAATCGACGTGCTCACCTAGCCAGATTCTCTGGCAATGTCGGTGGGGGAAGATGAAGGTGGAGAAGAGAGACGTTTTTCTCTCGTTCCTTGTCAACAGCGTTGTTTGTCTTCCTCGATGGAGTCCTTAAGCTGCGCCATCCTCCTCTTGAGGCCATCCTGTAGGAAGGTGCAAGAACTTAGTTGAAGACGATCTCGGTAGGAAGTCTGAAATATACATTTTTTTTTGGTACACTGGTGGGTATCAACATCACGCTCAACATCCGAAACTAAACTAATTAAATCTAAGTATGCCCGGTGAAGAATTGTATCTTGGGTGTTCATCAGAGGTTAAGGGAAAATATGTTTTTTTTTTGTTTAAAAATGTCTATTTTAGTTTGGTTGTAAAGTTGAGTTGAGTTAAGATAAGAAAACAAAAGTAAGAAGGCGTGAGCACTGCCGTAGGCCTGCAGTGCTGCGGCAGTGCTCCTTCCTACTTATGTTAATTTTATTTCTTACGCTCCTTGTATTAGTATAATAAAACCATAGGTAGTAGTCGGCTCGTTGCCCTTACTGTGTCTGTTGAACCAGTTTCTTATTGCATATATTAGTAACTTTTTTTTTATGATGAACACTATCCTTTGAACTATCCCCGAGGTTTCCAGTCATTTTTTTATCGTTTCCATCCCTCGTGTCACTTATTCTTTCCCACACAAATCCATAATCTACTATCGTTTAAAGTTGTTGAGAATCTTGCAACGGCCACCTCGAACGAACGTTACCACCCTCCCCCTGAGAGATGTACCTCATCCTTGCATACATACAATTTTGCCATACAAATTGTCCCAGTTGTAGGGAATGGATTGCCAAGTTCTACTGGAAGTACCTGTCTAACCAGCAGTTACATCATTTTCTCTTGACCATCCATTCATTGACTATCCTTTTCTAGGTAAAATACTACATATAATCGGTACCCATTCCTTAAACCTAATTATACCTACAGCTGTCCTGTACTTATCTAGTGGCTCCTGTATCCTACCCTTTACAGTATTGTTTCCACCACCACTAAGGCAGTTTTAGGGCCTGTTCCGATTACCTGACATATTATCCAACGTACTGACTACGTCACGAACGTGAAACACACCATCGTCACTTCTTCCTATCTCTGTTATACCACAAAGATATTTCTACCTTTATTACCAGAGGAGTTAGTGGTACCTTTATCTTCACTGACCATTCAAATACTTTTCGTCCTGGACAACAGAGAATCCAATTTCCAACCTTCTAATTGACTTTTAAACCTTTCCCTAACCTTGAAGTTTCTTAATTAACGGAATCATCTACCCACTTAACCGCTGCCAGTCTACTACTCACTGCTGGTAACTTGTTCCCCTCACAAACCCCACAACCACCTCACACTCATTACTTATCCAGACGAATTTTCAGTTTTTTTCCCCTTTGGAAGTAGAAATTCCCTTTTCAACACTTTGAACTCCCCTTCAACACCTTAAACTCTAAGACAAAACAGAAGCAGCCATGGTGCACTATAACACTCCACACTAATCCACCGAAACACTTCAGAACAGGTACGCCCTCTCCTGACCACAACCTCAGAGAACCGAGAAGCGATCAGTTACAGTTTTATAAAACGAAGCATGTAAATACCAAACGTAATTTAAAAAACTAAACAGAACGGGCAAAATACGGTTTCATGAAAGGTATATTTTTCTTCACGATATTTTTCATATATTAATGTAGAGATTTTCAATATTTTTTTTAAATGGCATTGTTATGATTTTTTCCCAAAAAATGGGAATTGTTTTTTAAAACGAATGGTAATAATTATGAAGTGTAGTAAGTGCTTTAAATAGTCTTTCCTAATAGTATTAAGAATAACTTAGGAAACGTGTACAATAAAGGCTAAATATTATAAACAGAACAGATTGGCGGGAAATTTATGAATGCGTATACTTGTAGAGGTTTTCGGTGGGCAAAAACCTCCGGGGGCCCGGTCTCTGACCAGGCCTCAGGGTGGATCGGGCCCTGATCAACCAGGTGTTTGCTCATTCCAACTTATCCCAATGAGAAACACATCTGTTACTAAACAATCTATGCTTGTCATCTTTGATACCCTCGCTATCCCCATTACATCCACACGACCAGACACTACAGATAACTAGAAACAGAAACACAACCGAGGGAACCAGGTGGAAAAAAACATTAAGGGAGAGTACATAGAGATAACTAAATGATCTACGACACTGAGATATTTTCGTAGCATAAAAGAATGGAAAGAATGACGAGGGAAAAACTGAAGGGAAGAATGCAGATGAAAAATTTTCCGAGGATCTGGAAAAAAATCTCTGACTGGGGGTTTCCCAAACCCCACCCGTGGTATGGCTTTTTTCCTCCAATTGAACTGAGAGTCTTAAGTACCACACGACAGAAAACTGACACATCTAAAAGTGTAAACAAAAAAGTAAGATTTAGGAAACCCTTTGAATTAAGACTTAAGATAAAAAGATGGCGGATTGCAGTTAAGATAAACATATAAGATAGTAGAAACAGAAACCCCGTTCTCAGAAATCCCTTTTACTAGTGCACCCACTGCGCTCCCTCCCATCAGCACTCTCCCTGAAGTCTCCCTTCCACTTCCATGAGAAAATAACTCAATCCACTCTCACCACATACAAACTCCACATCCGTCTTTAATTCTCCAAGCATCTCGGGTTAAGGAATCCCTCATAACTTCACTCACCAGAGCTCACATAACCTCAAACCCTTTCCTAATCAGCGGAAAGTGAGCCAGTAACCTCGGGCACCATAGATATGAAAGCAAAACTGATAGCAAGGTATCAGATACACTGCGGGATCTAAGAAGCGGCGCAGAATTAATATATAAATTGCTATAACACTAAAAAACAATAAGGGCAGTTTGAATATTGCAGTTATAAATAGGAAAATGCTTTTTTATGAGGTGATTTAGGTAGTAGCTCTTAGTTTGAGGAATGAAACATGTGCAGCTGTGGTGGTGAGTGTGAGGGTGTGGTGGTGTGTGTTGGTGGTGTTGGGTGAGTGTGAGGGTGTGGTGGTGTGTGTGTTGGGGTGTGGGCGAGTGTGAGGGTGTGGTGTGTGTGTGTGGTGTGGTTGGGGGAGTGTGAGGGTTTTGGTGGTGTGTGTGTGGTGTGGTGGCGATGTGAGGGTGTGGTGGTTTTGTGTGTGGTGTGGTGGCGAGTGTGAGGGTGTGGTGGTGTGGTGTGGTGTGGTGGCGAGTGTGAGGGTATGGTGGTGTGTGGTGGTGTGGTGGCGAGTGTGAGGGTGTGGTGGTGTGTGTGTGGTGTGGTGGCGAGTGTGGGGGGTGTGGTGTGTTGTGTGGTGTGGTGGCGAGTTGAGGTGTGGTGGGGGTGTGGTGGTTTTGGTGGCGAGTGTGGAGGGTGTGGTGGTGTGTGTGTGGGTGTGGTGGCGAGTGTGTGGGTGTGGTGGTTGTGTGTGGGGTGGTGGCGAGTGTGAGGGTGCGGTGGTGTGTGTGGGGTGAGTGTGAGGGTGTGGTGGTGTGTGTGGTGGTGAGTATGAGGGTGTGGTGGTGAGTGTGTGGTGAGTGTGAGGGTGTGGTGAGTGTGTGTGGTGATGTGGGGGTTTTGGGGGTGGTGTGTAGAGGGTGTGGGGGTGAGGTGTGGTGAGTGTGAGGGTGTGGTGAGTGGAGGTGTGGGTGAAGGTGTGGTGTGGTGTGGGGGTGGTGGTGGGGGAGGGTGTGGTTGGTGATTGAGGTGGGGTGGTGAGTTGGTGTGAGGTGGTGAGTGTGGTGGTGTTGGAGGGTGTGGTGGTGTGGTGGTGGATGTGGGTGGGGTGGTAAAAGTGTGTGGTGGTGTGGGTGGTGGGGGTTGTGGGGAGTGTGTGGTGGAGGGGGGGGGAGGTTGTGGTGGTGAGTGTGTGTGGTGGTGAGTGTGTGGTGGTGAGGTGGTGTGGGTGAGTGTGGTGGTGTGGGGTGGGGGGTGTGTGTGGTGGTGGGGGTGTGTGTGGTGGGGGTGTGTGTGGTGGTGAGGTGTGTAGGGGTGGGAGTGTGGGTGTGGTGGTGGTGTGGTGTGGTGTGAGGTGGTTTTGGGGTGTGTGGTGGTGAGGGGTTGGTGTGTGTGTGAGGTGGTGTGTGGTGGTGAGTGTGTGGTGGTAGGTGAGTTGTGGTGGTGAGTGTGAGGTGTGGTGGTGTGGTGGTGTGGTGGTGAGTGTGAGGGGGGGGTGGTTTTGGTGTGAGGGTGGGGGGGGTGAGTGGAGTTGGGTGAGTGTGGTGTGGGGGATTTGGGGGGGTTGAGTGTGTGGTTGGTGAGTGTGAGGGTTGAGGGGTGTGGTGGTTTTGAGTGTTGGGGTGAGTGGGAGTGGTGGTGGGTGAGATTGTGAGGGTGTGGGGGTGAGTGTGAGGTGTGGTGGTGAGTGGTGGTGAGTGGGGTGGTGAGTGTGGGGTG
>NC_069492.1:10087076-10104180 GCF_026875155.1 Cherax quadricarinatus | reverse complement strand
AGCAACATAATTTTGCAACCGGGGTTCCATTTTTGCTTTCCTTGGTGGGGGCATTGCGCTCAGACGTGAACTACAGTACTTTCGGGGGTTCTCTCGTACCCCGGAAGACAAGTGCTTGTCCTCATTTTTACACCGGGGTTATCAGTGTTGAAAAGTGGGGGCTGGGTGGAGAAAACAAATTTTCAAATGTAAGCGCTTGTCAACCCTACAAAGCAAAATGGGGTGTCTCACCGATCGAGCTGTTGAGGGAGGAATTTAATGACACTGAACACTGGATAACCCCACCCTGTAGTCAATTTGGGGTTTAAACGTTACCTAGCACCCCGGGATTTTGCGATTTTACTTCAGCAAGACCATTACTCGGGGGGTGGTGGAGCACGGCGTTTTGTGAATGTTGAATCGGAGCAAAAAACCTGCATTATCCCATTTTATAAACTCAGACCCATTGTCTCAAAAGGGACACGTGGGCAAGTATGACGAAAACAACACTCACGGAAAAGCACTCGCCCTTTTTTGGGGGCGGTTTTATCAGGAAGGGGTACAATTCATTTACCGTGTCAATTTATCTACCATTACAACAGGGTTTTTTTCCCTTTTTCCGGGGTCGAAAAGTTCGAAACGGGTTCGACAAAAAGGTTCCCCCCAGGGCTTTTTTGTAAGGGGAAACTTTAAATGGGGTTAGACCTTTAAAGGGTACCCTTGTCTTGGGCAAAAAACAACCGGGGTACATGCTTGGCAATGTCCCCTGCCATCTTGGGCAAAAAAATTTTCATTCGTGCCTTTTGATACTGGGGCCTTCCCGGGTGCGCACACCGGGGACTTTTGGTCAACCTAAGAGTAGCGGGTACATGGACTCTGGTACACCATTGGTAAAGGTTTCTCCCGGGTCCACAGCTGGGCAAACAGGGCACGTACCCCGGGTTGCCACCAAATCCTTCAGGGGAACGGGAGACTTGCCTGTAATAAACGTCCCCCTTTGGTCGGAAACAAAGGGACGGGAGACCACACGGGGTCCTGTCTTTGGGGCTCTCTCGAACCCAACAGAAAAAGAATTGCCGACACCCAATGCTAAAAACCCCTCGACAGGGCATCAGCAAAAACATTTTGCTTACCTGGGACATAGGCAAATTTTCAGGGTTGAGTATTGAACTGACGACCCCGAGAAAAGTTTTCCCCCGAGGGGTTTTCTTATTCGAAAAAAGGGGGCCCAAAAAGGGGAAAATGATCTTGAAATCTTGATAGGAAAATAAAATGAATCCCGAAAATGACTCAGGGCCCTACAAAGGCTAAAGCTTTTAGCTCTGCACTGGGTTAATTTACTTCTGCTTTTTGAAGGAACGGTAGCATAGTCAAAAGGCTGTTGCTTACCATTAGATTCCTGTACAAACTGCACCGTCCAACTTTTCGGCATCAGTCAAGGAAATCCTTGGGGAAATCGGGGGAACAAGGGGTTGGGGGTGATTTAACTTGTTCTTAAAAACAAAACTCGTTCCTGATCACAAGTCCACTCAAAAGGGGCATCCCTTTTTGATAAGCATTAGGGGGAGCAAGGGGAGAAACCTCGTAAAGGTGCAGTAAAACCCCCAGGCCTATGAAGGACCGGACTGCATCCACCATCAGGTCTGGGGAATTTTCTGCCGGCCAGATTTTTGACTCGTCCGCTTTATGCCATTCGAGTCACACTGACCCAAAATTTTATTTCCTTCCGGGGGAAATGACATTTGGAGAGCTTTACCTTTAAAATTTCCTGAGCTAGCCGTCCAAACCCGTCAATTTCTCAAGAGTGACGGGACACTTTCACATGACTAAAGACATCCAGGTAGACCATGATGTGCCACCTAGAGGAAACAGAAATTGTCGCATCAAACGACTAAATGTGATTGGCTTCCCCGCAAGCCGAAGGGCATCCTCCTGAACGGGAAAAGCCCAGTTGGCGTAGAGAAAGCTGTCAACCTCTGCTCTCATCATCGAGGGGGATCTGCCAGAACCCTTGAAAAGATCAAGAGTTGAAAAGACCTTATTATCGCCTATTTTCCCTGCAACAGGTCGTTCAGAACTGGCAAGGGGAAGCGTCTGGGATGGTAAAATGCATTCAGGTTCCTGTAAATCGATAACAGGGCGCCAGGCTCCGTCTTTTTGGGAACCAGAATAAGAAGAGCATTCCACTGGGAAGTGGACTCCTCAATAACTCCATCACGGAGCACCCCGTGTAATGAGTTCTCGGCGAAGACTCTTTTGTGCATGTGGCAGGCGATACACAGAAACGTAAATGGGTTTAGAAACCTTTGTCAAGTGAAATACGGTGAGAGATCAGTGGGGTCAAACCCATTGACTCACCAGCTAGTGTGACTGCAGAACATCACGATTGAAGAACCTGGAGAAGTTTTGGGACCTCTTCAGGATAGTCTGTCAAAGCTAATCATCTTCCTGCACTGGCCGGGTTTTTGGGAAGAGTCAGCACAGACTCGCCTGGGAGAACTGCACTCACAAGGAAGTCAGCTGAGGCTTCACCCCACTCTCACCAGGAGAGGGAAACTGACAAGGGTTTCGACAAGTGAGGTATTCTTCCGGGGGGGAAAATTTCCCTCGACTATGCATGTTGAACAACAAGGACTTGCAACTTACCACGTTGCACTGTGTGAAAGGGAGGGTTCAAGGGAGGGCCCTTGACTCGGCACTGTCTTTTGTCAACCAGCATATGGTCTCCTTCAAAAGCTCTGCTCACGTACAACCGTAACAGGAGTGAGCGAGTTAGCTGACAAAGTGACGTCATACTTTGTACAAGCAGAAACTCGCTCGCTGATGCCATGACACAGTCAGACAGTCGCCTGCCGACGGGGATACTGCGGCTTGACAACTGCTGGTCCTAAAAACAGCGTCAGAGTTAGAGTGAAGGTTAGACTGGGCGTCCCCAGACTGGATTTCACTGGAAACCCTAAGCGCTGATGCCAGGTGATGGGCAACGAGCCTACTACGAGGTCAAATCGGGACAAGAGACCGACCCCGGGAAATGTCTATGGAAACCACCGGTTTCCAACGATTCTAGGCACTGTCAAACTCTGAGACAGAGTACACTAGTGGATCCTAAGCGCATGCCCCAGAAGGGCAAATCCAACTCTGTTGAATTTCTGCTTTCCCACTCAGCTGATCTAAGCAGATCCTAAGGTCTGCCATGGTTTTGAGCCCTATGAACAGGTCACCATGGAAAACAATACCATCTACGACTAAGAATTTTGCGGACAGCTTTTGACCCTGGACCGCAAATTCTAAAAGGGTTTTACGACCACGAACCGTCACGGATTACCTGAGACTCCTCTCAAGGGCTGGGAAAGGCAGAAAGGCTCTGTCAACATGGCCGCCGTGAAGGGCCCAAAGTCTCGGAAAAAAGTGGAGTGGACAATGTTAACCACCGAACCTTTATCTAGGAAAAGCTGGACAGGGTTATGAGGGACAGTGTACTCGATGACGGTCCACACGGGTTGTCATACCGAACATGAAGGCATTGACAGGCCGAACGAAAACCCCGGAGTCACAGCTGCTTGAGGCTCGACGCTTGTTGACGAGCTCGACCTGGAAAGGGACGGTACGATCTCGGCAACAACATCAAGACACTCTGTTTCCTCACTGTCGGCAAGCGTATCACTGCCCAGGGCGGCGAACACATTTCTGACAGGGACGGAAATACACGATTTCCCCGCAGGGTTACTAGCCCTTTCGCGGTTTTCGCGGACGCCCCTTTTTCCCCCCGAACAGGGGAAAGGGGTTTTTCCTACAGCACGTGCATTGCGCGCCGACTGCTTCTCCACTCGGGCTGACAGCAATTTTCGCAGCTTGTTAAAACTCGGGGGATTTATGACGGGAATATTGGGGTTTACTTTCCAGACTCCCTCGCAGGCTGAGAAATGGGGACGGTGACGGTTACCTTATCTGAGCATGGGGACGGTAAGGGCTACTTTGATACGGGCGTGGGGACGGAAAACGGTTATTTGGGGATACTGACGGGGAAAACTGTGAGGGTTTTACTTTGGGGGGGGAAGGTTTTTTAAACACTTCCGACCCGGTATGCCCCTTTTTGCCACAGTTAAAAACAATTCACTACTTTCTTAGCGGGTTGGGGTTTGGGGGGGTGGTGTTTTCTGGCGACGTTTTCGCCCTGGTCCAAAAGTCAAAGACTGTTTTTTTGAAATGAGACTGACTGTTTTTAACTGGGGGTTCAATTTTTTTACTTAGGCGCGTGTTAGGGGGGAACTGGGTTAAAAAATTTTTGGGGGCCCTGGCTGTCTGACAGCAGCGGCAAAAGGATTTCCCGGGCTCAAACCGGGGGGCCTGTGGAGGGCCCCGCTGGAAGGATGGGTATGGGAACATCCGCAAAGCGCCCAAACCCCCCCCCTTGCCCAGGTGGCTAGATCGGTCAAGGGCATCATAGCACCCAGGACGTCTTTCTAAGGGCCCGAGTCCTACGCAAAAATTTGGGCCCCCTGGGAGGTTAGGGGGGGCATCCCTCCGCATGATGCCTACAGCCAGCATGGGATGTTTTCCTTCAGCAAAAATACATTTTGTCCCCAAATTCACCCCACTTAGGGGTTGTTTAAAGCATCAGTAAATCTTTGGGCGGTTTGCTAAACCCCGCAAATGCAAGCCAGGGGGCTGGTAACGATGCCCAAGAAAGGGGTTTTGGGGGCTACGCCGAAAAACCCCCAAAATTTCCCCCTTAAGTTTGCCCCAAGGCTGAATCTTACAAACTCGATTGGGGCCGAAACAAAGGAAACCTAAAAATCACCCTTTTGGGGGAATCCACTGCTGCAACAGCAGCATGAATGTACTTTTGGATCCGGGGGGACAGGGAAATAACCCTTAAAACAGTCGCTCGACTGACTGCAGCCATGGCTCAAAACTATTTGAAAAAACCATCAAAAATAAGGGTGGGGAAAGGGACGATGCCGGCCCCCGGGTGGCGAGGTTGAGCCCCAAGTTGTCCAACTGCCACGTTTTCAGGGCCGGCTGGGGCCACCTTTTGCAAGCCCCAAAGCAGAATCGGGAAACTAAGGGCCCAGGCCACTGCGTGTTTTTAGTCTTGACGTAAATTTGTTAAAAAAGGGCAAGGGGTTTCACAAGGGGGTAAACAGGTCAAAAGCAAAAAAAGGTATGCCTGGCTACAATTAAACCACAGAGAGAAAAACAGCAAAAACAAAAACTAGGTAAACTCCCTTAGGAGGGAAAAAAATTTGAGCAAAACAAAAACAAAAAAAAGAAATAGTGGTACACTCTGAAACACAAAATAAGAGATGTACAAGTAAAATGAACTACAGGGAAGTGAAAACAAAATAAAACAAAGGGGTTGGTCAAAATTCCCCAACCCGGGAAAAGTAACAAAATTTATAAAAAGGAGTTGAACTGTAAAACACTGGTGGGAAAAAATTTGCAAAAAAATTTTAAATAAATCAGGTACTACACAACACTAAACGGGGTGCTGCAAGCACAGTTTAACAAAAATTGCAGGTGCTAGCAGTTGCAAATTGGGAATGCAAAAAAAAGAAAATTTCACTTGGGCACAGGGGGAAATTGACACAGCAAAGAAATCAAGAATGGGTTTGTGCCAAAACTCACAAAAAAAAAAATAAAACGTATCAAGGAATCCCTATTTTGGCACACAAAAAAAAATTAAAAAAAAATGCAAATTTTTAAATAAAAAAATAGGGCAAAGGTTAATTTGTTTTAAGAAAAGGGTGTACACTGGTTTTAGCAGGGGAACACTGGTTAGCGGGGTGTACACGGCAAAAAAAAAATTAAACCCAAATCTCAAGGTCAAAATTTGAACTTCACAAGTTTTTTTGGAAATTTAAATGGTAAAAAAGGCGGGTTTCCCCAAAAAATACACTAAATGACTTGGGTATACAAAATGGGAAAAAAGTAATGCCATGGGTAAAAATTTTTCACAGAAAAAACATAAAAAATTTAGAGCAAATAAATGAGGAAACAGGAGAAAAGTGAAATTTGGGTAGGCACAATTTTTTTCACTGCAGGTAGAAAAAACCCTAATACTAAAATAAATTGAAGATTACACTTATTAAAAAGAAAGAAAAAATAACAAACAAAACAGTGGGAGGGGGGTCAACAAACTGTGACTAACAAAATTTTAAAAGTACACAGGAATTTCTTGCAAAATGTATAAGAGGTTAAAAAAGAAAAAATGGTTAAAAAACGAACAATTTAAATCAAAAACGAGGGGCAAAAAGCAGAATAAATACGGAATTTAAAAAAGTAGGAGTGCAAAAAAAAATGAAAAAAATTAAGAAACTGTAGGAAAATGGGAAAATGTACACGATGACAAAACAGAACAATTTAAAGAAGTATGGCTTCCCGAAAAATGTAACTGTATTGGGCAGGAACCCGTTAAATAATGCACAAAAATTAGGAAATGCTAGGTAAGCACTGTTTTTCTTAACTTTTATGCAGGGGAAGGACGAAGGGACTGGGGCTGCAGGTTTTTTTCCCGAAACTTCACTGATGCTCTATTTAAAACTACAAAACCCCCGAGCCCTTTGTATACTGCAAAGGGGCTTCAATGACGAAGGGAAAAAAATTTAGAATTGACTTGGGAAAAAAAGGGAAAACCCGGGGTTAAATCTGTGGGGGTATAAGATTTTGAACAAAAGTGGGTAATCAGGGGGGGAGCCACCCGCTGTGCGTGGGTTTTTTTCCCCTGGGGCCCGCGGTCTGGGCCACGACTAACCCGCGGGTTAGCACACGGAAACAAAACATTTACTGCACTACTCGAAAGTGAAAAAAACAAAATTAAGTGAAAATTTTAACTGGGGCGAGTTAAATTTTACTGTAACAAATTTAAAGGGGAAAAAAAAAAACTGGGGGATGAACTGGGAAAGTAAAAAAGCAAGGGAAAGAAAAAAAAAATTAACGGGCAACAAAAAAAAAAATTGGGACTGGCTGAGAAACGTAGACGCTGAAATATTTTTTAGACCTATTATTAGTCACGAGCTACTTAGACGCTGAAACTGACTTTGGGTTAGGGGGTAAGCCAACTTGGGGCCCCCGTGGTTAAGGGCCCGGTTTAAAATTCTTGGAGGGAAAATGGGAAGAACACAACACACAAGGACGGCGAGAAGGGGCGTCGTTTGGGATAGCAGAAAAGGGTGTAGAGGAGGCTGGTTTTGTTTACAAGCTGATTAGGGTTAAAAAACCAACCCCAAACTTTCCTCATGGCACGCGTGGACCCCACGAAGCCAACACACTGAACGAACCCCTACTTTTTGTAGTGAAGGAAAAGGGGGTAGGGGCGCTGTAGGAGGCAAGAATGGTGCTGGGAAATTTTGAAGGGCTGAGAAAGGGGGGGAAGAGGGGAACACGGGACGCTAAAATAAAGGTAAGACGCCTTACGGGCCCATTCCCCAAATTTTTTGGGGAAAAAACTAGGACGAAGAAACTATCTAAGGGCCCGCAAAACGCCCCGGGAGAAAAAAGATTTAACCCTTTTGGCCACAGGGCGTTGGAAAGACGACCGATGGGGTTGACCCCTCCACCCCAAAGAGGCCCACAATGCCGTTGACCCCCCCTTTCCCCCACTTTATTGCTGTTCTTGCCCTGAACACGGGTTTTTTGCCGATGAAGGGAGCGTTTGGTAGCAAAAGGGTACGGCCGTGGAAATAGGGTTTGGGTTTAATTGGATAGGGGGTTTAGTACAAAAAACGGGGATGTGAGGAGTGACCGCAAGCCAAAATTCCCCCCCTGGAGGGGGCACTTGTGTTTGTCAAATCGGGCGGCCCAGGAAATGGGGACCGGTGGCTCAGCCTCCCACCCGACGTGGGGGGAAACCTAAAAGAGGGACACCTAAAATGCCGCAAAATGAACTAGTCACAGCAGACGGCTAGCTGTGTGGCTTTACCGAAAAGGCTGTCAAAAAAAGCACATATCACATTTAAAAAATTCCCTTTAAATGCCGTCTGTACATTAACATTTAATAAATAATTTTCAAAAATGTACAAGTTTGGTGTAAAATGCTTTTAAATAGTTGCTATGTCTACGACTCGACAAACTTAAAAAAGTTACTGACAAAATCCTCAAATAAACAAAATTCTTTACCCACTGGCTATCAGAACATTTTGCTTTTAAAAAATAAAAAAATTCTAACCCAAAAAAGCCAAAATAACAAGCAACTGCGACGCAATCAGGATCAAGGAGATAATATAACGACACTAAGTAGGGACCAGCAGATCCTCCACAAAAGTCACAAAACTCCCATACTACTGAATCTAAGTTCAGCATAAGAAAATCCCCGACTGTGATAATACACAGATACCAGTACAAGTTAGGTCAGAAGCTACAGCTCAGGACCTGAGTTACTCAGAGTGTCTAAGCAACACACAACCTCAGTACAACGTCGAAAATCACTAAATCTATACAATGTTTTGTGAACAGTCTCTCCAGAACCTACAAGAAAGCTAGAGACGATCTTCCAACAAGGGCCTATAAGAGAGATTTAGGCACTTTGTCTGGAATACGTCCATCCACCAAGAGAGTCTAGACCAGACTGAATACTTCAGGCGAGGTGAGATCACCCCCCCCTGATCACGTGATAGCTCCGTGGGTCGCTGCAGCTCAGCAACAGAAGCCGGCAGAATAACGAGCAAAGAGTGATAATTACAGTAGTTAGACAATCAAGACTTGAACTAAGCACATATGTTACATCTTACCTAACAAAAGGTAACTAAGTCAAATAATTTAAAGCAATATATTCACGATTTAGCTATTATCGCAAATATAAGCAATATAAAATTATATGAAAAGGTAATAATTATATATATACATATTAATCATTGCAACCCATTCAGGGGTTGCAACAGGGATCAAGGAAATTGAATAGTGGAATGACTTGCATGACGAAGTGGAGGAAAACTCAATACACAGCTTTAAGAGAGGATACGATTAGGCTCAAGAAGCTAGAAATAGGTGATGCTGGTAAAAGCAGTTTATGAAATTAAGTAAAAATCAGTAACACACACACACACACACACACACACAACACTGAACTAAAACTCGCACAAACACGCAGAAAATACTGAACAAAACAAATCCCATACAAAAAAAACACAACATTCATCCAACACCACACAACATTCATTAAACACCATCACAACATTCATCCAATGCCATCACAACATCATCCAATACCATCACAACATCATCCAATGCCACAACATTCATCAATACCACAAAAAAACATTCACTAAACACCACCACAACATTCATTAAACACCACCACAACATTCATCCAATACCACCACAACATTCATCAACACCATCACAACATTCATCCAACACCATCACAATATTCATCCAACACCGTCACAACATTCATAAACACCACCACAACATTCATCCAATACCACCACAACATTCATCCAATACCATCACAACATTCATCCAACACCATCACAACATTTATCCAACGCCATCACAACATTCATCCAACACCATCACAACATTCATCCAAACCGTCACAACATTCATCCAACACCATCACAACATTCATCCAACACCATCACAACATTCATCCACCACCACAACATTCATTAAACACCACCACAACATCATTAAAACACCACCACAACATTCATCCAATACCATCACAACATTCATCCAATACCACCACAACATTCATTAACCACCACAACATTCATCCAATACCATCACAACATTCATCCAATGCCACAACATTCATCCAACACCACCACAACATTCATCCAATAATACCACAACATTCATTAAACACCACCACAACATTCATTAAACACCACCACAACATTCATCTAATACCATCACAACATTCACCAACACCATCACAACATTCATTCAACACCATCACAACATTCATCCAACACCATCACAACATTCATCCAACACCGTCACAACATTCATCCAACACCATCACAACATTCATCCAACACCATCACAACATTCATCCAACACCACCCACAACATTCATCCAACACCATCACAACATTCATCCAACACCACCACAACATCATCCAACACCACGACAACATTCATTAAACACCACCACAACATTCATCCAACACCATAACAACGTTCACCCAACACCGTCACAACATTCATCCAACACCCATCACAACATTCATCCAACACTACCACAACATTTATCCAACACTACCACAACATTCATCCAACACCGTCAAAACATTCATCCTACAACCGTCACAACATTCATCCAACACCACCGACAACATTCATCCAACACCATGACAACATTCATTAAACACCACAACATTCATCCAACACCATGACAACATTCATTAAACACCACCACAACATTCATCCAACACCATGACAACATTCATCCAATACCATCACAACATTCATCCAATACCATCACAACATTCATCCAACACCATCACAACATTCATCCAATACCACCACAACTTTCATCCAACACCACCACAAATTCAATCCAGCACCATCACAACATTCATCCAACATCATCACAACATTCATCCAAT
Organism: Cherax quadricarinatus; assembly: GCF_026875155.1. Lineage (NCBI taxonomy): Eukaryota > Metazoa > Arthropoda > Malacostraca > Decapoda > Parastacidae > Cherax > Cherax quadricarinatus. Next base: position 10,093,648 of record NC_069492.1, on the reverse strand, counting down.
ACCACGATAGCATTCATCCAACACCATCACAACATTCATCCAGCACCGTAACAACATTCATTAAACACCACCACAACATTCATCCAATACCACCACAACATTCATCCAACACTACCACAACATTCATCCAACACCGTCACAACATTCATTAAAAACCACCACAACATCATCCAATACCACTACAACATTCATCCAACACCATCACAACATTCATCCAACACTACAACAACATTCATCCAACACTACCACAACATTCATCCAACACTACCACAACATTCATCCAACACTACCTCAACATTCATCCAATACCATCACAACATTCATCCAACACTACCACAAGATTCATCCAACACTACCACAAGATTCATCCAACACTACCACAAGATTCATCCAACACTACCACAACATTCATCCAATACCATCACAACATTCATCCAATACCATCACAACATTCATCCAACACTACCACAACATTCATCCAACACCACAACATTCATCCAATACCCTCACAACATTCATACAACACTACCATAACATTCATCCAATACCGTCTCAACATTCATTAATACTACCACAACATTCATCCAACACCACCACAACAATCATCCAATACCATCACAACATTCATCCAACATCACCACAACATTCATCCAACACCACCACGACATTCATCCAACACCACCACGACATTCATCCAACACCACAACATTCATCCAACACCACAACATTCATCCAATACCATCACAACATTCATCCAATACCATCACAACATTCATCCAATACCATCACAACATTCATCCAACACCACCACAACATTCATCCAATACCACCACAACATTCATCCAATACCACCACAACATTCATCCAATACCATCACAACATTCATCCAATACCATGCACAACATTCATCCAATACCATCACAACATTCATCCAATACCATCACAACATTCATCCAACACCACCACAACATTCATCCAATACCATCACAACATTCATCCAACACCACCACAACATTCATCCAACACCACCACAACATTCATCCAACACCACCAACATTCATCCAATGCCATCACAACATTCATCCAACACCACAACATTCATCCAAAACCATCACAACATTCATCCAATACCATCACAACATTCATCCAATACCATCACAACATTCATCCAATACCACCACAACATTCATCCAAAACCGTAACAACATTTATTAAAACACTACCACAACATTCATCCAACACCACCACAACATTCATCCAATACCATCACAGCATTCATCCAACACCACCACAACATTCATCCAACACCACAACATTCATCCAACACCACCACAACATTCATCCAACACCACAACATTCATCCAACACCTCCACAACATTCATCTAACACCACCACAACATTCATCCAATACCATAGCATTCATCCAACACCACCACAACATTCATCCAATACCATCACAACATTCATCCAAAACCACCACAAACATTCATCTAATACCATCACAACATTCATTCAAACACCATCAGAACATTCATCCAATACCATCACAACATTCATCCAATACCATCACAACATTCATCCAACACCATCACAACATTCATCCAACACCACCACAACATTCATCCAACACCTTCACAACATTCATCCAACACCACCACAACATTCATCCAAAACCTCACAACATTCATCCAACACCACCACAAACATCATCCAACACCACCACAACATTTATCCAATTCCATCACAACATTCATCCAACACCACAACATTCATCCAATACCATCAACATTCATCCAATACCATACAACATTCATCCAATACCATCAACAACATTCATCCAATACCATCACAAACATTCATCCAATACCACCACAACATTTATCCAATACCACCACAACATTCATCCAATACCATCACAACATTCATCCAATACCATCACAACATTCATCCAATACCACCACAACATTCATCCAACACCCACCACAACATTCATCCAACACCACCACAACATTCATCCAACACCACAACATTCATCCAACACCATCACAACATTCATCCAACACCACAACATTCATCCACACCACAACATTCATCATCACCATCACAACATTCATCCACCACCACAACATTCATCCAATACCATCACAACATTCATCCAATACCATCACAACATTCACCAACACCACCACAACATTCATCCAACCCACACCACAACATTAAATCCACACCACAACATTCATCCACAAAACCCCACAACATTCATTACACCACCACACATTCATCCAAACAACCACCACACAACAACTTCATCCAACTACCACAACAGCAACAACCAACACCACCACCAACATTCATCCAACACCACAACATTCATCCACACACCACCACAACACTCACCAACACCACCACAACATTCATCCAAACAACAACACACCACATTCATCCAAACCTCCACAACATTCATCCAACACCACCACAACATTCATCCATACCATAACATTCATTCCAACCCACCCAACATTCATCCAATACCATCACAACATTCATCCAATACCACCACAACATTCATCAATACCATCACAACATTCATCAAACCATACATACCCACACATTCATCCAAACCATCACAACATTCATTACAAACCACATCACCTATACCACCACCTTCATCCACACCCATTCATCCACACAAACATTCATCCAACACCACCACAACATTCATCCAACACCACAAACATTCCACACCCACAACCCACCTACATCACACACCCCATTCATTAAACACCACCACAACATTCATCCATACCACCACAAACTTCATCCAACACACCACAACATTCATCCAACACCTGACAACATTCATTAAACACCACCACAACATTCATCCAACACTATCACAACATTCATCCAACACCACCACAACATTCAACACCATCACAACATTCATCCAACACTCACAACATTCATAACCACCACAAATTCATCCAACCAATCACAACATCTCCAACACACATCACAAATCATCAACACCACACAACTTCATCCAACACCGTCACAACATTCATTAAACACTACCACAACATTCATCCAACACCACCACAACATTCATCCAACCACCACATCACAACATCCAAACTCATCCAACACCAATCACAACATTCATCCAACACCACCACAACATTCATCCAACCAACCACAATATATCATCCAACACACTCACAACATTCATCCAACACAATCACAACATTCATCCAACACACACAACATTCATCCAACACCGTCACAACATTCATTAAACACCACCACAACATTCATCCAATACCACCACAACATTCATCCAACACCCCACAACACATTACCACACGTCACACATTCACACACCACACTACCATCACAACATTCATCCAACACACCACAACATTCATCCAACACACCACAACATTCATCCACACCGTCACAACATTCATTAAACACCACCACAACATTCATCCAATCCACCACAACATTCATCCAACACTACCACAACATTCATCCAACACATCACAACATTCATCCAACACCATTACATTAAAACACCACAACATTCATCCAAACCACACACATTCATCCAACACACCACAACTTCATCCACACCATCACAACATTCAGCCAACACCACCACAACATTCATCCAATACCACCACAACATTCATCCAACACTACCACAACATTCATCCAACACCACCACAACATTCATCCAACACCATCACAAAATTCATCCAACACACCACAACATTCATCCAAACTACACACAACATTCATCCAACACCTACCACAACTTCATCCAACACCACCACAACATTCATACCAACCACACCATCAAAACATTTATCCAACACTACCACAACATTCACCAACACTACCACAACATTCATTCAACACCACACAACATTCATCCAACACCATCACAACATTCATCCAACACACCACAACATTCATCCAACACCACCACAACACTTCAACCAACACCACCACAACATTATCCAACACTCACCACAACATTCATCCAAACACCACAACATTCATCCAACACCACCACAACATTCATCCAACACTACCACAACATCATTCAACCAAATACCATCACAACATTCATCCAACACCACCACAACATTCATCCAATACCTTCACAACATTCATCCAACACCATCAAAACATTATCCACACCACCACAACATTCATCCAACACCACCACAACATTCATCCAACACCACAACATTCATCCAACACTACCACAACATTCATCCAACACGACCACAACATTCATCCAACACCACCACAACATTCATCCAACACCACCACAATCAATCCAACACCACAAAACATTCCAACCCTACCACAACATCTCCAACCACACAACATTCATCCAACACCACCACAACATTCATCCAACACCATCAACATTCATCCACACTACCACAACATTTATCCAACACGACCACAACATTCTTCCAAAACGACCACAACATTCATCAACACACCACAACATTCATCCAAACACTACCACAACATTCATCCAACACTACCACAACATTCATCCAAACCACCACAACATTCATTCCAACACACCACAATATTCATCCAACACCACACAACATTCATCCAACACCACCACAAAACATTCATCCACACGACCACAACATTCATCCAACACACGACCACAACAATCCAACACGACAAACATTCATCCAATACTACCACAACATTCATCCAACACTACCACAACATTCATCCAACACGACCACAACATTCTTCCAACACGACCACAATATTCATCCAACACGACCACAACATTCATCCAACACGACCACAACATTCCTCCCACACGACCACAACATTCATCCAACACTACCACAACATTCACACGAAGAACGTGTGGCCGATATGATTATCAGCTGTTACTCATACTTTCTTTTCACATTCCCTTCTAACCTTCCCTACTCCCCTCAGAGCCCATCTATTCCCCTTCCAGAAAAATCCAGCGCCGACAATAACGAGACGATGCTGGAATACAGTGTGGGTTATGGAACGACATTTCACAGTTTGAGAGATCAGTACCAGCAAACAAAACTAATGGAGGTGGGTCTGGGGTCTCCTATTTCTCCCTAAAGATTAACGAGTGTAATTCACGGTAAGTAAATCAAAGTTTGCTTAGCAGTTAGGAAATAGTTGGCTGTGACGAGACGGTTCACAATGTTTATTTAGAAGAAGTAATGTTAGTGTTAAATGTTACACGAAGCTGAGTTAACTTAGGAAGGATTTCTAATGTTTTAACCACTGTACGTATGTACGGTAGCTATATTTTGTCCTTATGTAGCTCCGACCTGGATCATTGTGCGAGCTTAACCATGATACATATTAACCCCAAATAAATTCAGAGCAAGTTTTTTTACGTAAATGCGTTAATACAAATAATAATAATAATAATAATAATAATAATAATAATAATAATAATAATAAATTATTATTATTATTACTAATTTTCATTTCTGTTCCCCCCTCAAGGAATGTTCCTTGATGCTGGTGAGGGGCTCTTGATCTAGGGAACTGGATCTGTGCTCCAGTTCCCTGAATTAACCCTAAATACCTTCCATCCCCCCCACAGGCGCTGTACAATCCTACAGGTTTAGCGCTTCCCCTTGATAATAATAATAATCTTTTCTGTTCTATCTTCAGTACTCGTTCCAAGGATGCCAGATGATCTTTATGACTGGATTTATCATCTCTAAATCTGTGTTGGTGCTCATTTAGGACGCTTTGCCAATTTCTAATTACTTAGAAATGCCTCGGCATGATAGTGGCTTTCTTTGCTCCAATCAAATTATATAATATGTAAACACTCATTGTACCCTTAGCAAGGAAATTAATTATTTTATTGTTATTTGTATTTGTTACCAATAACATATAGATTTTAGTCTAATTCGCACAACTAATCTTCAAGTCATTTTCATTGCGATGTTTTTATGCTCTCTCATATTACCGATCTCTCAACTAATCATTTTTTTCAATTGCGAATTGTTTCAAATCGACCTTTTCCTAAGTTATTAGCTCATCTGCTTTCTACAAGACTATTATCACGTGTTCCATTCTTTATTTAGTGGAGGCAGGAACCATACACTTTAGGACGAGGTATGATGACGCTCATGGAGAAGGGAGATAGGGACCTAGTAGCGTTCAGTGAAGAGGAGGGCCAGGAGCTGAGTCTCGACCCCTGCAACCACAATTAGGCGAGTACAATTAGGTGAATACACACACACACAGTATAAACAACTTTTTGCTCAACGAAGGTCGGAACGTCACAATAAAAAACCTGTCCAGCGATACGCGTCTTCTCTTCCAGAATATTGACGGTAAACCATTTGGATCGTATTCCAGTACTTTCGTGTTTCGTGTGATGCGCTTTTGTTTTGATGTTGGTTTTGACTTGCCTTTTACCACTAACTCGTTTTTAACCCAGAATCTCTTATCCAGACGTTCTCGGAAAATTCCCCATATTTATTTTCCTAATTCTACTATTCTTTGTTTATCAACG
>NC_069492.1:10045168-10086576 GCF_026875155.1 Cherax quadricarinatus | reverse complement strand
AAGGGGGGTGCGGGATCCCCAACCCCCGTTGTGACCCTCTTTAATTAAAAGAAACCCACCAGGGCCCCGTACCCAGCCCCTGCTCCTAAGGATCCCCCTTTTTTACAAGCGTTTGAAGGGGGGTAGGATTGTGGGTTTTTTGGGGTTTTCACAATCGGGCATAAAGGGGGAAAGAACTTTTTGGGGGAGGGTGGGCCGGCCAAACCAAAAAGGGAAAGGTCCAGGCGTCTTCCGCCTTTACGTCCGGTTCACCCTCACCCCCTCTCACCTTCAAAATTTCTCCAGCACCATCTTCCCTCCTACAGCGTCCCTACCCCTTTCTCAGCTACAAGAAGTAGGGTCGTTCATGTTTTGGGTTCGTGGTCCACGCGTGACCAAGGGGCATTTTGGGGGTTGGTTTATACCCTAACACATGTAAACACACCACCTCCCACACCCTTTTCTGCTATGCAACGACGTCCTCCGCCGTCCGTGTTTTGGGTTTTCTTCCCATTTCCTCCAAGAAGTTCACCGGCTTAACCACGTGGGAACCCAGTTGGTTTAGCCCCTAACCAGCTCAGTCAGCTCTACAGTACCGGACTATATAGTGCTAAAAATATCAGCGTCACGTTTCCCACCAGTGCAATTTTTTTTTTTTTTGCCCATTAATTTTTTTTTTTTTCCCCTTGCTTTTACTTTTCCCATTCTCCCCCAGTTCTGTTTCCCCTGATTTGTTACAGTAAATTTCTCTCCCATTCAAATTTTCATTTAATTGTTTTTTATCCTTTCGAGTAGTGCAAAAAATTTTTTTTGTTTCCGTGTGCTAACCCGCAGTTATCAGTGGCCCAGACCGCTGACCATGTAAAAAAACCACCACACTGGGGCTCCCGCTGAGTTCCCAGTTTTTCATATCTTATACCCCCACAGATAACCCCGGTTTTCTTTTTTTCCAATCAATTCTGATATTTTTCCCTCGTCATTAAACCCCCAAAGCAGTATAAAAGCTCAGGGGAGTGTTATAGAGCATCAGTAAAAGTTTCAGGACCCTGCAGCCCCAGTACTTCCCCCCTCCCCCTCACTCAATTAATAAACAGTGACTTCCCTAGCTTTTCCAATTTTGTGACTTATTTAACTGTCCTGCACCAATACAGTTACAGTTCTGAAGCCATACTTCAGTAAATTGTTCGTTTTGTCATCATGTACTTTTTGCCACTTACCTACATTTTTTAAAATTTGTACATTTATTTGCACCCTACTTTTTTTAAATTTCCCCGTATTTATTCTGTTCTTCACCTCAGTTATTGATTTAAATTGTTCGGGTTTTTAAACCATTTATACTTTTTTACCTCTCAATACTTTTGCAAGAAATCCTTTACTGTTAATTTTTTTAGTCACAGTTTGTTGACACCCCTGCACTTTTTTGTTTTTTTATTTTTTCTTTCTTTAATAAGTGTAATTTTCAAGTATTTAAAGATTAGTTTTTTTCTACCTGCAGTGAAAAAAAATGGCCTAGCCTTACACTTTTCTCCTTTTTCCCATTTATTTGCCTACATTTTTTAAGTTTTATCTGTAAAATTTTCACCTATTGCATTATTTTTTGCTATTTTGTATACCCAAGTCTTGATGTATTTTTGGGACCTGCTTATTACCATTAAATTAAAAAAAATTACTTGTGAATTCAAATTTTGCCCTTTGAGATTGTAAAAATTTTGTTTTGCCAGTGTACCCCCCAAAACACCAGTGTACCCTGCTAAACCATGTACACCCTGCTAACCCCCAGTTAACCTTTGCCCTATTTTTTTGATTTAAAATTTGCATTTTTTTAATTTTATTTTTGTAAAATATAGCTTTCCTTGATATTTTATTTTTTTTTCTGTGAGTTTTGGCAAAATCCCATTTTTGATTCTTTCTGTTCAATTCCCTCTGTGCAAGTAAATTATTTTTTTTTTGCTTTCTAATTTGCAACTGCTAGCAATCAATATTGTTAAACTGTCTTGCAGCACAGTTTAGTGTTTGTAGTACCTGATTTTTTTAATTTTTTGGCAATTTTTGCTACCAGTGTTTACATTTAAACCCTTTTCATAAATTTTGTTCCCAAACTCCTGTGAAATTACTGACCACCCTTAGCTTCTTTTTTGGCACTTCCCTGTAGTTCATTCACTTGTACACTCTTTTTTTGTGTTCGAGTGACCACTATTTCTTTTTTTTTTTGTTGTTTTGCTAAATTTTTCCACCCTAACTTTACCTAGTCCGGGGTGCTTTGTTCTCCTGTGTTAATTGTAGCCAGTGCATCCTTTTTTGCTCTGACCTGTTTACCCCTTGTGACCTGTTTGCTTTTGAACAATTGACGTCAGACTAAGACACGCTGGCCATGCCGTTAGTCCCAATTCTGCGGTGCTGAAAGGGTCCCTCACCACGTGAAACGTGGCAGTTGGACAACTTGGGGCTCAACCTCGACCCCCAGGGGGCCGGTCACGCCCAACCCGACCCTTTTTTTTGATGGTGCAAATTTTTGAGCCTGGCTGCAGCTCGAGCGACGTTAAGGGCTTATTTCATTCCCAGGGATACACAGACATTCATGCTGCTGTTGCAGCAGGGGATTCACCCAGGAAATGATATAGGTGCCTTTGGCCAATCGGTTTGAAAATTTCAGCCTTGGGGAAAACTTAGGAGGAATTTAGGCGTTATTTTGGGCGTCCGCCAACCCCTTTACTTAATCGTTACCACCCCCTGGCTTGCATTTGCGGTTTGGCAACCCGCCAAAGACTTTACGATGCTATAAACACCACTAAGGGGTGAAGGGTGAAAACTGTATTAAGCGAAGAAAACACCCCAGCGGCGGGGCACATGCGGAGGGATCCCCCCCTAACCCCCAGGTGCCTTTGATGGTGGGACCGGCCCTCAGACGACTCCGGGGTGCATAGATCCCATTGACGCGATAAAGCCACCTGGGAAAAAGGAAAGGGTTTTGTCGTTTTGCGGAGTCCTATACCCATCCTTCCAGCCCGCCACAGTGCCCCACGGTCGACCCGGAAGTCATTTTTGCCGCTCGTCAGACAGCCAGCCCAAAAAAGTTTCTAACCCATCCCACTAACACGCCCCTAATAAAAATATGACCACAGAAAACACAGTCAGTCTCATACAAAAAACAGCCCATCGACTTTTGGACCGGGGCGAAACGCGCCAAGACACCACCCCCCAACCCTCCCCTGCTAAGCATGAGTGATTGTTTAAACTTGGGGAAAAACGGGGCATACCGATGGGAAGTGTTCAAACCTAACCCCCGCAAGTAACCGTCACAGTCCCCCGCTCGTATCACAGTAACCGTCCCCCCACGCTAAATTTCAAAGTGCCATTCCGCCCCATGCTCAGTAAAAGGGTAACCGTCACCGCCCCCATGCTCACCTGCGAGGGAGTCTGTAGTCCACAATATTCCCAGTCAAAACCCCCCCGAGTGTAAAAACTGCGAATTTGCTGTCAGCTAGGGGAGAAGCTCGGCGCGCAATGCACGTGCTTAAAACCCCCTTCCAAGTTCGGGGGAAGGGGCGCGCCCGCGAAACCAGCGAAAGACTAGTAACCCGTCGGAGCCCCTGTTTTTTTCCTCCCTGTCAGAATGTGCGCCGCCCTGGCGTGAACGCTTGCCGACAGTGGGAAAACAGGTGTTTGAGTTTTGCCGAATCGTACCGTACCTTCCAGGTCGGCCCCTCGCAAAAAGCTCGAGCCTCAAGCAGCTTGACCCCGGGGGATTTCGTCGCCTGTATGCCTTCATTTTCCCGGAAGACAACCCGTGGGGACCGTCACGAGTACACTGTCCTCATAACCCTTTCCACTTTTCCTAATAAAGGTTCGGTGGTTAACATTGTCCACTCCACTTTTTTCCGAAATTGGCCCTTCACGCCCATTTTACAGGCCGTCGCCACAGACCTTGAGAGGGTCTCAGGTAACCCGCTGACGGTCGGGTCGTACAACTTAGAATTTGGGCCCCAGGGTCAAAACGGTCCGAAAAAAATTTTCTTAGTCGTAGTGGTATTTTTTTCCATGGTGACCTGTTATGGGGCTCAAAACCATGGCCCCTTGGGTTGCTTAATCCAGCTGGGGGAAAGCAGATTAAACAGATTGGATTCCCCTTCTGGGCATGCGCTTAGGATCCACTAGTGCTACTCTGTCTCAAGTTGACAGTGCCTGAATCGTTGGAAACCGGTGGTTTCCATAACTTTTCCCCCGGGGTCGGTTTCCCTTGTCTGTCGACCTCTAGGAGCTCGTTGCCCTCCCCCTTCCCATAGCGCTTTTCCAGTGAAATCCATTGGGGCCCCCCCAGTCAAACCTTCACTCAACTCTGACGCGTGTAGAGCCCACATTGTCAAGCCGCAGTACCCCTGTGGGCGGCGACGTCTGATTGTCATGGCATCGCGAGCAGAGTTACTGCTGTACAAAGTATACGTCACTTTGTCAGCTAACTCCTCACTCCTGTTACGGTGTACTGAGCAGAGCTTTTGAAAGGGGACCATAGCTGGTTTACAACGACAGGGCCCAGTCAAGGGGTCTCCCTTGAAACCCTCCTTTCCCAAATGCAAGTGGTAAGTTGCAAGTCCTTGTTGTCAACATGCATGTCGGAATTTCCTGCGGAAGAAAACCTCACTTGTCGACCTTTCAGATTCCCTCTCCTGGGGAGAGTGGAGGTGAAGCCTCACTGACTTCCTTGGTTTTAGTTTCCCAGCGGTCTTGCTGACCTTCCCCAAAACCCGGCCGTGCGGAAGATGACTAGCTTTTAAACATCCTGAAGAGGTCCCAAAAAATTCCCAGGTTCTCAATCGTGATGTCTGCAGTCACACTAGTGGGGGTCAATGGTTTACCCCCTTTATCTCTCACCTATTCCACTTGACAAAATACTAAACCCCTTTACGTACCCGTGTAAAGCCTGCCACATGCACAAAGATCTTCGCCGAAGAACTCATTCACGGATGCTCCGGAGGATTATTGAGGAGTCCACTTCCCCGTGGGAAAGCTCTTCTTATTCTGGTTCCCAAAAAAACGGAGCCCGGCCCTGTTTTCGATTACAGGAACCTGAAGCATGACCATCCCCGAGCTTCCCGTTTCCCCGTTCTGAAAGACCTGTTTTCAGAACATAGGCATAATAAGGGCTTTTTAAATCTTTATTTTTCAAGGGTTCTGGGAGATCCCCCCCAAAGATGAGAGAGGAGTTTTACAGCTTTCTCTACGCCAACGGGGTTACCATTCAGGAGGTGCCCTTCGGGTTGCGCGGGGGCCCCAACACATTTTTTCTTTGATGACGACAATTTTTTTGTATCCCCTAGGTGGGACACTCATGGGCACCGGGTGATCTCTAGTCATTCGCAAGTGTCCCGTCACATCTTGAGAATTGACAGGGTAGGACGGGTAGCTCAGAAATCTTAAGGTAAAGCTCTCCAAATTCATTTCCTCCGGGAAGGAAATAAAATTTCTGGGGCACGTAGTGACTCAGAATGGCATAAAAACGGACGAGTCTAAAATCTGGCCGTGCAGAAATTCCCCAGACCCAGATGGGGGAGCGCCCGTCCTTCATAGGGCCCGGCGGGTTTTTGCCCCCTTTTTCGAGGGTTTCTCCACCATTGCTGCACCCCTAATGCTTACTCAAGAAGGGTGCCCCTTTTGAGTGGGCTTTTATCAGGAACGAGCTTTTGTCATTTTTAAAACAAGTTAACATCACCCCAACCCTTTGATTCCCCTGATTTCACCAAAAGGGATTTCCCTTTACTGATCCAGCAAAGTTGCACGGTGCAGTCTTGTCACAGGGAACAATGGTAAGCAAAAGCCTATTGACTATGCTAGCCGGTTTTCCCTTTCTAAAGCAGAAGTCAAATTAATCATGCAGGCTAGAAGCTTTAGCCATTGTATGGGCCCTGAATCATTTTCGGGGTTCATCTATCATTAAACCACAAGATTTCAAGATCATTACCCTTATTGGCCCTTTTTGCGAATAAGAACCCTCGGGAAAACTGCCTGGTCGTCAGTTCAATACACAACCCTGAAATTTTCTATTCCCCGGGAAGCAAAATGTTTTAGCTGACCCCGTCGAGGGTTTAGCATTCGTGGTGTCGGCAATTCTTTCTCTTTGGGATTCGAGGGGCCCCAAAGACAGGACCCTGTGTGGGCTCCAGTCCTTCGTTTCCTACCAAGGGACGTTGACTTTCGGCAAATCTCCCGTTCCCCCGAAGGATTTGGGGGCAACCAAGGGTCTGTGCCGGTTTTTACAGCTATGGACCCGGCAGAACCATATACCAACTGGTGTACCAGAGTCCATGATACCCGCTACTCTTAGGTTTTTACCCCAAGTCCCCGGGGTTGCGCCCCCGGGGAAGGACCCCGAAAAAAAAAAGGCACGAATGAAATTTTTCTTGCCTAAGATGGCAGCGACTTTTCCAAGCATGTACCCTGTGTTGTTTGCCTACAGACAAGGGGACCATTTAAGTCCCAACCCCCCTTTTAAATATCCCATTACAAAAAACCCTGGAGAGAAACTTTTGTCGACCCTTTTTACGAACTTCTCGCCTCGGAAAAGGAATAACACCTCTTGTAATTAGAAACTTGACACGGTCATGAATTATACCCATTCCTGATAAAACCGCCGAAAAAGGTCGCTAGTGCTTTCCTAGCTGTTGTTTTCGTCATACTTTCCCACGTTTCCTTTTGTCAGACAATGGGTCGAGTTTTTAAAAAGGGATAATGCAGGATCTTTTCTCCGATTTAACATTCACCAAAACGCCGTCTCCACGCCCCCCTGCAGTAATGGTCTTGCTGAACGTAAAAACGCAAAGTCCCGGAGGTGCTCAGAGTAACCCTTAACCCAATTTTACTACATGGGGAAAAGGCTATCCCCTTTCATGTCATTAAAATTTCCCCCCTCAACACTCGGGTCGGTTAGACACCTCATTTTTCTTTGAGCTATGACAAGCGCTTACCAAATAAATTTTGTTTGCTCCCCTAGACCTACTTTACAACAAAGATAACCCCAGGTTAAAATGAGGGCAATGCAAATTGTCTTCCAGGGGTACGAGAGAACCTTTAGAAGACTGATAGGTTCACGTCTGACGCAATGCCCCCCCCAAGAAAGCAAAATGGAACCAGGTTGCAAGTTATGTTTCCAACCCCGTCACACCCCAGGGATGCACAAACTTTTCCCCCAAAGTTTGTGTCCTTACCCTGTCCTACGACAGCCCGTGGGAATAATTCGATAGGGAGATTGCTACGGGAACTATCAAAGGAAGCCCACCTTTTCACAGAAGTTTGTGGACCTGGCGGGGAACAGAGCGGGGCGCGTGCGTTGCAACGCCACAATCAACTAATGCAGGGCAACCCTCATCCCTTCTCCCCCTATACTGGTATGGAAGACGGGCCCCGTAAGGTCCATACTTATGGTTGCGACCCAGGACAACAGTACATTTTGACATTGACGTACCCACGACTTGTCCCCTCCTACGCTTTTATCTAATTTTCTTCGAAATGGGGTTTAAATGCACACACATTTTATAGCATCGATAAAGGAGTCAGGGGACACATGTAATTATGTAAATACTTTTAGAAGGGTACCCCGAGTGTAATAAATTCCATGGATGTGTATTATTTTGGTAGTGCACCCCGTGTTTTTTAAATAAAACAAAAAAAAAAAAAGCCTGTATTACTTTTTAGGGGAGTGCTGCCCTCTGATCAAATGTCCCCACCCTTTGAAAAACTACTTCAGTCATTGTTTGCAGATGTGAGGGCAACAACGTTCGTAGACGATGGAATGATGTTAACCCTGCGGGTAACCTGTATTAAAAAGATTTTAGTTCAGTCTGACGTCCCCCGGGCCTCTCCTCCATGAAACAGCGCGGGGAAACCATTTTCCTTCCCCCGGTCAGGGATTTTTTTTTTTCCTGTTTTCATTTTTTTGTCCATTTTTTTTTACTAGTGAGCGAAAGCCTCCCTCTCGGGGGACTAGTGTACGTAATTCCCTTTTTACCATGGGCCCACCAGTAGGGGGCGTCGGGCACCGAGGGGCGTGGGCCCGGGAAATTGTAGACAGCCGTCTGAAAACCACAGCCTAGCCGTTGCTCTGACTAGTTTTATATTTTTGCGGCATTTTGGTGCTGCCTCGTAGCCTCACCCTGTCAGTGGGCGAGCCCACCGGGTTCACTCCTAGGGCCCACTGACTTGACAGCACAAGTGCTCCCCCTCCCGGACTGGGTTTCGGGCACTCCCCCACATGCCCGTTGGTATCACTCCTATCCCAATTTAAACCAACCTGTCCACGGCCGTATCATTGCTACCTACGCTACCTTCATCGGGACTAAACGCTGTTTAGCAGCAAAAAAACCCAAAAACACTTTTTAGCACAATCTACGGTTTCACGAAGAATGATTAATATTTGATTACTGTGATTAATTTAATTTAATTGAAAAACCCTAACTAGTTAAAAATTTATTAAATTTTTTTTTCTCTATTAGATCCGTTGTATCCCGAAGCACTATTTAAACCTATTGAATTCTAATGGATAATTGGGACAAGGTTACTGACTAATTGTTACGAAACCAGTAACAGCAGGATGCTAGAAGGACAGTCTTCTAGTATTCCACGGAGATCCTATGCTTTTAGAATCGCGTTTTTTGTAAAAAATGGGGGCCTGGTCATGGATCTTATTGATCCTAAGGTGTTGGAGAAATGTCCAGTTTTTGACAATATTTAATCAACACTTAGAGTACTTTTCCTAATCTTGAACAATTTGAGTTTAGTCTTGTACAGCATACAGGTGGACGTATGTACTGAGGTCTCATGATCCAAGGAGATGGAATTTACTGATTATGAGTTCTAGCTCTAAGATGACCACTAAAAATTACTATCTATTAGGGATTATAGTTTCCATAATCACTCTCTCGTAGTTCAATTGTTTTCATGATGTTGTATAGTGAAACACAGTTATTGATACTCTGACTTTGTCTGAGTTAAAGTACATTTAAAAACTTCGGGATGTGTTGGAGAAGTAGCAAATTATCCTCGGTTGTGACGTATAACAGGATTACACCGCAGAAACTGTCAGAGCAATAATTAAAGAATATATTGTTTATGCTCATACAGAGTTGTCTGTTTATGATTCAGTCAGAAAGCCTTGTGTCACAATTAGGAGTATGGACTCTATTGTTTACTTAGAAGAAAGAGCAAAACTACAGCGGAAGTGGCTGAGCTAGTGAATCTCCGCTCACACCCTTGCCACCACTGATACATAGTACTGAGTTTCAGATTGTGGTAGTATGATGAGCCTCATATGTGTATGACTACACTGTATCGACTTATATTAGGACCCAGATCTAGACTCTATAGGGAAGGTTGGGCGATGTACCCGGAACCTAAGGGACCGTCCAGACCTGTTAGATCCTTACTCCTCCATTACCCACTGGTCTATCTTCAGAAGAGTTTGAGAGGTTTGAACGCCTTATTATGTTTGCAGACTGCACTATAGAGGCACAGAGGAAATTGAACGAAAGAAGATATCCAGAGAGAAAAATGTACGTTGGGAAGACAACAGACTGATAGATCACAGAGACACATTTATGTGCAGGAAAGCTGCATCCATGGTTCTTAAGTTTTTTGAAAGTGACTTAGACACTATTTTTGATGTGTTTGAAGAACCACGCAGTGCTATGAACTGGCCACGTAGCCTGGGCTACCTTGTTGCACACAGCTTTGACAGGAAGAGCATCAAACTTTGTACTGCAGCTTTACATTTGCCAAGTACTTTAGTTATGACACTGTCAAAACAAACTATTTAGAGACATTAACTTGTTTGCCCTGTAAGTTATCAACATGCATTTTCGTACATTACAAACGACGACAAGATCAAACGTTGTGTTAGAGTTTGCTTGTGAGAAAAAAGTTGCATTGAGAGGTGGTGTGTAGGTCTGCGAAATGTAACAAACTACGACGTCTAGTTCAGTTGTGTACTACACGAAGAGTTTAACAACTGTATGTGTGCTGACTACAAGAATAATCTGATTGTTCATTTACCTCGGATATTCTGAAACTGCAGCATTAGCAGACAATTACGAGATTTCTCACAAACTTGTATGTACTAAAACACAGAGAATAGAGAAACAAGGTAACTAAAAATTGTCCTAGAAGTTGGCAACCTAAATCAGATGCTCATTGCCGGCCTGATGTTACCTGCCTACTGTAACTTCTTGTACCTTTACCAGAAAACTCACAATCCTGTATCTGGTCTCTGTGGGCTTGAAGAAAGAATCTGATATAGAGAAGTAGAAAGTTAAATGTACTATTGTCACACAGAAAAGGAACATTGATAGTAGAGAGTATTAGCTTTAAGTTAGAAAGAGTTACGAGAAGCAGTCTAGTCGTGCGGCTGTCGCCCCCACTCTAGTCGTCTTCCGAGCAACCAAGGCACAAATTAGTTAATACCTCTGATCTACTGTTTTAGATAATGTTACCAGGACAGTATGAACTGCGTCAGAGAGGGTATCTGATGAAAAGATTTCGTTGCAGCGAATGAGTCCTTTCTTTTTCGAGAGGTTAAAGTAGGATTTGGCGAATCACATCCGAGATAATTACTTTCAGAGACACTGACGCTATATCAACCTTATTAAGAAAAGATGACTGCCCATAACTGACGATACCTATACCAAGATAGATGTATTGTTAGAAGCCTATGGTGGGGCTGTTATAAAAGTACCTCTTCTCAAAATATACATTGAAACAAGCTATTATACTGCTTATATTTCAGTGGGTAATCCAGTGGTGTATTTCCCATCAGGCAGTGGACTTGTTGATAGGGAACGATATCCTTCATGCTGGTATATGTAAGGAACCACTTGTGATTGATAATAACACTGATGATAATTATGCCATTGAAGCTTGTAGATAGAAGCCTATTTTATTTCCTCTCAGCGCAATTACTAGAGCTATGTCAAAGATACAACAACCATCCTTGTCTCCTCTTGAGTCAGTGGATGACAATGATTTGGGCTTGAAAATGTTGTTCAGTGACGCTCTGCTCCCAGGATCATTAACATTGACTCCCCCCTGTCAGCGACTTAGGACACAACTGACGATAAATTTCTAACTCATGATGATTTAATCAAGGATCAGTTGATCAGTCACTGGAAAGACTGAGAGATATAGCAGTTACTGATGGAGAAAAATACATGTAAGTTGTCAGCTGATAGTGTTTCCACCACAGTGAAGCATCTCGTAGTGTTA
Organism: Cherax quadricarinatus; assembly: GCF_026875155.1. Taxonomy (NCBI): domain Eukaryota; kingdom Metazoa; phylum Arthropoda; class Malacostraca; order Decapoda; family Parastacidae; genus Cherax; species Cherax quadricarinatus. Next base: position 10,075,353 of record NC_069492.1, on the reverse strand, counting down.
CCAGTTACATTTCGTGAACAAGCCATTGATTTTGCTCACAATAGTCCCATTGGAGGACATTTGGGTGTCAAGAAGACACTCGGTAAACTGGCAAAACATTTTACTTGGCCTAAAATGAAGGAAACAGTAGCTGATCATGTGCGACGTTGCCACGTGTCAAGTGACAGGCAAGCCAGCGTACACACCTCCACCTGCACCTCTCATTCCTATCACCGTGGATGGTGAACCTTCTCACGTCTTATTATTGACGGGTTTTTGGTCCTTTGCCTAGAACCCAAACTAGAAACCAATACTTATTTACTATTATGGACGCTGCAACACGGTATCCCGAAGCTATTCCTATAAAAATTAATGCTCGTGCTATTTTTGAAGCGCTGATGAAATTTTTTTCTCCTAGTTGGATTGCCACGAGAGATACAATCAATCAGGGATCTAACTTCACTTCTAAGATCTTTCGAGAAGAAATATCCCAACCCTGGGAAATAAAGTCTTTACTTTCAACCCAGTTATCATCCACAGTCACAAGGTGCTCTAGAGAGATTTCATCAGACACTGAAGTCCATGATGAAGTTATTGTGAACATTTTTCTAGAGACTGGGATGAGGGTATACCGTTTCTTCTGTTTGCTATGAGAGAAAGTGAGCAAGAAAGTCTCGGGTTTAGTCCATTTGAATTAATATTCGGACACCAAGTGCGTGGTCCTCTTGCAGTGTTAAAAGACGTGTGGACAGGAAAATCAAATCCATCATTGAGCACATCACCTTCATTAATGCAGCAACATTTGACAGCCGCTAGAGAGCTAATTTCGAAAAATCACTAAATCTATACAATGTTCTGTGAACAGGTCTCCAGAACCTACAAGAAAGCTAGAGACGATCTTCCAACAAGGGCCTATAAGAGAGATTTAGGCACTTTGTCTGGAATACATCCAACCAACAAGAGAGTCTAGACCAGACTGAATACTTCAGGTGAGGTGTGATCACCCCCCCCCCCCCCTCGATCACGTGATAGCTCCATGGACAGCTGCAGCTCAGCAACAGAAGCCGGCAGAATAACGAGCAAAGAGTGATAATTACAGTAGTTAGACAATCAAGACTTGAACTAAGCACATAATAATATGTTACATCTTACCTAACAAAAGGTAACTAAGTCAAATAATATAAAGCAATATATTCACGATTTAGCTATTATCGCAAATATAAGCAATATAAAATTATATGAAAAGGTAATTATATATATATACATAATCATTGCAACCCATTCAGGGGTTGCAACACCCCCCCAACACGACAAACGGTCGCACTAGGAGTTGCATTAACGTCTTTTACATTACTGATTACTCAGGTTACATTACTAACAGTTTAATATAAAAAAAATAATGAGAGTCAGTCTTGTGCCAAGCACTTCTATAATGTCACTGTCTATACACTAAGATATGCCCCTAGTACTAGGGCCATACACAGTATCGTATCTCTGCATACTCGTGGTTATGTACATCAGTGTAGAGACAGGATAGTGTAGACAAGCATGACACATTGAGGCTCGATCTTGTGCTATAGACAGGAGACAGCATTCCACTCTTAAGTAGTGGTTGTGGAATGCTATGCAGTATGGACATCTGAGTATGAAACAGCTTAAGGTGTGTAGTGAGGGGGGGGAGTCTGCTGCAGAACAGTGTTCCGCCAAGCAGTAACATCGCCCACACAACACTACCCGCTCATCACTCAGCTTCTGTCTCCTTCTCACACACATCACTACTGTGAATATATAAATATAATAATTAGACATGACGTGAGAATACATAGTTAATATGGGTTGGAGGGATTACGTTACTTTACTGAATTTGACATAGCAAGTAACAAGAGGTATTTGGGCATAAAATTACGTTAATTTAATGTAACTGATAATTATTAAGGACGTGACAGAGCGTCAGCAATTACATTACAATGACCACTTATGTGTTTTATACTAATAGAATAAGGTTGGATTCTGAGAGCCCACCTCATGATCCTAGCATTTTTACTCTTCATAGTGTTTATGTAGGTGAGTGGATTGTGGTCTGAAAAAACGTTAATTTTAAATGGAGAAGTGCCCAAATACACGTCAAAATGTTCCAAGGACACCACAAGAGCTAGGGCCTCTTTCTCAATAGTGGCATAATTTTTCTGGTGTCGTTTAAGCTTAGATGAATAGTAACATATAGGATGGAGAATATCAGTGGATGTTGACTGTTGGAGCACCACAGCGCCCACTGCATAATCACTCGCATCTATATGTAAAAAGAAGGAAAGATTGAAATTAGGACTCTTCAACACATGGGCAGAGGAAAGCAAACGTTTCAATCTTTTGAATGAGTCTGGACAATCTCTAGTCCAGGTGAACTGAACTTTGCTACTAGTAAGCTCAGTGAGAGGAGCTGCAATCTGAGAAAAGTTTGGACAGAACCTGCGATAATATCCTGCCATACCCTGGAATCTCTGTACTCCCTTCCTATCCTGTGGCACTGGAAATTCAGAAATTGCACGAACCTTAGCCTCAATAGGAGCAACCTCACCTTGGCCGATACAAAAGCCTAGATAGGTAATCTTGGCTGTCATGTAAATCCGGGAGAACAGATCAGGTGAAGTCTAATGCGGCAGATGAAGAGCAGACTGAGAGATCGATGCAAGAGAGAGTATGAGTCCGAGGATCAAAATGGGTGTGAGTACCTGTATTTAAAACATGGAGAGGGTGGGTGGCAAGAAAAGCCTCTAACTGAATGCCACGGGAATCACAGTGAGACCCCCCAGAGGAAATGATGGGCATTAAAATCGCCAAGTAACAGAATCGGTGGCGGTAATGACGAAACAAGAAAGGCAATATCCGGAATAGATAATTCCCGAGAAGGAGAGATATATAAAGAACAGAGCATATACCACCTATGCAAGTGGATACGGGCTGCTGTGTAATGCAGCGAAGTACGAACAAATAGCTGATGGTACGGAATATCAGTGCATAGAAGAAGGGCACTTTCATTAATTAAAGGTCCCATCAGGAAAATGATCTGAAGAATACAATAAATTATAGCCTGAGATGGGAGAGATAACAGCAGTGTAATTGTGGTTCCTGTAAGCAAACACCAACAGGGGAAAACTGGTAGAGTAAAATCTGAAGCTCACCCCAATTACCCCTGAGGCCGTGTATATTCCACTGTAAATAGGCCATGATTGGCAATGATAAAGATACCTGAAATCCGCAGGTAACGGTTCCTACGGACTAGAGGGGTTAGAAAAGTCCACATGCGGAAGCAGCAGAAAACGTTCAAGCAGCAAAGGAACGGTGCGCTGTGAAGAAAGGAGTTGCACAGATGGAGAAGAGGAGAGAGAAGGAACAGAGGGTGGATCAGTGTCTATTGATGGTTTGGTCTCTGCAATATATTCAGAGATTGCTTCAAGTGTTTCGGAATTCAGAGACGTCGTATGGGAGACAATATTGGAGATGGTAGGTGGAGGATGAGTAAAGATTGGAACTGTAATGGGCTGTACCAAGGTAGGGGTAGGGGCGAAAGGGTGGAGGGAACTAGAGAAGAAGCATGGTAGGGGACAAAAGAGGCAGAAACCTGGGGGGTGGCAGAAGAGGAAGAAACTTGGGAGGGAACAGGGGAGGAAGGTATAGTACGAGGAGGAGGGTGAACCTCTACACTTGTAACAGTCAGTGAGAGGGGAAGAACCCGGTACAGAGACAGGGAAGGTAAAATGAGGAGGTGGAAGAAGGGAAGGAGGGGTTAGAGGACCTTTTTTTGACTTCTGAGAATTAGAGGGACGATTGGGAGGTGGTGTCGTACGAGATCACGTCGATACTGAGGCTTGTGAGGGAGAACACGAAGAAGCGAGAACTGACTGAGGCATTGAAGTAGGGACATCTGAGCCTAGGACAGCAAAAGAATTAGATACAGGAGTGACTATGGGAGAGGTAACCACAAAGGAGGCTGCAGAAGATGGGACCCCAGAATTGGGGGGACGTTTTGAAACACGGGAATAAGAAACACGAGGTAGTCTCCCTTGGAGGCGGAGATGAGAAACTGCCATGGCATAAGGGAGACCTTCTGCCTCTTTGAGGTAACGGATTTCCCGCTCATTTAAGTAGACTTGGCAACGGCGAGAGTATGAAGGGTGAGCCTCATGACAATTAAGGCAAGAGGGAGGTCGATTGCAAGGCATATTAGAATGGTCATCGGCACCACAGACTGGGCATTCGGCTATAGATCTGAAAAATTTCGCTGGATGGCTAAATCGCCAGCAATTTCTACACTGTTGCGGTGTAGGGATCACCTTTCGAACTTGTAACCGATGTCCTGCTACATAAACTGAGGATGGGAGTTCACAGCTGTCAAAAGTTAAATGAGCCACATTGCTAAGGTATCGTCTCCGCCCGTGGGCAGGAAGAACATAAGTGTCTACCTTGAGGATTGGGAGATCTTGGAGTTCCAGCTGTTCAAGAATGTCATTGCCACATGTCTGGAAATTTTGTTGAACTATGGTATGGGGCAGAATGACGGTATCACTACAAGAATTGAGGGAATGATGTTTTTCAATAGTGACAGGAACAGTATTTATATGGGAAAGAAGAGAAAGATCATGAGCTTGGGTAGCATTCTGTACAGTGATGATGTAAGTACCGCTCTTAAGAGCATGAAAAGAAATATCTTTACCAACATGGTGTAGGAGTGCCTTGCCAATACTGTGGTCGGAAAGATAGGCAGTAGAGGAAGTCGGTCGTAAAGTGAAGAATTTAGTCCATTGTGCATTCTGAAACTGAGCGTGGAAAGGGAGTGCAGGACGTGTCGATCTTTTCTGAGAAGAACCAGAAGGTGGAGAAGTATCATCAGCAGGTAATTGTCATTGGCATTTAGGCGTGGGACCAGAGTTGGTCCGACGTGGAACAGGCCAGCTATTCGAAAATTGCCGCACCGTAGAGGGAGAGGTTGGAAGCATAGTCAAAGGAGAGCAGAGGTCAGATAAATCGAAGGAATCAGTCGAGACCTCAGTACCTGAAGCGGGTGAGGAAACAGCACCGTCAAGAGGTGCAGTGGCATGAGCAGTGTCCGAAGAGTGGTCCAAAGACAAGGCGGGGTCAGAACGGGGTGCGGTATCAAGAAGGGGCCCAGGGGTAGCAGGTTCATGGATTGGGTTTTCCATGGTTAGGTTACTTCTTTCTTTTTATTTTTAAGAACAAAAAAGAAAATAAAAGAAAAAAAATAAAAAAAAGAATAAAAAGGGGGGGATCGGGGAGGGATAGTTCCTAGGAGGAATGAAAGGGCCAGAAATATCCCTCCGTGCCCAAGAGGACCTCAGCACCGCAAGTAGCGTAGATGCAGCATGGAACCCGTGCCATACCCTACCCATCATGCAAGTAAACCAGTAATCTGGGATAGCAACCTCACATCTGCCGAGCTACCTCGTGGACAAAAGAGAGGGCGGCCGGATATCCACCACAAAGCATACCTCCTTCGGCCACCGCCCCCGGAATCCGAAAGGTGGCTTCCAGAGATACACCCGTCGCCCGAGAGACGCCCAAAGCCACTCTCCGGGATACCGGAGAGGGATCGGGACATCCCCAGGCAATCCAGATTCCACGGCAAACTACGCCACCGCCAAGAACCTCAACGGAATGGGATGGACCCCGGTACCCTTTCCTTTACCTAGGAACTAGCGTGCCTGTGGGAAAAAATCCCAAAGGCCAAAAAAGAAGGGCAAAAGGGAGGGGTGGGGAGGAGGAAAGGAAAAAGGGGAGGATGGGATAGGGAAGGGGGGATTGGGGGGTAATTAGGTTCGGTCTGAGGAAGGAGACCGACAGGTCTAATTCCTCAGACCAAGAACCTCTTCACCACAAGGAGCCCCCCTTGAAGAGGCCATATTCCTCTTTCTTCTGTTTTCTTCGTCTTCTTAACATGATTTCTTTCGCCAGTTCTGAAAAATAGGAGGTATATTCATTAAAAAATTTAATTACCCTCGGGTATAAGAGTATCAAGAGAGATGGCCATTCTCAAGTGATAATTACTTTACATATTCTGGAACAAAACCTTTAAAACTCCGTATTATAAGTGATAATTACTTTACATATTCTGGAACAAAACCTTTAAAACTCCGTATTATAATAATTATTATTATTATTATTACAATCAAAACTACGTGATAAACTAACAGGGTTCGTTCAGTACTGTGAAACTCCTGTAGATGATTATTATAATCAAAGGGGAAGCGCTAAACCCGTTGGATTATTCAGCGCCTGTGGGGGGGGATGTGGAAGGTATTATGGCTTATTTCAGGGAACCGGAGCACAGATCCAATTCCCTAGATCAAGAGCCCCTCACTATCTTCAAGGGACATCTCTTGAGGGGCCCGTAGATGGTGAATGCTTACGAAATACCTCGGTAAGATGCTGGTGTCTCCCAGGTGAGGCTGATATATTTCAATTCGTTGTATGTACCCCAGTTTGCGTGACGGACGATGACTGGGAATTATTATTATTATTATAATCAAGGGGAAGCGCTAAACCCGTAGGATTATACAGCGCCTGGGGTGGGGGAATGAGGAAGGCATTCAGGCTTAATTCGGGGAACTGGAGCACAGATCCAATTCCCTAAATCAAGAGCCCCTCAGCAACATCAAGGAACCTTCCCTGAGGGGGGGATGACTGGGAAACAATTAGTTTTCGTGTCCACTCATTAGCTGTGACGTAGCGTCACACTGCTGATATATCCAGTTTGGTTTAAAATAATTACTTGTACAAACTTCAATACAAGTTTGCCAGGTAGGTGTGTTGTGTTTGTGTGTGTGCTCGCCTCTATGTTATTACAGGAGTCGATTCATAGCTCCTGGCCCTGCTTCTTCGCTGATCGCTAATACGTCCACTCTCTCCTTGCTCCAAGAGCTTTATCATACCTCTTCTTAAAGCTATGTATGGATCTTTACTTCACTCTTCAGATTGTTCAACTTACTGGCCACTCTAAGGCTGAAGAAATGTGTGTGTGTGTGTGTGTGTGTGTGTGTTGGTGTGTGGTGGTGTGTCTGTCTGTCTGTCTGCATGTCTGTCTGTAGGGGATGCGCCCTTGAGGGGAGAGGAATCTGGCCGGATGGGGATGATTAGATGAACTTACCTTCTCTCGTAACAAATTATGAAAAACACCATCATAAAACCTCATTAATAACTCGCCATCAAAACAATATTCCCATTAACATGGGTGTTATAATTCACTATGATGATTATCTGACCTTTTTTGGATTATTCTACGTAGAGAACAAAAAGGCACTATACCGTGACTGGAATAATTCACTAATAACCCGCACAAGGGAGAGACAACTTAAGATGTTTCGATCCGAGTCAGGCCGAAAATAATCACCGTGAAAAATATTTTAATTTCAGCGCCTCGTGGCTTCTCACATTATCAAGGAATTGTCAAATAAGAGATAATGAGAGATATCACGGAACTGAAAGCAATTTCACTATTTTTTTCTCTGTGGTTATTTGCATATTCATATTACATGTTTACATACATAGCGACACATGATACTATGTATAATGATTGTACTTATGTGGCCTGTACTTAAATAAACTTACTTATCTGCATACTACCTAAGGAACTGCAACGTAGATTTAGCTGGGCTCAAGAGCTTGAGGTCGATACTGGGTCTCAAATGGGTTAGTTGCAGAGGTGAGGATGTAGCGAGTGCTGGTGTACGGTGGCAGCTGCGGCTCTCTAACTTATGCACTCAGGAACTACCTAACTTCGGAAATCCATAAAGAATCCAGGAGGCGCTGATCTCCCGTGATGCTGGAGGCTCTTCACTCACATTTCCCTTCTGTTTTTAAAGGTAATATTTGTGCGTTGGAGGGGTCGAATCACAGCTCCTGGCCCCGCCTCTTCACTGGTCACGTTGTGTGTGTGTGTGTGTGTGTGTGTGGTCACCAATTTGTATTCACTTGTTTATGATTGCAGTGGTCGATTCATAGCTCCTGGTCCCCCCTCTTTGCTAGTCGCTACTAGGTCCACTCTCTTCCAGCTCCAAGAACCTTATTGTACCTCATCTTAAAGCTTTGTATGGATCCTGACTGATACTTCACACTCCAGATTGTTCCACTGCCTGACAACTCTAAGGCTGAAAAAATACTTCCTAACATCCCTATGACCCGTCTGAGTAGTTAACTTCCAGTTGTGTCCTCTTGTTCCTGTGTCAAGTCCTCTCTATCTCACCTGTTCTCCAGTGTCGTCAGGTTGAGTTCCATGAACGTCTCCTCGTAGACAAACCCCTTAGTTCCGGGACTAGTCTTGATGCAAATTTTTGCACTTTTTCCAGCTTCTTGACGTGTTTGACCAAGTGTGGGTTCCATACTGGTGCTGCATACTCTAATAACGGGTCTGACGTACACGGTGTACCGTGTCGTGTATGTATGTGTGTGTGTGTGAGAGAGAGAGAGAGAGAGAGAGAGAGAGAGAGAGAGAGAGAGAGAGAGAGTAGATGAATCTTGTAGTCACTGGTCTGGACCGGGAGTCTTGTATTCACTGGTCCGGACCGGGAGTTTTGTGTTCACTGGACCGGACTGAGAATCTTGGCTGAGGCAAAGTAAGCCTCGCTGGCTCGTTCGAGGCTTTTTGAGAAATATCGACTTCCTGCCGCTGCTGTTATTTTCTTTACGCGTGACGGAACGTATCTAGAGAAAAACAATTTTTTTTTCTGAAAATAACGGAGGTTTCAGTATTATCAACAGAGGTTTCAGTATTATCAACAGAGGTTTCAGTATTATCAACAGAGGTTTCAGTATTATCAACAGAGGTTTCAGTATTATCAGCAGAGGTTTCAATATTATCAACAGAGTCGTTAGTTGTTTTAGTTCTGCACAGATTATTTCCTTTATGAGGATCAGAGTTGTGTGTGATGAATGGTTTAGAAAACCGACAAGTTGAAGAATTGAGACACTTATGCAACGCTTGCTTACCTACTTACTTACACTAGTGGCAGGTCCCACTGTGATCCCGCCTCCTCCTGCTTCACCTCATCTGACTGCAGTATATAAGCCACCTCTCTGGCCCTATGCTGCATTTCCTACAAGAGTGATGGACTGAACACATCGATTCCAGGTTGAGGGACTGATTACCTCAAACGTCTCCTCTCCTTACCCATTTCTACTTTGTATTGGACTGATGAAGCCACTGTGTGGCGAAACGTTTCTTCAATAAAGATCCCCATGTGTTGCATAAGTGTCTCAATTCTTCGAGGATCAGAGTTACACTGTGGCAAGATTTTTGATAATCTGAAGCATTCAGTGTTATATATTTTGAAAGCAAACCATACCACGGGCGGGGTTAGAACCCGCTATCAGATCGTGAGTTCTAACCCCGCCCATGGTATGGTTTAGTTGTAGTCGTGTCATCACTGCGGGTTCTCTCTTGGAGAGATATCCTCAAGACCTTGTTAATATCCCCTTTATTAATACCTATCTTCCACTTATACACTTCGATCAGGTCTCCCCTCATTCTTCGTCTAACAAGTGAATGTAACTTAAGAGTCTTCAATCTTTCTTCATAAGGAAGATTTCTAATGCTATGTATTAATTTTGATTACCGTCAGAGAATAAACATTGCAGGGATATATTCTCTGTATGGTTTGACATGTATTTTCTTGCAATTATCGGAAATACGCAGTTTGGATTTAAAGTGTCGGTGTTGACAGACCTGACAGCAGGCTAAGACTGGTGACAGTCGGGATGGTAAGGATGCAGATGAGTCTTCAATAACTTTCTGCTCCGACTACGAAGAACTTTAAATGTTATTAGTTTATATAGGTAAACCTTGGTAAACCATACACATAGTTAATGGCCCAAGTTGGACCGAAACGTCGTCGTAAGCTCCTCTCTTCTATGTGCGGGTTATTTGTGTATCGTTCCAGTCACTTTAGTGTGTCCTTTTGTTACATGTAAACCAGTATTAAGTACTATCTTGTTTAATACTGAACATCGTTGCTGTAGAAATATCTGAGGTGGTCAGTCCCTTAGCCTGGAAGAGATCGACTCCAAGGTCTGGAACGATATTTTTGTTAGTTCCTTTGGGTTTGAGAAAACCTGCCAAGTATGGGCCAGTAGACCTGTTGTGTTGCTATTTCTCTCTCATGTTCCGAAGAACTGATTGATCTGTTCTCGTTCTCATTTCCTCAACTCTCACAGCTGTGCTTCTGCCAGCGTTCACTTTGGTGACTATCGGACTATTCCTGACGACTATCCAGATCTTAACTTACTCATTTATCCACTCCGGATTATTTTCCCAAAATCGGTAAATACGAATATATAGGAGCTAATTTAAGAAATATGATTATTAATGAGGACTATTTACACTTCCTCATCCTGTGTTTACTCACCTATTTGTCGTTTCAGGGGTCGATTCATAGCTCCTGGCCCCGCCTCTTCACTGATCGCTACTAGGTCCTCTCTCCCTGCTCCATAAGCTTTATCAAACCTCGTCTAAAAACTATGTATGGTTCCTGCCTCCACTGTGTGTGTATATATACTCACCTAGTGGTACTCGCCTAGTTGTGGTTGCGGGGGTCGATTCACCGCTCCTGGCCCCGCCTCTTTACCTGACCTGTGTGTGCGCGCTTGCTTGCCCGTGTGTCTTTACGTACACCTGTTAAAACATTTTCTTTAAAACAGATTTTCTAACCGGTGAAAATATTTATTAATTGATGTCTATGAGAGAACGACAATATTTCTGTTGCAAATTGCGTCCGGTTATAACATGAGATGATAATGCACCTCATCTTTTTGATGACTCTCTTCTTTGTGATCGCTTTTCCACGAGAGATTCGTTCTCTTTCAGTTTATCCATTTCCAATAATCCTCACGCTTTGTCTCTGTCTCCTTGGAACCACTATCTTTCATATCGCTGTTGTATGTAACGGCGTATCACCATTATCACAGCTTTATCCTAATTACAGCTATAATGATAGTATATTAATATTATATTGTAAATGGTGGTGGTTTCGGGTGTCGTCCACTGATGGTGTTGGGTGTCGTCCACTGTTGGTCTCTGCTGTCCACTGATGGCGTCGGGTGTTCCCCACTGGTGGTGTTATATGTTGTCCCTTGAGAGGCAATATTGTCTGGCTCAAGACAGCCGCTTCTCTCGCTCGTGTGTTTCAAGACAACTGCTCCTGCCACTGATTAATGAGTAAGCCACATGTGCTGCACCTGGGTATGTTTACTGAGAGATATATGGGATTCATAGGAAGCTTGATACAGAGGCAAAAGCATGGAGGCTTGAAAACGTCACTTTTTAAGAAAAGCCAGATGTTTCTCTTTTGTCTAAGTCATCAATGCTCTTGTCACTCATGTGTCTCAAGACAGCTGCTTCTCTAATTCGTGTCTCAAGACAGCTGCTTCTCTAATTCGTGTCTCAAGACAGCTGTTTCTCTAATTCGTGTCTCAAGACAGCTGCTTCTCTTATTCGTGTCTCAAGACAGCTGTTTCTCTAATTCGTGTCTCAAGACAGCTGCTTCTCTCATTCATGTCTCAAGACAGCTGCTTCTCTCATTCGTGTCTCAAGACAGCTGCTTCTCTCATTCGTGTCTCAAGACAGCTGCTTCTCTCATTCGTGTCTCAAGACAGCTGCTTCTCTCATTCGTGTCTCAAGACAGGTGCTTCTCCCACTCGTGTCTCAAGACAGCTGCTTCTCTCACTCGTGTCTCAAGACAGGTGCTTCTCCCACTCGTGTCTCAAGACAGCTGCTTCTCTCACTCGTGTCTCAAGACAGCTGCTTCTCTCACTCGTGTCTCAAGACAGGTGCTTCTCCCACTCGTGTCTCAAGACAGCTGCTTCTCCCACTCGTGTCTCAAGACAGCTGCTTCTCTCACTCGTGTCTCAAGACAGGTGCTTCTCCCACTCGTGTCTCAAGACAGCTGCTTCTCTCACTCGTGTCTCAAGACAGCTGCTTCTCTCACTCGTGTCTCAAGACAGGTGCTTCTCCCACTCGTGTCTCAAGACAGGTGCTTCTCCCACTCGTGTCTCAAGACAGCTGCTTCTCTCACTCGTGTCTCAAGACAGGTGCTTCTCCCACTCGTGTCTCAAGACAGCTGCTTCTCTCACTCGTGTCTCAAGACAGCTGCTTCTCTCACTCGTGTCTCAAGACAGCTGCTTCTCTCACTCGTGTCTCAAGACAGGTGCTTCTCCCACTCGTGTCTCAAGACAGCTGCTTCTCTCACTCGTGTCTCAAGACAGCTGCTTCTCCCACTCGTGTCTCAAGACAGGTGCTTCTCCCACTCGTGTCTCAAGACAGGTGCTTCTCCCACTCGTGTCTCAAGACAGGTGCTTCTCCCACTCGTGTCTCAAGACAGCTGCTTCTCCCACTCGTGTCTCAAGACAGCTGCTTCTCTCACTCTGACTTTTTGGGGTTACCCTAGGTAATCTACACATGCTGCTATGTATGATAATCTATGTAACTGTATTCGTGTGTTCCTCAAACTTACTCTCATAACAGCTACTCTTGTTACCCTCGTGTTCAAATATAACACATAGCATCCTTGTATACATCAAATACATGCTACTAACCTATTGTTTTTAATAATTAGGTAGTGGAAACAAAGGTAGCTACAACTGTTCCTAATTACTCTTGCCTCAATTATTATTATTATAATCAAGGGAGAAGTGCTAAACCTGGAGAATTATACAGCGCCTAGGGGGGGGGGATGTGGAAGGCATTCAGGCTTAATTCGGGGAACTGGAGCACAGATCCAATTCCCTAAATCAAGAGCACCTCACCAACATCAAGGAACCTTCCTTGAGGGGCTCTTGTCTCAAGACAGATGTGTTACTCCTTACTTCAATTGCAAAAATCTGACCTAACATTGAATAATGTTAAATAAACTTAGCCGATAGTATTATCAAAGTAACTCTTGTTAATTCTAGCTTTACTAGCAACACAATGTTGCTAGTGCTGCACTAGCTACTGCTAGCAATATCTGCTGCCTATCATCTTGTGTCCCCTCATGGAAGGTTCCTTGATGTTGGTGAGGGGCTCTTGATTTAGGGAATTGGATCTGTGCTCCAGTTCCCCGAATTAAGCCTGAATGCCTTCCACATCCCCCCTCCCCTGGGCGCTGTATAATCCTACGGGTTTAGCGCTTCCCCCTTGATTATAATAATAATAATCATCTTGTGTACTATGTATGTCTATAAGGTCAGTTAGGTTTACAGGATACCTACTATAAGAGGGTCATGAAGTTTACCTGTCACCTGTACACCTCTAGTCCACGATAATACTACCTTATATACATTGGAATGTAAGTATATACATGTGGAATCAACGCCCTCGCGGTCTATGACCAGGCCTCGTGGTGGATCAGAGCCTGATCAACCAGGCTGTTACTGTTAGCCGCATGCAAACCAGCGTACGAACCACAGCCCGGTCAGGTACTGACTTTAGGTGCTTGTCCGGCACCTAGAGAGATTAAATCCACAAAATATACACAAAGTCTGCTGGAAGCAGAAACGCAGACAATGTAGAACTAAAAGGATGTAAATGTATTCACAAAGAGCACGTTTACTGAAGACGTTTCGGTCCTATATCGGAAGTGATCATCAAAAATACACTAAATACATTTTCGTTTCTCTACAAAATCTGCTGCATAATAAACTTTGAAGAGAAAGTTTAGAAAACGTGTGAATCACTATTTATTCAACTAAATAATTATAAATTATAATAATCTTTATTTCTACAAACACATGATAATATGTATACAGACGACAGGTGACATCAGTGACATACTATAAAGAAAGACAGGTGACATCAGTGACATACTATAAAGACAGGTGACATCAGTGACATACTATAAAGACAGGTGACATCAGTGACATACTATAAAGACAGGTGACATCAGTGACATACTATAAAGACAGGTGACATCAGTGACATACTATAAAGAAAGACAGGTGACATCAGTGACATACTATAAAGAAAGACAGGTGACATCAGTGACATACTATAAAGACAGGTGACATCAGTGACATACTATAAAGAAAGGTGACATCAGTGACATACTATAAAGAAAGACAGGTGACATCAGTGACATACTATAAAGAAAGACAGGTGACATCAGTGACATACTATAAAGAAAGACAGGTGACATCAGTGACATACTATAAAGAAAGACAGGTGACATCAGTGACATACTATAAAGAAAGCAAAGTATTTCGGGCCACTAAGGTAAATTTTGTTCCCAGGATGCGACCCACACCAGTCAGCCAACACCGAGGTACCTACATACATGCTAGGTGAAAAGGGACAGTAGGTGCTTTGTGGAAACCTGTGCTGATTATTTGAGAATTGCTCCTCCTAAAAAAATAAGGAATTAGGTTAGGCAGAGTTCATCAACAAGAAATATTTCATATTTTTGTAAACCACTGGTTGTCTCCCACCGAGGTAAGGTGACCCGAAAAAAGAATCATTTTTACCATCATTTGCACAATCACTGTCTTTCCAGAGGCTCGGATTTTCGACAGTTTTGATGTAACTCTGAACAACCAGTATCACAAATCCCCTACTTAAGAGTGCAGGAAATGTACTTTTGACCTCCAGGACTCAAATTCGGATAACCAGTAACCCTGAAACCCTTCACAAAATATCACCCTGCTCACACTCCAACAGCTTGTGAAGTTCCAAAAACCGCTCGTCTCCACTCACTCCTAACACACAAATATTTTTTTTCAATACGTCGGCCATCTCCCGCCGAGGCAGGGTGACCAAAAAAAAAAAAACACTTTTACCATCATTCACACACAATCGCTGTCTTTGCCAAGACATAATTACGTATTACATTGTTATAATCATGGGGGAGCGCTAAACCCATAGGATTATATAGCGCACGTAGGGGGGGGGATATGGAAGTCATTCAGGCTCAATTCAGGGAACAGGAGCACAGATCCAGTTCCCAAGATCAAGAGCCCGTCACCAGCATCAAGGAACCTTCTTGAGAGACATAATTATGTAATGCTGAAAGTAGTTAAGAATACTTAATCTCACACTGTGTACAAGTTAGGTTAGGCAAGATTCGTCAGGATACTATATTAATACCTTCTGACGCGGGTGTAAGTCATACGATCGTCCACCACTGGAGGTTTGGGTCGTCTGACCGAGGCCTTCCACTGGCTTAACAGCTCACCCAATTAAAAATTAATTATATCACTTGTTGCCGATGTTGAATATATAATTTGAAGAATAACTCTGATCTGAAGACAATTTCCTGAGATTTCAACACAGCTTTGATTGCTATATTTCTAATTTATAGATTTTTTTTGACTAAGGCAAATATACAAGAAAATAAAACTAAATAAAAAAGTGTGACAAATTAATGTTTCGAGTCGGATCGAAACGTCGTCATAATGTTTCTCTCTTTTATGTGCGAGTTGTGTATTGTTCTTTATCTGCTGTTTACTCTTATAAGTTCCCAGAGGATATAGGATAAGTGTGTAATTCCCTTTTCAACTTTTCTCTCCTCCTTTACCCATTCCCTTTCATTTTTATCTCCCCTCTCCATCCCTCTCTTACCCTTTCCAACTCTTTTCCCCACCATTCTTTACCAATCTTCTGGGAGAAGTGGTACGAAGGTATATCTTAAAGTATTCCAGAGACTGCCTCGCTAGTCCTTGTGTGTGTGTGTATATGTGTGTGTACTCGCCTAATTGTGGTTGCAGGGGTCGAATCATGGCTTCTGGCCCTGCCTCTTCACTGACTGCAACTAGGTCCTCTCTACCCCTGCTCCATGAGCTTTATCAAACCACGTCTTAAAACTATGTATAGTTCCCGCCTCCACTACGTCACTTTCTAGGCTGTTCCACTGCCTGACTACTCTATGACTGAAGAAATACTTCCTAACATCCCTTTGACTCATCTGAGTCTTCAACTTCCATTTGTGACCCCTTGTATCTGTGTCCCATCTCTGGAACATCCTGTCTTTGTGTGTGTGTGTGTGTGTGTGTGTGTGTGTGTGTGTGTGTGTGTGTGTGTGTGTAGAGCTATTTCTGCATTGTTCAATAAGTGCAAAATTGAAGGCTCGATTCTCTGTTCGCTGCGGTAAATTCGCTTGAATTTCTTGGCCATCGTTTACCTTCTTCGAGTTGTCTCTGACTACACCATCGTGGAGTCTGACCACGCCATTATAGCACCTCACTACACCATCGTCGAGCTGACCACACAATCATAGTACCTCACTACACCATCATGGAGCCTGACCACACCATCATAGTACCTCACTACACCATCGTGGTGCCTGACAACACCATCATAGTACCTCATTACACCATCGTGGAGCCTGACCACACCATAGTACCTCACTACACCATCGTGGAGCCTGACCACACCATCATAGTACCTCACTACACCATCGTGGTGCCTGACCACACCATCATAGTACCTCACTACACCATCGTGGAGCCTGACCACATCCTCATAGTACCTCACTACACCATTATGAGACCTCAGTACACCATTATGAAACTCTTCTACACCATCATGAAACTCTTCTACACCATCATGGTACGCCACTACATTTTCGAGGGGCTCCCAATACACCAACATGAGACCTCACACCATCAAAGTACCTTACTGCACCATAAGGGACCTCACGCCATCATAAAACCTCACTACACCATTATGGGACTCCACTATACCATTAAGGAGCCACATTACACTATTATGGGACCACACTACACAATCAAGGAACTACACTTCACCATCATGGGACTACACTTCACCATCATGGGACTACACTTCACCATCATGGGACTACACTACACCATCATGGGGCTACACTACACCATCATGGGACTACACTTCACCATCATGGGACTACACTTCACCAACATGGGACTACACTACACCATCATGGGACTACACTACACCATCAAGGGACTACACTACACCATCAAGGGACTACACTACACCATCAAGGGACTACACTACACCATCAAGGGACTACACTACACCAAAGATCCACTCTGCACCATCAAGAACCCACACTGCACCATCAAGAATCACCTTTACACCAAGGACCCACACTACACCATCAAGGACCCACACTACACCATCAAGGACCCACACATCACCATCAAGGACCCCCACCACACCAAGGACCAACACATCATCATAAAGGACCCCACTACACCAAGGACCCACACTGCACCATCAAGGATCCACACGTGCACCATCATGGTCAGACATCAACTTTCCGGGCAAGGAAACCCTTTTTTGCATTTTGAATGTTGACAATTTTCAACCCAGGCAAGGTCAATGCTGCATTTTTTACGCGTCTAATGGAATTTCTCGGCACCATTTCCTCCAACTGCTTTTCTGTCACAGAATTTACCATTCATCACTGCGAAAAAAAATGTAAAACCATATTTAGAGTTTGCCACTGGAGCTTCTAGGGTTTTGTGCATCTCAAATCCATCCTGTGGATGGTAGTGGCTAGTTTGTGAACCCCATATACATGTGGATGGTAGTGGCTAGTTTGTGAACCCCATATACATGTGGATGGTAGTGGCTAGTTTGTGAACCCCATATACATGTGGATGGTAGTGGCTAGTTTGTGAACCCCATATACATGTGGATGGTAGTGGCTAGTTTGTGAACCCCATATACATGTGGATGGTAGTGGCTAGTTTGTGAACCCCATATACATGTGGATGGTAGTGGCTAGTTTGTGCACCTTATTTACATGTGGTTTTATAAAGTTTTTCTTCTCTTTTTTAGTAAATGTCTACAGGAGAAGGGGTTACTAGCCCATTGCTCCCGGCATTTTAGTCGCCTCATACGACACGCATGGCTTACGGAGGAAAGATTCTTTTCCACTTCCCCATGGACAATAGAAGAAATAAAGAAGAACAAGAGCTATTTAGAAAAAGGAGAAAAACCTAGATGTATGTATATATATATATATATATATATGCATGTGCGTGTCTGTGAAGTGTGACCAAAGTCTAAGTTGGAGTGACAAGATATCCCTGTTATCTAGCGTGTTTATGAGACAGAAAAAGACACCAGCAATCCAACCATCATGCAAAACAGTTACAGGTTTCTGTTTCACAGTCATCTGGCAGGACGGTAGTACTTCCCTGGGTGGTTGCTGTCTACCAACCTGGTGAAAGTTTTTCTTTTTCGGGCCACCCTGCCTTGGTGGGAATCGGCCAGTGTGATAATAAAATAATAAAATAAAAATTTACATGTGGATGGTAGTGGTTAGTTTGTGCACCCCATGTACATGTGGATGGTAGTGGCTAGTTTGTGCACCCCATGTACATGTGGATGGTAGTGGCTAGTTTGTGCACCCCATGTACATGTGGATGGTAGTGGCTAGTTTGTGCACCCCATGTACATGTGGATGGTAGTGGTTAGTTTGTGCACCCCATGTACATGTGGATGGTAGTGGCTAGTTTGTGCACCCCATGTACATGTGGATGGTAGTGGTTAGTTTGTGCACCCATGTACATGTGGATGGTAGTGGCTAGTTTGTGCACCCCATGTACATGTGGATGGTAGTGGCTAGTTTGTGCACCCCATGTACATGTGGATGGTAGTGGCTAGTTTGTTCACCCAATATACATGTGGATGGTAGTGGCTAGTTTGTGCACCCCATGTACATGTGGATGGTAGTGGCTAGTTTGTGCACCCCATGTACATGTGGATGGTAGTGGTTAGTTTGTGCACCCCATGTACATGTGGATGGTAGTGGCTAGTTTGTGCACCCCATGTACATGTGGATGGTAGTGGCTAGTTTGTGCACCCCATGTACATGTGGATGGTAGTGGCTAGTTTGTTCACCCAATATACATGTGGATGGTAGTGGCTAGTTTGTGCACCCCATGTACATGTGGATGGTAGTGGCTAGTTTGTTCACCCAATATACATGTGGATGGTAGTGGCTAGTTTGTGTACCCCATATACATGTGGATGGTAGTGGCTAGTTTGTTCACCCAATATACATGTGGATGGTACTGGCTAGTTTGTGCACCACATATCAATCGTGTGGATGGTAGTGGCTAGTTTACTGTGCATCACATGTTCATCTTGAAGACGGTAGTAGCTAGTTTATTCAACGTGTATCTATTAGTTATGAGTGAGAAGGGTTGGATTCCAAAGGGACCTCCATCTTACCTCAACTAGAGAATCCCGTCCCCAGCAACGCCTTCGAGATCTACCACCTCAGCTTCGACAGTATTTAAGACCACTTTCTCATATTTAGGCTTAGTCGTTCCAGATCATGGAGCTGGACTCGTCTCCAGGCTGAGGGACTGACCACCTCAAATACTTTTTCTCCTAGGATGATGAACTGATAACATCTGCTTCTCCTTGAGTATTTGACTGGAGAAACCTACTGTGTATGCGAAACACTTCATCAATAAAGATACCCAACCGTGCACTTAATCTGCAACTGCTGTCTTAATCTTCAACATGTCGATATTTTATACTATTTCCGACATAACTCTATTACTGTGACGACAACAGTAGTTACTGTCTTGCCTTCAGCGCAGTTTACACTCATTCTTTTCATCATCCCCGATAGGAAAGTTTGAGAGTTTAGTAAGGTAAACTGGTCGATGAGAAACTTAGCTTGACAGACATTGTAACCGCATAAATAAATTATTTATATATATATATATATATATATATATAATATTATATATAATATATAATATATATATATATATATATTATGTAATTTCCTGGTGGGCGGCAGAGATAGTACTGGCGGAGATTGTGGTGGTGATGGTAATAACAGTGGCAGCAATGGTGATGAAGGTTGTAGCTTTGATAGTGGTAGTGGTGAAGCTGGTGGTAGTAATGGAGAGAGAGAGAGAGAGAGAGAGAGAGAGAGAGAGAGAGAGAGGAGAGAGAGAGAGAGAGAGAGATTATCTAGTGAGAAGAACTGTCAGCTTTACAAAGCTGTAAAGACTATCATCTATTGTCTAGATGCATGAATCAGGAATAAAAAAAACATAAGGGTCTCTCCCTACACTGTATTCTCTAGGGCATTACTCTGCATGTATATAACAGTGGCGTGAGGGAGGGTATATGTATATACCAAACAGTACTGCGAAAATGGCATAGAATTTACACAAGATATAGAACTGTATGGTAACCTGGGTATCAACTATCTCTGCTAATTTCGAATTACTTCTTAAGCTTTTGGTTTTAATTAAACCATACCCCCGGCCGGGATTGAACCCGCGGTCATAGAGTCTCAAAACTCCAGCCCGTCGCGTTAGCCACTAGACCAGCTAGCCACAATAAGATTCATCCAACTAGGTATATTTCTACACCATAGGAAAGTTAGTGACGGCAGTGAAGGGACTTGAGCTAGAGTTCGTCACGGCCACACTAGCTGGAGATTCTTCTGTAAAAACTTACATTTGTGGGCACTGAGTCTGTGCTAACTTTCCTATGGTGTAGAAATATACCTAGTGGGTGAATCTTTTGGGGCTAGCTGGTTAGTGGCTAACGCGACGAGTTCTGGAGTTTTGAATCTCATTGACCCGGGTTCAATCCCGGCAGTGGGTTATGGTTTTATTTCAATCGTGTCATTACGATTTCTTACAAGTCATGTTTAATTCATTGGCACTCACAGAGCAGTGAACAGTGGATTAACAACTGGTGTACTATGTACTTCTATACCTCGTTGGTCAAGTGATCCTGATACAATCAGTAAACATAAGTTAGGTATCTGTTGACTTCAGATTTCCATATCAGTTTTAAATATATAAGGCGATCCACAGGTCGTAACTGATGATAAGTTTATTCAGGTACAGGTACACATAAGTGCACTTACATAAATTATCATACATAGCAGCATATTTAGTTTCTTACCTAGGATTAAACTCCATGAAAACAGTCCGAACAATAAGAATGAACACTGCAGAAGGCCTGCTGGCCCATGCAAGGCCTCTACCCAAAGCTACCCAAGAATTTACTCCCGTACCCAATGACGCAAATCAAACCCAGTCCCTCCCACTCCTATATTTGAGGTACTTGTAATATTTTATTATTTAAATCTTAACAGTTAAAACAAGCCACTATCTCAACTATACGAAAAACAGTTACAATATAAGGAGATGTACTAGATAAGATAAGAAGATAAGATAAGATTTCGTTCGGATTTTTAACCCCGGAGGGTTAGCCACCCAGGATAACCCAAGAAAGTCAGTGCGTCATCGAGGGCTGTCTAACTTATTTCCATTGGGGTCCTCAATCTTGTCCCCCAGGATGCGACCCACACCAGTCGACTAACACCCAGGTACCTATTTGCTGCTAGGTGAACAGGACAACAGGTGTAAGGAAACGTGTCGAAATGTTTCCACCCGCCGGGAATCGAACCCGGGCCCTCCGTGTGTGAAGCGGGAGCTTTAGCCACCAGGCCACAAGGTAAATTGTTATTTAGATTAAAATCAAAAAGAGGTTCAGATCAAAATACACATTTCTTATCATGCTTGCTTTATGTGCCAAAGCTTTACGCTTCTGCCCGTCAGAGAGAACTTTTCCCCTACTATCTGTTGCTGTCTTGCGACACTGCAAAGCTCCTGACGACGCAGAGTGCGAAAGATCTTGAGCTAAAGATTTCCATCCCCATGTGGCTTGTTCAGCTTTGTCATTGGTTTTTTATTTTGGCTGTCAGTCTTCTGGGTACCTTACTAAAGGCCTTCTAGAAATTTTTTTTATTTTGGCTGTCAGTCTTCTGGGTACCTTACTGAAGGCCTTCTAGAAATTTAGATATACTTCATTTGCTAGGTTCTTTTCGTCCAAGATTTTGTATATGATTTTGAAAAATTATAGTTTGGTTTGATCTGTTGTGAAATCAATGTCATTTTCCTGTTATTAGATAATTTTTTTGTAAAATTAAATATTTTGTATCTAATAATAGTCTCCTTTTGTTGGAGAGGATCCCATAAGAGGTTTCAATATATATATATATATATATATATATATATATATATATATATATATATTATATATATTTTATATATCAATTAAGTATTCATGTGGGTCATTGTTGAGTATTGACAAGTTTACATTACACGTTTCTCTGACCTAATCTCTTTGGACTTCCTTCTCATTTCTGCAACATTGCAAGCTCCTGATGTGTTGATTGCAACACGAAAGGCCTAGAGCTACCATTCAAGTCCTCCTGTTCTTAGCTTCTGTATTATATTTCGGGCTTATCTTAACTGGTTGGCTAAATCGACCATCGGGTAAACTATTTGGTTTAAACTTGTTAAAAACTCTGACAGTTTTGATTTGTAAACACTGAGTTTCTCCAAGAATTTTGCAATGTCACAACTGATAATATCGTCAATATTTACGTGGTGTCAGGCTATAAAAATATATTTTGCGGACTACGATGTTAGTGCCATGTGGTGGCACTTAACCGTGCAGTCTACGGCAGTGTTCGTAGTCTACGCTGTGAACTGACTAAAAGACAGGGCGATCTACCTGATTATTACCTGGTTTAGGTTAGTATAATCAGGTATATATATTAAAAAAGAACGAAAACATATATATTAATAGAAATATATTGACGAAACAAAAACTGATGATTTTGTACTTACTTTAAGTTGCAATGACACCTCACTTTCTTGACAACAATATCTTGAAAACTGTGTCCTGACAACACCTCTTGGCAACTCTTCACAATATCCTACACACTATCTCGACAATATTTCCTTGACATCACCCCTCTTGACAGCTCTTCCTTGACAATGTCGTCGTGACAAATGTCTTGACAATAACTGGGCCGGCGCTACATAACACTATTGACAACACTAACCTGACAATGCGTTTTGCCAACGCCATGACAACCGTCAACGTTTGTTTAGGTAACGAAGCCTGTTTTTTGTATAGTAATTACAGCAAGTCAAATCACCGATACCGAGGCTATTAAAAAATGACAATAGTGAAAGAGGTAGTGAAAGGAGTGGGGGAAATGATACATCAGTGGTGTGAGTTTACCAGACGTAAATTTTATGTTACTAAGGAAAGGCAGCTGGTAAAGGCAGCCCCAGTGGATGGCAGTGTAGTAGGAGTTGTAGTAGTAACAGCACCAGAAAAAGTAACATCTGCTAAAGAGGATCCCAAGAGCGGATCGAAATATACAAATCAATTTAATCTTATGAGTTTGTCTCGTGTGAGTTACTGTGCATGACAAGTGCTCATTACACAACTTTAATTATCCTTAAGAACATAAGAAATGGAGGAACACTGCACAGCTACTGGCCCATAGAAGGCAAGCCTTCTCAAAACCACCATTCCCACTCTTCTAATTAAGAACATAAGCAAGAAGGAAACAACACATGACTCGAGAAATCGTAATGACACATTGCAAACAAGCCATACCACGGGGGGGGTTTTGAACCGCGATCAAGAGTCACAAAACCCAGACCGTCGCGTTAGCCACTGGACCAGCTAGCTACAATAAGAAATATACGTAGTTGGATGACTCTTATTGAAGCTAGCTGCTCCAGTGGCTAACGCGACGGTCTGGAGTTTTGTGACTCCCTGATCGCGAGTTTAAACCCCACAAATCGTATGGTTTAACAAGACCCATACTAGGAAAAGTCCTTCTCAAACCCATACCCACTAACAAAATTATTTTCCCAACCCTTTTTTCAATGCTATCCATGGAATAATTTTTTGATTACCCTATTAACTCAATACGCTTGCGAAATTTTCCCCAGTTGTTTCTTTATATCTGACATATTTGCCAGGGGCGAAATATCCCGTATAGTCAGGTGAGCGCCCCCACACACACCAAAAATTCGTAAATTTGTATTTATTAAGCTCATTCAGCTGTATAACCATGGACCATGTTAGGGGAAAATTGACAAACAGCAGTGAACACCCCACAGCTAGTTGCATCATACACAGTGCACACCCCACAGCTAGTTGCATCATACACAGTGCACACCCCACAGCTAGTTTTCATCAGCACAGGCACACCCCACAGCTAGTTGCATCATACACAGTGGGACACCCCACAGCTAGTTGCATCATACACAGTGGACACCCCACAGCTAGTTGCATCATGCACAGTGCACACCCACAGCTACTTGCATCATGCACAGTGCACACCCCACAGCTACTTGCATCATGCACAGTGCACCAACCCCCCAGCTAGTTCCATCATGCACAGTGCACACCCCACAGCTAGTTGCATCATACACAGTGCACACCCCACAGCTAGTTGCATCATACACAGTGCCCCACCCCACAGCTAGTTGCATTAAAACCAGTGCACCCCCCCACAGCTAGTTGCACATACACAGTGCACACCCCTCAGCTAGTTGCATCATACACAGTGCACACCCCACAGCTAGTTGCATCATACACAGTGCACACCCCACAGCTAGTTGCATCATACACAGTGCACACCCCACAGCTAGTTGCATCAACACAGTGCACACCACACAGCTAGTTGCATCATACACAGTGCACACCCCCCAGCAAGTTGCATCATTTCACAGTGCAAACCCCACAGCTAGTTGCATCATACACATGCACACCCCACAGCTAGTTGCATCATACACATGCACACCCCACAGCTAGTTGCACCATACACAGTGCACACCCCACAGTTAGTTGCATCATACACAGTGCACACCCCACAGCTAGTTGCATCATACACAGTGCACACCCCACAGCTAGTTGCATCATACACAGTGCACACCCCACAGCTAGTTGCATCATACACAGTGCACACCCCACAGCTAGTTGCATCATACACGGTGCACACCCCACAGCTAGTTGCATCATACACAGTGCACACCCCACAGCTAGTTGCATCATACACAGTGCACACCCCACAGCTAGTTGCATCATACACGGTGCACACCCCACAGCTAGTTGCATCATACACGGTGCACACCCCACAGCTAGTTGCATCATACACAGTGCACACCCCACAGCTAGTTGCATCATACACAGTGCACACCCCACAGCTAGTTGCATCATACACGGTGCACACCCCACAGCTAGTTGCATCATACACAGTGCACACCCCACAGCTAGTTGCATCATACACAGTGCACACCCCACAGCTAGTTGCATCATACACAGTGCACACCCCACAGCTAGTTGCATCATACACGGTGCACACCCCACAGCTAGTTGCATCATACACAGTGCACACCCCACAGCTAGTTGCATCATACACGGTGCACACCCCACAGCTAGTTGCATCATACACAGTGCACACCCCACAGCTAGTTGCATCATACACAGTGCACACCCCACAGCTAGTTGCATCATACACAGTACACACCCCACAGCTAGTTGCATCATGCACAGTGCACCCCCACACTAGTTTTCATCATGCACGTACACACCCCACAGCTAGTTGCATCATACACAGTGCACACCCCACAGCTAAATTGGGATCATACACAGTGCACACCCCACAGCTAGT
This sequence comes from Cherax quadricarinatus, assembly GCF_026875155.1. Classification (NCBI taxonomy): domain Eukaryota; kingdom Metazoa; phylum Arthropoda; class Malacostraca; order Decapoda; family Parastacidae; genus Cherax; species Cherax quadricarinatus. Next base: position 10,049,881 of record NC_069492.1, on the reverse strand, counting down.
TGCATCATAACAGTGCACACCCCACAGCTATTGCTCATGCACAGTGCACACCCCACACTATTGCATCATGCCAGTGCACACCCCACAGCTAACTTGCATCATGCACAGTGCACACCCCACAGCTAGTTGTATCATGCACAGTGCACACCCCACAGCTAGTTGCATCATGCACAGTGCACACCCCATAGCTAGTTGCATCATGCACAGTGCACACCCCACAGCTAGTTGCATCATAGTGCACACTCCACAGCTAGTTGCACCATACACAGTGCACACCCCACAGCTAGTTGCATCATACACAGTGCACACCCCACAGCTAGTTGCATCATAAAACAGTGCCACTCCACACTAGTTGCATCATACACAGTGCACACCCCACAGCTAGTTGCATCATACACAGTGCACACCCCACAGCTAGTTGCATCATACACAGTGCACACCCCACAGCTAGTTGCATCATACACAGTGCACACCTCACAGCTAGTTGCATCATACACAGTGCACACCCCACAGCTAGTTGCATCATACACGGTGCACACCCCACAGCTAGTTGCATCATACACGGTGCACACCCCACAGCTAGTTGCATCATACACGGTGCACACCCCACAGCTAGTTGCATCATACACGGTGCACACCCCACAGCTAGTTGCATCATTCACGGTGCACACCCCACAGCTAGTTGCATCATACACGGTGCACACCCCACAGCTAGTTGCATCATACACGGTGCACACCCCACAGCTAGTTGCATCGTACACAGTGCACACCCCACAGCTAGTTGCATCATACACAGTGCACACCCCACAGCTAGTTGCATCATACACAGTGCACACCCCACAGCTAGTTGCATCATACACAGTGCACACCCCACAGCTAGTTGCATCATACACAGTGCACACCCCACAGCTAGTTGCATCATACACAGTGCACACTCCACAGCTAGTTGCATCATACACAGTGCACACTCCACAGCTAGTTGCATCATACACAGTGCACACCCCACAGCTAGTTGCATCATACACAGTGCACACCCCACAGCTAGTTGCATCATACACAGTGCACACCCTCTAACTATAACCCACAATACGCCACTAAATTATTTTCCCCTCTGATTCACGCCAGCAGTGTCCAGTAGCAAGGGAGGGTGAGGAGAGAGCCTTCTGTTTACTATTTTTGTTTTAAACTATGGAACAAAATCTCTTCTCCAGGCTGAGGGACTGACCACCTCAAAACCACATCTTCAAGCGTGAACTAATTATATTATTTGTGTATAATTACATCGTCTTCACAGCTATACTGCTTATACCATTTTTTCTGTACTCGACTGAAGAAGCCTACTGTGTAGGCGATACATTTCGGAATGAAGCTACATGTTGCACATGCATCTTACTTGCCAACATATCGGAATTGTATACCATTTTAATATTCAATATCTAGATAATACATGACAAAACTAGAATTATATGAAAGGTAACTTTGAACTTTAATGTCCTTTGCTGTCTGTCTTCTCAAGTTCTCCAGGTAATTGACGTTAACAAGATGGCGGCACAATAACGCGACTGGAACAATACACAAATAACCGGCACATAGAAGAGAGGAGCTTATAACGACGTTTCGGTCAGACTTGCACCATTTACAAAGTCACACTGACGTCGTTGTAAGCTTCTCTCTCTCTCTGTGATGGTTATTTGTGTATTGATATTATCAACTTTGACGACAATGTATTGACAATAATGTCTTAAGAAGGCTGCGTTGGCCACACCCTACTGACAACACTGCGTTGGCCACACCCTACTGACAACACTGCGTTGGCCACACCCTACTGACAACACTGCGTTGGCCACACCCTACTGACAACACTGCGTTGGCCACACCCTACTGATAACACTGCGTTGGCCACACCCTACTGACAACACTGCGTTGGCCACACCCTACTGACAACACTGCGTTGGCCACACCCTACTGACAACACTGCGTTGGCCACACCCTACTGACAACACTGCGTTGGCCACACCCTACTGACAACACTGCGTTGGCCACACACTACTGACAACACTGCGTTGGCCACACCCTACTCACAACACTGCGTTGGCCACACCCTACTCACAACACTGCGTTGGCCACACCCTACTGACAACACTGCGTTGGCCACACCCTACTGACAACACTGCGTTGGCCACACCCTACTGACAACACTGCGTTGGCCACACCCTACTGACAACACTGCGTTGGCCACACCCTACTGACAACACTGCGTTGGCCACACCCTACTGACAACACTGCGTTGGCCACACCCTACTGACAACACTGCGTTGGCCACACCCTACTGACAACGCTGCATTGGCCACACCCTGACAACACTGCACTGGCCACACCCTGACAACACTGCATTGACCACACCCTGACAACACTGCATTGGCCACACACTACTGACAACACACTACTAACAACACACTACTAACAACACACTACTGACAACACACTACTGACAACACACTACTGACAACACACTACTGACAACACACTACTGACAACACACTACTGACAACACACTACTGACAACACATACGACAACACACTACTGATAACACACTCTACACAACACACTACTGACAACACATACGAAAACACATACTGACAAACACTACTGACAACACACTTTGACAACACACCTAACAACACAACGACAACACACTACTAAAACAACACACACTGACAACATACACTGACAACACACACTACAACCATACTGCCAACACACTACTGACAACACACTCTAACACACTAGACAAACAAGACAACACACTACGAAAAACACAACGGGCAACACCTACTAACAACACATTCACTCTGGGGTCCAAGGGGGGTAATGCATGATGTTAACCACCACAGAACAGCAGGAGGCCAAGGCCGAGTACACGAGAGCAATAGAGCGATGGTTACACAGGGGCTAGAGGGCCAGAAGAGCTCATCCCAAGCGGGGCAAAGTCTGATCAGGGGGTGCTTTAACAAACAAGGAGACGATTGGGAAATTGACCCACATGGGGGCCAAGATACATGGGGGGCAAGATGATGGAGGTTTACTGGAGAACTTATTACCAACACGTAAGGGACACTACAAAGAGAGAGGGGAGGAAACCGCAAGGCTGGGGCTTAGTATCACCCTTTAGTAGTGCAGATACAGGGAAAAGAAAATTTGGAGAAAAAGGGTTTTGTTGTTGGAAAGGGGGGGAGAAGGGGGGGGGAGAATGAAGTAAAAAAGGGGAAAAAGGAATGGGGGTTGGGGGTTGTTTTTTGGGGGGGTTTTTGGTTGGGGGGTTTTTTGGGGGTGGGGGGTTTGTGGGTGGAGTTGGGGTGGGGGGGTTTGGGGGGGGGTTTTTGGTGGGTGGGGTTTTTGGGGGGGGGGTGGGGGTGTAAGGGTATCAAATAAGAAGGGGGAAAGTTTTTGGAAAATGAAAAAGAAAGAAATTTAGGTTTTTTTAAAATAAGGAAAAAAGTAAAGGGGTATAAATTGAAAAAGGAAAAAGGAAATGGGGGTTTTTTTGTGGTAAAAGGTTAAAGAAGTGTTAAGAGGAAAAAGGGGGGAAAAAAAGACAAGGTGGGGAAAACCCCCAAAGTTTGGGAAAGTGCACACAACGAGGAAGAAGTGAAGAGGCTTCTGGTGACTAGAACCTCAAAGGGAATGGGGGCCCAAAAACATCTCCCCATGGGTATTGAAGAGGGAGCAGAGGCGCTATGTGTACCCCTAACACCCAAAATTCAATCATCTTCGAAACAGGGAGATTTCCCGAGGATGGAAAACAGCAAATGAATCCAATTTTTTAAAAAAGGAGACGAATAAACATTAAACACAGACCGTTCCTGACATGTTATATCAAAATCATGGGGAAGATTATCAGGAAAGAGTGGGGGAACACCCAGAAAAGGGAAAGACTCATCAACGCACCAGCATGGTTTTAGGGAGGGAAATGAAATCCTGTGTCACAAAACCCACTGGAGTTCTATGACTGGGGACAGCAGAAACAAGAAGAGAGGGGTGGTTTATTTCATTTTCTTGGACTGCAAGAAGGCTTTGACACAGTTTTCCCCAAAAGATTTGGCAAAAACGGAGGACCCAAACAGGATAACAGGGAAGGCACTACAAGGGTCAGGGAATACTTTCGGGGAAAACAGCAGCGATCATGGGACGTTGCGAGGGTCAATGGGGACTGTCCCGCGGGGGCCCGCAGGGGGAGCCCCAGGACCAGTACTGTTTCTGTATTTGTGGAAAAGACATGACGGAAGGAATAGACTCGAGGTGTCCCTGTTTGAGATGACTGAAGTTTATGAGAAGAAACACTCGACGGGAAAACCCGGCAGAACACAAAGGGATCTGGACGGCCTCAACCGGGCCCGCAATGGGTCCCGGGGTTCAAACCCCCCAAGTGCAAAGTCAGAAGATTGGGGGGGCAAAGGAGGCCGCAGAGGACTACAGTCAGGGGGCAGAGACTACAAACCTCACTCAAGGAAAAAGATCTTTGGGGGGAGTAAACACCAGGGACATCTCCAAGCGCACATCAACCAAAAAACGCTGCAGCATAGGGGGCCCAAGCAAACCCCAAACAGCATTTTCCGACAACTTAATAAGGAATCGTTCAGGGGCCCCGTACACCGATACGTTTGGCCCTATTGGAGTAGCGGAAAACCCTTTTTGGAAACCCACACCTACCA